>JAXIVH010000004.1:11843188-11985688 GCA_036785325.1 Urophycis tenuis | reverse complement strand
CAGACTGTCTGACCAATCAGGAAACTGTTTGGACCTGACCAGTCAGACGAGTTCTGAGGACATTTCTGTTCAGTCAGGCATTTGTTCATATCGCGGGGAAAAACACGAATGGCCAAGGGCTAAAAAGCTATGTTTTAGCAGCAAGCTAGCCGTTAATGCTTATGAACAAAGCGTCACAAGCATCTCCAAAGACATTGTAAGATATTGTCACATTATATTGACCTAAAACACATTTTAAAAACAGTAAAAGAGTTGGTCAAAGATTTACTTCTCAACTGTCGAATAATTGCGTTTCGGAAGGTGAGGCTTGTATGTCTGGGATCTGATCGATTCCTGTGGTGTCGTCTGTACAGACTGAATGAGGCTTGAAGCCACTCAAACCAATCAGCCAGGCGCGTAAACAAATTCAAAATAAAAGTCCCTCAGGAGGGCATTAATATGGATAAAGGCTCTCCATCAAAGAGCACTTGCTGTGAAAGGTTAGCCCAGCCCACTGCCCACGGCTCACATCCAGCTCACAGGAGGAGGATTCAACACACGACGCTCCTCACGACCAGCTGAACCCTGAGTGAAGGCTGGACCAGGTGTAGGTGTAGCTTGTGATGATGTATTTGGCAGCTGTCTTTACAGATTTGGTCTTAAAGGGGCTGTATAAACAGATCAATATGAAACACCGTCCACAATGCCACCAAACTGTTCAACCAAATATCTCCACATGTATTTTTGACATTTTCAACACCCTCTTATTTGTAAAAAAAAAAAAAAAAAAAAAAAAATCGAAATTAAGAGACACGTCATGGCATGTTATTTTATAGATAAGTGTGTGCTTGTGCTCTGTTCAGCGGTGCCATTAAACATCTCATTGCCCTGTAGAGTGGATGAGCTTAAAGTCTGCTTCACACCAACCCACGCCAGGTCTTCATGCTGTAGTGTCATCACAATTGGTTAAGATCCACCATGACGGCTTAGTGCTGGACAGCAGCGTAGCTACGCGGCAGGTCTCCAGGTAAACGGTGTAGCTACGCAGCAGGTCTCCAGGTTAGCGGTGTAGCTACGCAACAGGTCTCCAGGTTAGCGGTGTAGCTACGCGGTTCGTCTCCAGGTTAACGGTGTAACTACGCAGCAGGTCTCCAGGTTAGCGGTGTAGCTACGCGGCTCATCTCCAGGTTAACAGCGTAGTTACGCAGAACAGAACCCTACATGCTAACGCCGGTGCAGAGACCTGCGACGTACCTACTCGGTGCAGAGTAAAAGCTCGCTGTGAACTTAAAGACTGTACGGAGGGGTCGTGTTGACCCCTCACTCCTCGTGGGCTAGGCTGCTCCTCTAGAGCTCCTCGTGGTTCTCCTCAAACGTCTTCTTCTCCTGTCAGCATTCTGGCCTGGTTATGTTCTGCTGTGGTTCTTGCCTGGTGCTGATCTCGCCTGGTTCTGGTTCCCATGCGCTTTGGTTTCTGAAGGCGCTTTGTTGTGTTTGTTCAGTTGTATTAAACATCATCTACTTGGTGTCTACTTTCTGTCTATGTTCTCTGGAAAACACACACACACACACTGTACCACAGTCTGTACCACAGCGCAGTGCTGATTCTGCACCCTAGGCCCCGGACTGATGCTGGTACTAGACCGGGTTGGTCCAGCTGGAGCGTGACACCAGCAGCAGCACCAGTGTTGCGGTGCTGGGTTGTGTATTCAGAACACATCGGTCCTGCGTGGAGAGGTCTCTCAGATGGAGGGGTTACCTAGCAACCATGCAGACCAGCGAGGCCTGCGTGGTGTTTTTCTAGTCAAGGTCCGTCTCTATTCTGCCCTCGTTTGTGAACCAGATCGTTGTCCCCAGAGCAAAGAACACATCACTCAATAACCTTGATTACGAGAGAGAGAGAGAGAGAGAGAGAGAGAGAGAAAGAAAGAGAGAGAGAGATTGAGAGAGACACAGTGAGTGAGATTGAAAGCGACAGAGTGAGAGAGATTGAGAGAAACAGAGATTGGATAAGTCTTCTAGTGTTTCTGTATCCCTTTTCGCTGGAAGAGAGCTAATCAGTCTCAAGATCTTTGCTCATGTCAGACAAGGGTTCCCTGGCCAGAAGTACGACAGCAGCTCTATGCTGGCTGTGATGTGCTGCTCGCCAAGTGCGCGGACTGCCAACAGTCCACCGTGTGGACCTGGGGGTGAGACATGCTGTACCTGCATCATATATATAGTGAAGTCTCTGTCCGTATAGTCCATATTCCATGTTGAATGAAAAAATACTCAACAATAATCAACCATATTCATGCTACCCCTGATACAACCATCTCCTCAAAGTCATTGACGCATCATAGGACCGTACTGCAGCAGCTGTGAAATTATTCAGCAGACACTGCCCTCGTCTGGACCTTACAGGTAGTACACACAGCGAGAACTACGCGAGTTGAACTCACGTTGGGTTCCTCCGTGTTTTCAAGTGGATCAATACGTGACCCAGAAGCTTAGTATACAGCAGGGGCGAATCTAGGTTCCAAGTTTTGGGGGGGCTAAGCCCCAAGTTCAAACCTATTTTTTCTCGCGAGACTCACTGCCAAACAGAGCGTGGGCTTGGAACAGGCGGAATTCCTGCGCTACTCGAGACTATTTTATTTCTAAAAATTAAACTGGATCTGTTCACTAAATCAGTTGTTAGGTGTGAATTTGACGATCTCAAATTGGGGGGGCTAATGAAAGTTTTGGGGGGGCTCCAGCCCCCCCAAAATAGGGCTAGATACGCCACTGGTATACAGTACAGTGTCTGGCCACAAATGGGGCTAATTGTCCTCTGAAAAAGAGGGGTCACTCACAACTGGTTTGATTAAAAAAAACTTAGGGGGGGATGGATATAGGGGGGCTCCCCAGAACCAAGCTTCAGATGGACATCTTCGCCAAAACCTGCGTATCCCGTGTAAACCATACATTTACCTTTAGTATTTTAATGTTCGGGGCCTGGTGGGCGGTGGTGTTCAGCTGTTCACGTCACGGACACGTCAAGTTGTTTAAAACTCTTTTATTAGATCACAGGGCTGCGAGGCGGTACAGAGGACGGCCGTAGACACCCACAGAGTGACGCCTTCAGTGTGGCACACGCGTCAACACGCCGCTCTGCGGGATTCAGAAACCTTCACTGTGTTCGGACACGACGGCAACTTAAACCAGCAGCTGGGGGAGCAGCGTGTCCCTGGTATCTCCTGCACACGCTGCAGTGGTGCATGGGACACACGGCGTGGTCTGGGGGTCTTAAATCAACCGTTCTGCCCGGCGGGGAACAGCTGCCAGACATGAGGTGAGACAGCAGAAGTACAGATACAGTGCTGCCCTGCGCCGGCCATCTTGAATGACATCACGGGGACGTGATTCTGGTTCTGAAGGGCAACTGGTCAGGTACCCGGAGCGCAGCACGAGTCGTTTTAAACACTTGGAAGCCATGGAAGAAGAGGAAGATTGATAGTGATACGTGCAAAACCAATAAATTAAAGTGCAAACAATAAAACAAGGAAGACAAAGAAAAGATTTGGCACGTCGGACACCTCAACGCGAGAACGCTAAAGAAGATGGGAAGTAACGCAGACCACAGCCCCACACTGAGACATGGTGTGCTGTTGTGGCTGCTAGTGGTTAGATTACGACACACGCACGCATACACACACACACACACACACACACACACAGACACACACACACAAAGACACACACACACACAAATTCAGGGTGTGTGTGAGTGTGTTCAGTGCGTATTTATCCCCGTTCCACCTCCTCGCCCTCCTCCTCCTCCCCCCTCAGGCCTTGCGGAGCTGCAGCCTGCTGATGTAGGGCGAGTGGAAGGAGCCCAGGTAAAGGTACCCATCATGCTCGTGGGCCTCGCTGACGTAGGCGGCCACAAGCCCCTGGGGGTCATGGAGGCTGCGTGTGCACACCCCCCCCTCATGCAGCTCCACCACCAGGCTGTAGGGAGGAGACATCTTCATCAGCACCTCCCGGCTGAAGACCTGATGAAGAGGAGGCAGAGATGGGGAGAGACAGAGAGAGACGGAGAGAGAGTTAGATAGAGATAAAAGGTTCCTTCCTTTCTCTGGTCCTCGGCTGCTGATTGGTCAGACGCACCTTGAAGACCAACTTCTTGATCCAGGGTCTCTGGGCCAGGAAGTCCATCATGGAGAACCCGGGGTTGGGGCGCACTGTGGCCATGGCAACCCAGTATCCCCCCGTAGAGCTGGGCCGGATGTTGTCAGGGAAACCAGGCAGGTTCTCCACAAACATGTCCATCCCACCCTTGTTCAGGCCCGACACGTGGACCCTGCAGAGAGACGGGGATTACACCATGCTAGTACTGAGACAGACAGACAGACAGACAGACAGACAGATAGACAGACACCTGCGTATCCTAGCCATGGTGGTCTCGGCCACCAGGACCGACTCCTCGTCGGGGAGCAGCTGGATGCCGTTGGGGAAGCGGAGGTTTTCCATCACCACGGTAACCTCCCTGCTGTCCACGTCGTACTCCAGCACCCTGTGCACACACATTAACACACACACACACACACACATTAAAACCCACACACACATTGAACACACACCGTGGTGGACGACCATGTGACCTACCGCCCGTCAGCCGTAGCCTCCATGATGAGCAGCAGGTAGTCCCTGCGCTGCCACCTGCTGCTGGAGTCGGTGAAGTACACCTTCTTGCCGTCCTGGGTCACGTCCAGGTCGTTGATGAAGGAGAGCTTCCTCCCTGCGACCATCTGCCCCCCAGCCACCAGCCTGTTCGCCTCCCCTTCACCAGACCACCACATTAACACAGTCACTTCCCTGCACCCCAACATTAACACAGTCACCTCCCTTAACTGCAACACAGCTCCTCATGAACCACAACCAAAGTGTATAGTATATAGTTATACAGTATATAGTGACATACTATAGAGTTATACAGTATATAGTTATAGTGTATAGTGTATTGGGTTGAGGGGTTTGTTCTCCTGTCCACACCATGCGGTGGTTCAATTTGGAGAGACGACAGTGAATTTAGATACATGTCAACATGATAAGGGGAAGATAGGGGTTAGACAGTACAGGGCCAGGACATTGAGGAACAGGTAGGGGTTAGGGGTTAGATAGTACAGTGACAGGACAATAAGGAGCAGTTAGGGGTTAGAATGTACAGGGACAGGTCATTAATGAGTAATTAGGGGTTAGACAGTACAAAAACATGTCATTAATAAGAAGTTAGGGGTTAAACAGTACAGGGACAGACAATAAGGAGCAGTGAGGGGTTAGGCCATCTTGCTCAAGGATGCATACAGGACATACTGAGGACATTAGGGATCGAACGGCCAAGTCTTGACACTGACCAGTGGTGGGGTTGACCTCGAACAGTCCGAGGTAGGCATCAGCCACGAAGAGCGTCCCGTTGGGGCCCACTCTCATGCCCAGGGGCCGGCCGCACACAGGCTCCGCCTCCGTGGTGCCTGAAACAAACTATCAAAATAAAAGTCCCCTCCACGTTCACAATTTAATAATCCTGTATGAAATCAGATTGGAGAGAGAGAGAGAGAGAGAGAGAGAGAGAGAGAGAGAGAGGAGAGAGAGAGAGAGAGAGAGAGAGAGAGAGAGAGAGAGAGACTGAGTTGGAAAGAGAAAAGGAGAAAGAGAAAGAAGACTGAGTTAGAAAGAGAAAAGGAGAAAGAGACAGAAAGAGAGAGACATGCCGACAGTGGTGTGTCCTGGGCAGTGATTATTGTTCCACTGCGTTAGCAGTATTACAGTATTAATACTGGATGTTATTCTGTACAAACAATGGAACTGAGCAACTCAGGCTGCGTAAAGAGAAGGTGTGTTTGTCAGTCTCTGTTAAAGTGATCAATAATATATCTACACTGTTGCCCATCACTGTGTCCAGCATCTCAGGGAGGCCTGGCAGACAACACTAGTGTTATGAACATGACTGATGATGCAATATAACATGTTTACTGAGGTCGTTCCATGGCAGTGGGTCTGCTCTGGGTTTCCAGGAAATGGGACATTAAACACAGCCAAGTATCACAAGAGGACAGTGTCAATACATCTGCCAAAATCAATAGGATCCCGGGCACCACATACACACGCCAGACGGGGGTGTGTTGCCATCATGTGCTCTGCTCAGCCAATCAGGGGAGGTGGCAGTCAGGTGACCCAATCGGGGCTAGGTAACATATGGGAGCATGTGGTAAGCTCTAACTGGCAGCTTCTGACAGGAACCTCTGAAGTTTCACAACGTGACGAAGAAACAAGATGGACTCCAAGAGAGAGGAGTGAAAATATAACATCTCACTCTCTCCGGGCCATCAGCTACTGCTTGTGTTTCCTCCGCGTGCACACACACCACACAGACACAGACACAGACACAGACACAGACACAGACACAGAGACACACACACACACACACACACACACACACACACACACACACACACACACACACACACACACACACACACACACACACACACACACACACACACACACACACACACACACACACACACACACACACACACACACACACACACACACACACACACACACACACCGCAGGGTGGTTGTCCAAGGCGGGCCACGACGTAGGACCTCCGGCCCACCAGCTTCAGGATCTTGCCATCAGCTGTCCCGGTGTACAGAACATCTGCAGGAGACCGATACAGACAGATACACACCAACACACACACACACACACACACACACACACACACACACCTCCATATAGATACGCATTTCAAGAAATTATGTTGTCTTATTTATTCCTCACGCATATAAAGAAGGTCAGACAAGTCTGTACCTTGAAATCATCTTCATTAAATTATCTATATATCATATTATATCAATATATTATCATCTCTATAAAATGACTTTCGAAAGCTATCCTTCTGAAACGATCTAATGCTCCATGGGACGTCAGTGAACTCATCCATCCCTCATTTCAACACACTCACCCCCGATGTTGACGATGGACTCCGGGCCCAGGATCTGGTCCTCAAACAGTCTCTGGGCGTGTCGCAGCGCCAGGTTGGGCTCATAACAGCCACTCATCACGGGGGGTTCACTCAGCCTGGAGCCAGGAGCATCACATCACCACCGTTTTGCTTATTATTGTTCCATCTTGTGACAGAAGTCATTTCCCCGGAGATGTACAAAGCACTACAACTGTGATGAACAAAAGGGGATGAATGAAGTTGTGAATGTGACATAGTGAGGGTGTGTTCTGCACCTGAGGACGTCGGGTTGGATCGGGGACTCGAGGATCAGACACACAACCAGCAGGGGAAACAGCAGGAACACCCCCAGAGACACCAGAACCACGCGGAACACCTTTCCACTGTAGCTACTGGGAGAGCAGAAAACACTGTTAGCACATTCACCACCAAACACCTGTACCTACTGGAGCAGTCCTACATTAATATAGTCACCACCGAACACCTGTACCTACTGGAGCAGTCCTACAATAGTATAATCACCATGGAACACCTGTACCTACTGGAGCAGTCCTACAATAGTATAATCAC
Organism: Urophycis tenuis; assembly: GCA_036785325.1. Lineage (NCBI taxonomy): Eukaryota > Metazoa > Chordata > Actinopteri > Gadiformes > Phycidae > Urophycis > Urophycis tenuis. Next base: position 11,978,144 of record JAXIVH010000004.1, on the reverse strand, counting down.
CATGGAACACCTGTACCTACTGGAGCAGTCCTACACTAGTATAATCACCATGGAACACCTGTACCTACTGGAGCAGTCCTACAATAGTATAATCACCATGGAACACCTGTACCTACTGGAGCAGTCCTACAATAGTATAATCACCATGGAACACCTGTACCTACTGGAGCAGTCCTACACTAGTATAATCACCATGGAACACCTGTACCTACTGGAGCAGTCCTACACTAGTATAATCACCATGGAACACCTGTACCTACTGGAGCAGTCCTACACTAGTATAATCACCATGGAACACCTGTACCTACTGGAGCAGTCCTACACTAGTATAATCACCATGGAACACCTGTACCTACTGGAGCAGTCCTACAATAGTATAATCACCATGGAACACCTGTACCTACTGGAGCAGTCCTACACTAGTATAATCACCATGGAACACAAACTAGTAGCTACTAGTTCTACATACTTGTGAGTAGTATGCTCACTATGGGAGACTGGGATAATAATAATAATAATAATAATAATAATCACAATAACAATAAAAATTTAATAATAATCATCATCATTATTATCATAATTATTAAATGCAAGACATCCAACTGTTTAGCATAATATCTTCTCAGTTTGTTTTTAAGAATCAATGTGTTCCTTTTTTATTATGTATTTAGCTCACATTCGGGTTGGCTTCCCCCACACCATGCAAGATAACACTCCTGCCCTGCCCATGAGCAAGGCAAACTAACTGGTGTGGCAGCCCACTGCTCTACAACATGGGTCAAATGAAGAGAAGGAATTTCCCCACAGGGAGAATAAAGCGCATCTGTGAATTCTGATGCACTTGAATTCATCTGTGAATTCATTCTGTGAATAATGTGAATTATTACTGTGTGTTAATTAAGCTCTTTCAGGCTCCACTGGCTACAGACACCTCTGAAATGGTTCAGGTATAACAGAACAATGTGGGACTGTAACGCATCATCTGGAGCGTCCTCATCTTTAGGCCTGGATATTTAACCATGCATAAACGGTCAGCCACTGAAACAATAATATCATATAAAAGTAGTTTCCTTCTCTAAAGAAAGGCTGCTTGTCCTCGGTTGATTATAGCATCTGTCAAACTGGCAGCTCACTACACAGAGGTGACACAACAATGGTACATTTCAAGCATTTACTTGAACACATTCTGGACGTTTACTGACGCAGAATGAGAGACTGTCGTCCATCTGGTTATGATCTCATTTCGACTAGATGACCTGATGGTGAAATGAACCATGCATCATACATCCTAACGCGCAGCGTTGGGGTCCCCTCGACAAACACAAACAGGTTATCCTGTCTGGAGGAGCTTGTGGTTCCGTTTCTCCGTAAAGGATGGTCCCACCTGGAGCCCTTACTCTGGGGCGTCTGCAGATCCTCCGTGATAACCTGGGGTCGGTTCAGCCTCCGGAACCGCAGCCCCTCCACTTCATTCATGACGAGGAGATATGAAGATACCTTCAACCTAGAGATATAAAGATACCTCCAACCAAGAGTCGGGTCCACCGGGGCTCCGTGTGGAGGAGCAGGGTCCTGGGAGAAGATGAGCACTAAACTGGGAACAGGCGGCAGCAGGTCATGGACTGCAATGGTTGGAGATCAGGGTCCGATGTTTGCCTCCTTGCAGAAGGGGATACAGTAATGATACAGTGGGGGTCACAGCGCCCCTGCTGCGCCGGAGGGGAAGTCACACACTCGCCCTTTCGGGGGGACGATGCTGACCCACCAGCGACGCAGAGTTCGGCTCCTCACAGAAACCAACGAGCAGCATCACAGTCGAGAGGCAGGCAGGAAAGGACCTCAGCCCCAATCTCAAAGGGACAACCACTTCGTTCCACGTGTGTGACAGGGAGCCTATATGATTATATTTTATTTCGAGTTCAACCTTTGTAATGTTAAAGTTAGTTCCGCCGGTTTGTCCACTTCAAAAAACATGCATGAAACAACGGAAAGAACGGACTGAATGATGCAAGACGCTGTGAATGGTCCACCTGGGACCACCCCCGCCGTCCCCAGTCCAGCTCCACGTCCTGACGGATTGTGCCTCACATGTTCGTGTTCCATCGAGGACAAACAGTTAGGAAACGTTAGGATCCTTCTGCTGACGTGGTGTTTTTTATTGACATCATATTCAAGTCATACAATCATCTTCAAATAAAACATACAAGAGAACACAAAGTAGGTAAAAACAAAACTATGTACAGATGGGAGAGTAGGTTGAAACTAAACCAAATCAACATTTTGAACTAGCGTTCTTCGGGAACGAGAGCTTGTTTACCAATGACGTCACGAGTCTCTCAAGTGGTCAGAGTTGGAAACAGCAATACAGCACTGTATTACTGAGACGAGAAGGTCAGCATAAACAAAGCTTTATTGTCCCGTCTGGGATCAATTATGTATCTTATCTTATATATCGCATCTTAACCTTATTGTACATCTACTCTGATTTCTGAAGAATGAACAATTATCAATCATTGTTAAAAGAGAAACATAAAATAAATACATTCTGCCTCAATCAATCCATTATAATACATAAATTCATGTATATTAAATGTATTTTTTTGTTATATTTCTATAAGTGTATGCATGGCTGTTTGTGTGTCTCGGTATTTGTGTGTGTTACTTTATCTTTGTGTGTGTGTGTGTGTGTGTGTGCGTGCGTGCGTGCGTGCGTGTGTCACTACAACCGGCTCAGAGACACTGAGGAACCTGAACTCCAAAACCTAAACCCTAGGTAGAGGTCCTGGCTGAATGTGGACTGGAAGGTATGGATGTGTGTCAGTGTGTCTGAGGACCCTCCTACATTTGGGGACACTTTGTAGAAGGACAGAGTGCCAGCAGGCCGGTCCAGATACACTCCTACTCTGTTAGAGCCAGCAGGGGAGAGAGATACGACTGTATGTATATCGTTGTACCGGGGAGAGTAACGATTACTATAACAATGAAGACACCAAGATTTGGTGTTCCCTCCAAACCGGCTGTCAGAATCCCCTCCTCTCCTTGTGATTCCTCTGTATGTCACTCCTATATCCACATCTCCTTCCGTCTCTACCTCCCAGTAACAGCGACCAGTCAGACCCTCTTTACACAACACTTGGTACTGGTAGTCAAATCTCTCTGGGTGATCAGGATACAACTGATCCTCTGTGACCGATGTCACCTTCCTGTTGTCCTCAGACAGAGAGAGTTTTCTATGTGCTGTGTTTGGGTCCAGTGTGAGTTCACAGGCATCTAATGGGAGAACAATACATGATTAGGGAGCAGGAATAACATTCATTGATCAATAACATTCAATTGATCAGGAATCAGGAGCGATTTATTGTCAAGTCTTTTAACATGAAAGGAATTTGCTGTGGTATATATTGGTGTGCAATTAAAAAGTAAAGTAGAAATGGAAGTACTGAAGATAACTAAATACATATACTGCAACTAGCAATAGAACTAAACAGCTGTTTAAAAATAACACCATTCTCTTGCTAGACTATTAAAGCTGCAGTTGCCAAGATTTTCTTGTTAGAATTTTGCACCAAAACACATCTTGACCCAGGCAGGCTGCAGTGAATGTGTTTAATTGGTGTAGCCACAGTGCTGCAGAGAGATGCTCCACCCTTGCGCAACGAGGCGCCGCCCTCTTTTTCTCCACCTCACTGATCACACAAATCAGCTAGCACTACGAGCTAGTAAGCTACATACTCAGAAATGATAGGAGCCTTCTCTGCACTGCTGCTACACTGGCTGATGACACTCAGTGAGAGTAATCAGTGTGTCTATGTTATGAAACATTTTGGTGCAAAATTTCAACATATTTGACTTATTTTACTTAGTATCAGACTGTAAACAAACCATTTATACATTTGAAATGATTACATGTATATTTAGAATACCCTAGCAACCACCCATTGCAGTGACCTCCTAGCACACCTAGCAACCATTCAGGTCACCCTAGCAACCACCAAGAAAAAGATAGAAACACATTGAAAACCACACAGTGCACCCAGAACAGCCTAGCTACAACTTCTAACCCCCCATGCCACTACCTATAACACCCTAGTAATCATCTACAATCCAATAGAAACCATCTTTAACACCTAGCAACCATTACAAGGTACACACTGGTATCAACCATAAAATTCACAGCAACTATCTAGAAAATACCCAGAAAACCCTTGTAACCATGTGGAAAAGCCTAACAACAACCAAAACCAACATAGACAACACCTAGAACACCACGACAACCATATAGAAGACCCTGGCAACCCCCCTTTACACCCTAGCAACCAACCACATCACGTTCCTCGACTGTACCTTTGCAATAAACCTTGGCCTGAAAATGGTCAACAAGCTGCACAGCGCATGCCTTTTCTTCCTCTTCTTCAAAAAAGTATTAGTTTTACTCATGAATGATGACACGTATCATAATTACAGCCCAACAGATCTAGTATCCTGACTGATCAATTAACCAACCATTTGACTAAGATGATGTCAACCATGATCTTCATTCCCAGTAGGACATGAATGAATGAACGCCCCCTACTGCTGGATGGAGAGACTACAGCTAGTCAGTGTGTGCTGTGATGAATCAAACCTAACAGACACTTACACTTCTTTAGAGATGGTTTCAGCCTCCACAGTCCGCCGTGCTCCAGACTGGGGATAAACAGTGAGAGCAACATGTTGTCTCTTTAAACATGGAAACATTCACTTTCATCATTTGTTGTCTCATCACTTTCTGCACAACATGAGATCCAGGTGCATTTTGAAACCACTTCCACTGAGTGGTGAGCTGTCCTCTCCATACCTGAGAGTGTCCAGTCTACAGGATGGATCCGCCTGTCTAGCAGAGAGCAGTGTAACTCCTGAGTCTCCTAGGTGATTGTAGCTCAGGTCCAGCTCTCTCAGATGGGAAGGGTTGGAGCACAGAGCTGAGGCCAGAGAAGCACAACCTTTCTGTGTGACCAGGCAGCCAGACAACCTGCACACACACACACACACACACACACACACATACACACACACACACACACACACACACAGTTTATTCAAGTTACACCACTGTGTATTTTGTCAACAGTGAAAAAGCAGAATTGAAACGTATTGGGGGGCAAGTATCAACAGTTATACAGTCTATGGTCAGCCCTTGTCCCAAACAGGGGCAGTCTCTAATCACATTTACATTTTGGGCATTTAGCAGACAATTGGTCATCAAAGAGCCAGAGAACCCAGTGTTTTAAACCCTATATGGTGGCTTAACATGGCGATGTATCCCATTTGATCAGTATTTTTGAAGTAAGGCAATCCTTTAGAGAAACAGGAGTAACATTCCATGTTTTCTCCCCAAAACACCACATGAATGCTCCGCTCTGCTTCCAACGCAGGTAACCCTGTATTCATGAAGTCAAGGTGCATGTTAGAATACACTGGTGGAAATACACCTGCACACACGTGTGTGTTGAGGTGTAGATTTCGTGTGGGCAGCTGCTGATGGGGCTAAAGCTGGTGATGTTTCATGTCAATTTAAAGACGTTGTTATGTACAATATTCTGACACGCAGCAAATTATGCATATAAAGAAAAGATTGAATATATATTTTTGTTATCTCATTTGATCAGTTTAATTTAAATGACCCCACCAAAGGCTCCCCTGGGGGTCTCTGGGGGGCCACCATAATATCTGGGGGACCAAGACCACCCCTAATCTGCACCTGGTTATACCATCATGAACACACTGAATTACTGAGGAATATAGCATCTATCTGATACCATCATTAACACAATGCCAATAATAAAATACAATACAAACTAAATAATTTAACATTTACCTCAAACTATTATATCAACAACAGACATGACATTATTCCTGTGAATAGTGAATGTGTGAATCTTTACTTTCATGGATGTTAAATGTCTTTCAATAGGAAAACTTTTGGTGTAACAGCTTGCACATTGAGTCAAACTGACCTGAGAGTTTCCAGTGTACATTGTGGACTCCCCAGTCCAGCAGAGAGCAGCTTCACTCCTGAATCCTGCAGATCATTGTTACTCAGGTCCAGCACTCGCAGACGACAGGAGCTGGAGCTGAGAACTGATGCCAGAGCTTCACAGCATCTCTCTGACAGATTACAGCCTTTCAGGCTTCACATAAAATAAACAGACAGGAACATAGACTATTCAGACCTGATGTCACATATATTTGGTGCGACAGATGTCAGTTCAGTTTTTATTATGTTTTAAAAAATGAAATATTTTTAATATTTTAACTCCTACAGAAATGTTTTGTACATTGTGTTGTAAATAATGTAATACATGTTATTAGTGAACCTACACAGATGTTTTGGAGGCTTTGACCACTGGCAGCAGCCTTCGAAGACCCTCCTCTGAAGCAGAGTATTTATTCAGGTCAAACACGTCAAGCTCCTCTTCTGATGACAGTAAGATGAAGACCAGCGCTGACCACTGAGCAGGGGAGAGAGATTTTTTGGAGAGACTTCCAAAAGGCAGCCACCGTTGGATCTCCTCCACGAGAGAACAGTCGTTCAGCTCATTCAGACAGTGGAACAGATTGATGCTTCTCTCTGGAGAGAGATCTCCACTTATCTTCTCCTTGATGTAAGACACTGTATTCTGGTTGGTCTGTGAGCTACTTCCTGCCTGCCTGCCCAGTAGACCTCTTAGCAGAATCTGATTGGTCTCCAGAGAAAGGCCTAGGAGGAAGCGGAGGAACAAGTCCAAGTGCCCATTCTCACTCTGTATGGCCTTGTCTACAGCACTCTGGTAGAGGAGGAATTCATTTTCCCTGCAGGTTGATTTTTCTTCTGACAGCAGATTGACACCAGTCTCGATGAACGACATTAAGACATAAAGGGCAGCCAGAAACTCCTGGATACTCAGATGAACAAAGCAGAACACCTTATCCTGGTACAGCCCACACTCCTCTTGGAAGATCTGGTTGAACACTCCTGAGTACAGTGACGCAGCTCTGATATCGATGTTACACTCTGATAGGTCTGGCTCGTAGAAGATCAGGTTGCCTTTCACCAGCTGGTTAAAAGCAAGTTTTCCCAGAGAAAAAATTATCTCCCTGTTCTCTGAATTCCAGCATGGATCTGTTTCAGCTCTCCCATGATACTTCCTGCCAATCTGTATGGACTGAACATTCAGGAAGTAGATGTACATCTGAGTCAGGGTCTTGGGCACCTCTTTTTCTCTCTGGAATGTTTTGAAGAAGTCCTCCATTACTGTAGCAGTGATCCAACAGAAGAGTGGGATATGACACATGATGTGGAGACTTCGTGATGTCTTGACATGGGAGATGATTTTCCTGGCCAGCGTCTCTTCTCTGAATCTCTTCCTGAAGTACTCCTCCTTCTGTGGGTCAGTGAACCCTCTCACCTCGGTCACCATGTCAACACACTCAGCTGGGATCTGATTGGCTGCAGCAGGGCGTGTGGTTATCCAGATGCGAGCGGAGGGAAGCAGGTTGCCCCTGATGAGGTTTGTCAGCAGCGTGTCCACTGAGGTGGACTCGGTGACATCGGTCCAGGTCGGGTTTTTCTGGAAGTCCAGAGGAAGTCGACACTCATCCAGACCATCAAAGATGAAGACAACTTGGAAGCAGTCGTATCTGCAGATTCTTGCTTCTTTGGTCTCAATAAAGAAGTGATGAAGAAGTTCCACCAAACTAAACCTTTTCTCTGCCAGTAAATTCAGCTCTCTGAAAGTGAAGGGAAATGTGAAGTGTATGTCTTGGTTGGCTTTGCCTTCAGCCCAGTTCAGAGTGAACTTCTGTGATAAGACAGTTTTTCCAATGCCAGCCACTCCAGTTGTCATTATTGTCCTGATTGGTTGAGCTTGTCCAGGTAAGGGTTTGAAAATGTCTACACATTTGATTGGTGTTTCCTCCTTGGTTGGTTTCCTGGAAGCCATTTCAATCAGTCTCACCTCATGTTCCCTGTTCACCTCTCCACTGCTTCCCTCTGTGATGAAGAGCTCTGTGTAGATCTCATTCAGACCTATTGGCTGTCCTGCTTTAGCGATTCCCTCAAATGTCCACTGACTCTTCTGCTTCAGATGAGACTTGATTTTCTGTTGACACTCAGCAGCAACTAATTCTAAAATCGAAAATAAGATGCCATTAGTTTTGTGGATGGTGACATGAAAAGTGAAAAGTTGAAAAGTTGTATGTGATGTGATAGCACTACTTTTGTGAAAGTCATGCCATAATCTTTGTTTATCGGTGTACAGTCATTTACTGATTTAACATGATAGTGATATGTCTGTGTGTAAATATCTGGATCAAACCATTTCATGATGATCTGATCTATCATCTTATTCAGTCTGCACATAATTGAGACAATTATGTTTATAAGAGTCTCTTACCATCCCTCAGTGTGTCGGCCAGTTCCTCCTGGTTCATCTCAATCAGGCAGAACATTGTGATGTCTACCACTCCCTCTATGGCGCGCCTCCTCTGCTCCCCTTGCTTACCATCCACCTCCTCCACCTCCCTTTGACTCTCTGAGTAGTGTGGGTCATGTGGAAAGAGAACCCTCCCGAGCTTTTCCAGCTCCTTGTCTAGAAAAGTGTGTGCATTCTCCTTGATCAGCTGGAACAGAACAAACCTCAATGAGAACTTTACTCTGACCCGAAGACCTCATAAATGTCAAGATAAACATCCCGCTGTCTAAAGAGGGAAGCCTGCAGACTATTAGCTCCAGGAGAGATGTTGTTTGCATTTCATTCATGACGGACCTCAGTCTTGTACATTTACATACCTTCAACTGTGTGGGTTGCTGTGCAGAATGACCACTGGTGACCTTTGACCTCCCCTGGTGCTTTCTGTTGAGAACACACACAAACACATGCACACACATAGACATAAAGTCACTGCACTGATTATTGGAGGTGAAGTCTGAGAGGCGACACTAGATCAAACGAGTTTGGACGTCCCAAATTATTTAGTTTCTCCTGAATTGTTGGGTCTGATCAATAGAGTCTAATAACAACCAACGTGTCTGTTTTCATCATCTCCTTCATCAACTCCTACTTCTCCTCTCTGGAGGGGCATCCATCTTTAAATCCAACAGGATGCTCCATAGAGCGGTCACTCTTCATGGAGACACAGATGGGTCCAGGGGAGTCTGCTCTCTTCTGCTGGACTCTTCTAGATAAACAACAACCATCTGTGATTTAGGACTTTTAGATGCTTGGCTGATGTATTTTATAATCTCACAGATCCTTACCTTTTATCAGTAGACTGATCAGCATCTTTAAATCCAACAGGATGCTCCATAGAGCGGTCACTCTTCATGGAGACACAGATGGGTCCAGGGGAGTCTGCTCTCTTCTGCTGGACTCTTCTAGATAAACAACAACCATCTGTGATTTAGGACTTTTAGATGCGTGGCTGATGTATTTTATAATCTCACAGATCCTTACCTTTTATCAGTAGACTGATCAGCATCTTTAAATCCAACAGGATGCTCCATAGAGCGGTCACTCTTCATGGAGACACAGATGGGTCCAGGGGAGTCTGCTCTCTTCTGCTGGACACTTCTAGATAAACAACAACCATCTGTGATTCAGGACTCTTAAATGTTTGGCTGATGTATTTTATAATCTGACAGATCCTTACCTCTCATCATTAGACTGATCAGCATCTTTAAATCCAACAGGATGTTCCATAGAGCGGTCACTCTTCATGGAGACACAGCTAGGTCTAGGGGGGTCTGCTCTCTCCTGCTGCTCTGGGCTTCAATACACACACACACACCCACACACAAACACACACACACACACGAACACACACATACGCGCACACACACACGCACAGCTTTTACCCTGATGATGGTTCCATGATGAGTCACTGCTGAGCTCAGTCAGAGACAGTGAGAAATCCTCCTCTTACTTCTTAGCTTTGCTCTGGTGGGCATGTTCTCCAGACAGAGTGGTTTTAGATGTAGGACCCCCCTCCTCTCTGTCTTCATTCATAGTAGACTGGAGACCTGTGCACAAACACAATGACATGTTGTTTCCCTGGTCATTCAACTTTTGTCTGTTCACTGCCTTTATATTACCTGTTAATTTCTGCTGTCATTCTCAAGTGGAGGAAGATAAGGAGACGGGCTGCCAAGCATTCACTACAAACCACTGATATTGTTCACAATGAGGAACTCATTGTTAACCCAACTGATTGAACCCTTTATCTGTCCTGGTTGAACCAGTCTGACAAACCTGATCTGACCTTCCTGACTGGTAACGACAATAATGCAAATAATTAAACAATAATAATAACCATTATAATCAGTAAATCATACAACAATATTCAAATCATAATTAGTTAGTAATTATATCAATAGTAAAATACTAAAATAATAATATCACAGCTTGGAGAGACGGCAACCGGGGCAGAAAGGGCCAGCAACCCAACCTGCAACTTCTGTGAGGAAGTACCCAAATTAGCTATGGAAAGCCCTAAAGAAACATACCCCCAGGGGTCCCTGAGAGGGGGGGAGAATGAGCACCCCAGCAGGATGGAACAACAGGCAACGACCAAGGCAAACAGATTACCGACAATGATTGCAGAATGTGTCTGCGGGAAAGTATGCAAAAACCTGCATGGCCTGAAGATCCACCAGGCCAAGATGAAATGCTTGCTGAAGGAGCAACTGATACAGCGCACAGGGATCACCCCTGGTGAGACACAGGAGAAGCCAGGCCCGAAGTCACCCCACAGTGCCCGGAACCTCAATGTACCAGTAGCCCCAGACCCAGAGTACCGCAGTGTAACCGAACATAGTCGGGTCAAGTGGCCTCTGGCCAGTAAGGAAAAACAGTGGCTCCAGTTCAATGATGATGTAGACAACATCCTAGAAACAGCAGCCAAGGGCAATGCAGACAGGAAGCTCAAAACCATGGCAACCATCCTCATCAGCCTTGCTGTCGAGAGGGTTGGTACAGAGGAGAAGTTGGGTACCAAGACCCCCTACATGAATAACCATAGGGCAGAGAAGATCAGCCAGATAAGGCAGGAGCTGCGGGTCCTGAAGCGCAAGAAGAGGAAAGGGATGCAATAGCAGAACTGCGCAGCATCCTCAGGAAGAAGCTCACCACTCATCAAAGGGTAGAATGGCACAGACAGCGGGGGAAAGAGAGGACCAAGAGACAGTCTGCCTTCATCGCAAACCCCTTTGGAGTCACCAAGCAGTTGCTTAGTCAGAAACAAATCGGCCACCTCGTTTGTTCCAAAGAGGAAATCGACCATCATCTCCGCACTACCTACGGTGATGCGGCTAGGGAGGAAGACTTAGGTTCCTATAAACCTTTGATAGACCCCCCAAGACCCACCACGGACTTTAACAGCAAGGAGCTCAGTTGGAAGGAGGGTCAGGAGGTCGTCAAGGCAGCCAGAGCCAGTTCAGCCCCTGGACCAAGCCGACTGCCCAATAAAGTATACAAGAGGTGTCCCAGACTCCTTCATCGGCTGTGGAAGATCCTGAGGGTTATCTGGAGGAGTGGAAAGGTAGCCCAACAATGGAGATTTGCAGAAGGTGTCTGGATTCCCAAGGAGGAAGATGCTGAGAACATCGAGCAGTTCAGAACCATCTCGCTGCTCAGCGGTGAGGGGAAAATATTCTTCGCCATCCTATCCCATGGGTTGACGGAGGTCCTTCTGAAGAATAAGTACATTGAAACCTCTGTACAGAAGGGTGGAATCCCAAAGGTTCCAGGATGCCTTGAGCATACAGGTGTGGTCACACAGTTGATCAGAGAGGCAAGAGAAGGGAAAGGAGACCTAGCAGTGCTGTGGCTCGACCTCACAAACGCTTATGGATCCATTCCCCATAAGCTGGTGGAAACAGCGCTGAATTGGCACCATGTCCCAGGTAAGTATAGGGACCTCATCATGGACTACTGCTACTAGCGTTTCATGTTGAGAGTCACCTCTGGGACAGTCACATCTGAGTGGCCTCAGCTGGAGAAAGGAATCATCACTGGATGTACTATTTCAGTGATCCTCTTTACCTTGGCCATGAATATGCTGGTTAAGTCAGCCGAAGCCGAGTGCAGAGGTCCGCTCACCAAGTCTGGTGAGCGGACCTCTGCCCCGAGAAACCCATCAGGAGCCTCGGCAAGACCTTTGATTGCACCTTGAAGGATGCTGCATCCATCAAGGCCACACATCTGGAGCTGGAGGCATGGCTGACTGCAGTGGACAAGTTGGGACTGCCAGGTAATTATAAGGTTTGGATTAGAGGGTAGAGGGCTTCGAGAGGAGGATCAGCCGTTACCTCCGTAGATGGCTGGGCCTGCCACGAAGCCGGAGCAGCATCGCTCTGTATGGGCGGAGCAACAAACTGAAGCTCCCCATTAGTAGCCTGAATGAGGATTCATGAATACCCATGTAAGAGAAGTGCTGCAGTACAGGGAATCCAGTGACCCGAAAGTCTCCCAGGCTGGCATTGTAGTCAGGACTGGGAGGAAGTGGATGGCGCAGGAAGCAGCTGAGCAGGCTGAGTCACGCTTGCGTCACAGCATGCTTGTCGGCCCAGTGGCATCCGGATGAGCAGGGCTTGGTAGTGTTCCTACCATGCGCTACGAGAGAGCCCTGGGCGAAGACAGACGCTGATTAGTCCAAGAGGAGGTGAGAGCTGGTGACAGACAGACAGACAGAGTAGAGTAACCGGCGGCATGCAGCTTTCGCGCACACGCACAAGAAGCTGGTGTGGAGGAACTGTGTGCTAGCCAGATGGTGGGGATGCGACAGCAAGGTGCATGGATGAGATGGGAACAGGCAGTGGACCGTAAGATCTCCTGGTCTGAGCTTTGGCAAGCTGCACCTCACCGGATCGAGTTCCTGATTGCGTCCGTTTATGACGTCTTACCCAGCCTATCCAACCTCTTCTATTGGGGCAAGGTTGACACACCATCATGTCCCTTGTTCCTCAGAGGAGGAATGCTAGAGCATATCCTTAGCTGTTGCCCAAAAGCCCTGGGAGAAGGACGCTATACTTGGCGTCACAACCAGGTGCTGAAGACGATAGCAGAAACTATCTTCACCTGCACCACCCAAAACAAGCCTTCATGACCAGCAAAGCAGGTGACTGCTTTTGTCCGAGCAGGGGAGAAGCCTAAGCCCCAGCCTAGGGGGGGAGTGGGACTCCTTTGAACCGCACCAGACTGGCAGATGAAGGCCGACCTGGGGAAGCAGCTCTGATTTCCAGAGCACATCGCGGAAACCACCCTGAGAAGAAGGCCTCTACATGGTTGTGGATCAAGAGGTGCAATCCGTGGGTACACGCTACTTAGACACAAGTGGGAACTTGATCAATCCCGGCTGGGTCGCCTGGGTAAGGGTGTATGATGTTGACAGACCTGAAACACCTGATGACCCCAGGTTCGATCACTGATCGTGTGTCTTAGTGCATCTACTGATGTTCTACTGATTAACCAGCCTCAATATCTCTAAAGCTAGATCTAGATCTTTTTCAAATTCAAATTCAATTCAGATTCCAATGTATTGCAACAGCCATAAATAATCTGAAGATAAGCAGTGGGATTAAAAAATAAATAACTGAATAATTCTTCAGAGCACACATGCCTCACACATGCGATTCAAACATCTCCAATGACAGAAATCAACAGTCAATAAACACATAAAAGATCATACAACATTTAATAGTGAAGCAACAGAAGTAAAAATGAAAAAGAAAGAAAATCTGGTGTTCATACATTATCGGAACACAACCAACCACAGAGCAGACATCTTAAAATGTTTCCATTTCGATCTGAACTTCCATGAAATGTTCCTGGCAGGGATTCTCTAATTTAAATAAAAATGATCACTATGCCTGCCCTGTGCCCACCAGGGGCGAAACTAGACCTTATTCACTTGGGCATGTGCCTTAGTAAAAGTCTCCAGTGCCCCAGTAAAATTCTAGAGCTGCTCTCGCTGGAAACGGCATTAATGAGCACATCTCCCTGCCTGCTATAGCACTGACTCGAGCCTGTCACTTACCAGCCAATAAAAAAAACAAGGAAAAAAAGAAAGGGGCCATAATAGCCAATCAGGAAATAGCACCTCTGTAGCTGGGTAAGATTTAACGCGACAACCAATGAAAATCGTTCATGTGATTCTTCAGAGTGTTTTGTTGTACACACACAGTCGAAACTGCTGGAGCTTGTCACATCACTTTGAGCACAGAGTATGTCGTCCCCTGTTGTAATGTCACAACAAATTCACAACTTGTTTGACAGAAAAAATGACAAGTTGATCGCTGCTAGAGAATATCAGAAGAATGTATTGTTTGTTACTTTGCTTTCCTTAACGACTTGTTTTAAACATGGATTGAGGTTTAGGTAGTTAAGAATCTGAATCTTTCTAATCTTAAATGGTCACAGTAAGAGGATGCTATTTGTAAATCTTTGAGGTGTGCATGTGCAAATAAATATCATTATATTGTACTCATGAATCTATCCTTGTATCTTTACCAGTGGTTCGATATAGCCTAAACTTTAAGTATAGTCGCAATAATGATTTTGAAGCTTGTACCCATAGGCTAGCTGTTTATTTCATATTGCGCGCACATTAAAAAAAAAAAAAAGTATCAGACGGCAGCCAATGAGAGGGCAGACTTGTATCCAAAATATTCTCCTGTTTTGATTGATTTAAAATTCAATGAAAATGGATGAAGAAGTTATTTATACCATGCACAATTATCCCATTTTTCTTGACATGAGTCTGTATGGCTACAGTGATGCCATTTTTTGCAAGTTTATTGTAAAAACATGACTTAGTAAAGAGGAACTATGCAACTTTTTTGAGCTTTTTTGACCTTAACATTGCTGGTTAAGAGTTGTTGTGATGGTTCTCTAACACTTTATGGGTCGATTGGTGGGTGTTGCAACCCCCCCTAGCGCTTCTGGGCTGAAAAAGGGAAAATGCAAGTCTATGCCCCCAGTCCGGTGGCAAACTCTCGCGGTAGTCTCGGGTCTCGCGACGTAACAAACTGCTTTACAGCACTACACATCCACAAACACGGAACCGGCTAGATATAAACACTAGTAGCGAGGGGATTATTATATTCATAATGGATCAGCCGAAAAAAAATAAATAAATAGACACAGGAACCCATCCATTGGAGGAATGGAAGAAGCGAAAAAGTGCGAGTGACAAACAGAGAGGCCAGACACCAATAAACATTGGGCAAGCTTTTCAGGAATGGCGTGAACTGAGATCAAAATGAAGACTGCGAATTGGATGCTGACTTGGCCGTGTTGTTGAACTTTGAACTTTGTTCTTTTTTTTCTTTGTACTGTGGCTTTCTTGAGGTTGATAGTCTCTGTAAACATGTGTTTGCTCAACCATTTTGTTGTGAGCCCTGTATGCGTAGCATAGCAGCTACTCGCTACCAAACACGTTTGTTTCCATGGTTGTTTTGCTGTTTGTCTGTCTCGTCCCCCAGGTACATCCAGGTTCTTGTTGTTTGCCCTTCAAATGCCTCAGATTTTGCTAAGAGTGTCACCTGTATCATGTGATATTTCCCTGACCATATAATGCATGAGAGCTGCTATTTAGCACATATTCTTTTTTTTTTTTCATGCTGACCGATATAGTTTGCTGCCTGTATCTTTTCATGTTATATTACTTTTGTGCAGATTATGTGGGTCGGTGTGCTACATCATGCTCGAAATGAACATTTTTGGGCCACCGGTTGTTGCGAGCATGAGCCTCTGGAGGAACACAGCGATGATAAGCCCTGGATCATGCAAGGTAATTAAAAAGATTATACAAGATTAAATTATAAATTATAAATTAAATTATAAATATAAATTATACAAGAGCAGAATCGAGTCCCCCGTATGGATGCGGTCATTTTCCTCACAATGGCCCTCATTTATCAAACGAACGTAGAAATGAGCGCAAATCTGAACGCATGATTCATTTTACGATAGGACCCACGTGAGATTCACGAAACTTTCGTATCACACCAATCCCAGCATACGAAGGAACTTGGTGTTGATAAATACGGCGGCTGAGATCCATCGTAATTAACGTAGCACGTCTTCGAAATTTTTCAGAAACAGAAATGGACACTCCCCCAAGGACACTCACCCCTGCCCACCCAGCACCCCCACCCCTCACGCCCCCCCCCCCCCCCCGACATACTTCATATTATTTATAACAATGTTATTTATTGTATTATTTATTCTCAACTGCCGTTGCACCCCCCCACCCATACAATCCACATTCATCTGTTGTAACCGTTCCGTTGTATTGCACTAGTGCACTATTGCACCACCTGTACACTTCTTGTATTATATTACTATTTCTCACACTACCTGTACATTGTTTACATTTTTTAAAAACATTTTTTTATACTGTTTACAGCCTGTTTCTGTTAGTGTTAGTAACCCTTTACTTCCTCAACAATCACTACCTCTACCTGCACTGTTTACTGTCACTTTAATAACTACCGTTAATTACGTCACTTTAATAACTACTGCCACTTTTCATGTTTTTCAATTTTGCACTCTGCACCTCATTCTGCATTTCTGCATTTCAACCTGCACCTTTATCGCTCATTTGCACTTCTGGTTAGAACGCCAACTGCATTTCGTTGTCCCTGTACTTGTACTCTGCACAATGACAATAAAGTTGAATCTAATCTAATCTAATTAAGGGCAAGCAAAAAAACGCTATATTAAAACAAATCACTGTTGCAGTCAACAGTCTGTCCCATGTTCAGTGGGCTATGGAAGAGGTAAATAATTAATTGAATAATTAATTAAATGTAAAATTGATGTTAAATTTATCCAGCTTAAAACTTTTCACATTTGACCAATAGGCTATTGTTTGCATTGCATTAAAGTTATTTTATTCCGAATAAGGTGAAGAAAAAGTTGTCCGACTCTTGCAGATATACCATGTCTCGCCACTGGTCACACTCGAAAAAGTTGCGTACACGAGCTCAGACCTGACGTGAGATTTAATCGCAGCCTGCGCTCACGTTCAAATTGATAAATGCCAAGCTCAACGTGGAAATGAGCGTACGTCCATTTTACGCCCGTTTTCTGTCGTACGCTCGTTTGATAAATGAGGGCCAGTGTGTGATGCGCTGTGATTGCAAGTTCAGCATCTCACAAGGCACTAACTGAAACTAAATGAAATCCTCTGCTTCTCCTCGTACGAGACCAATAAACAACTTCAGCTTAAACTATCTAGAGTTCCTGGCACTTCTTGTTCTTCGGTATCAACAACAATCTCCTCACTATCAACCATCACAGGCTCATCACTGCGTCCAAGCAACTGCGTGGCTATCGCGTGATCACTACGTAATCCCTACGCGGAAGCATAAGGGGATCATTACTCTGAGCGCAAAGCACAATCATTACTCTGATTGTGAGTTTCCTATTTGTCGATCCAGGTTATCCAAAGAAAGCCTGGGTATGTTCATCAAGGTTCGTAGTACACCCCACTGCAGTCCCCTCAATAGTGCACCCCTGTGGTCCACAAAAGGTGGAACCACGAGCCGAGAGCATGCGGTGGTACTGCTCAACTCACAGAACGCGAGGCCTTTTTAGCCACTCCCTGCATATTTTGAGAATAGCCCCGGATCTCTGTACCGTTAAATAAAAACAAAAAAAAACAATTATAAAAAACACCATAATAATGATAAAAATGAGTGGCGAAGATATACCTTTTTTGGTCTAACTTGCCTTAGCCCACCCTATCGCTTCGGTTTCGTCCTCAAATCAACGATATTGAAAATCCCCCCCCCCCCCCCCCCCCTCTTCGTGGCCTGTTGCCCCTGACTTCTGGGCTACAGCCCCGGTCGTTTTCACTTGCTAGACGCCTCTGTTTGTTATACTGTGATTCTGACTGGAAGAATAGTTAGAAGAATAGCCCATTTTTGGTTCTGAAAGCAGGTTCTTAGTCCAGCCGTCATAAAAGTCATACCTGGTTGCTGACGTGGTCTGCTCGGGTTCTTCACACTGGAAACAAATAAAAAGTTAAACACGTATCCTACATTGTTACTCTCACGAGTAAGGATGTAATTCTTACTAGTAAGAATAGAATTGTAACTAGTTAGATATACATTCTGCCGAATGAAGGCCGTTAAAAGTAGAGCCAGCGCACTTTCGGTTTCCTCGGAGGCGGTCCTATCCAGATCCAAAACAATTTGGCGGTGGGCCAAGTCACTCTATCTCGCTTAGTTTTTGAGTTAAGATATTCCCCCAAGGGGTGTAGCTCATATTTTAAAATCGACTGTTTAAATAATTCATGAACACTTTGCTGATTGTTTCCACCGTGAATTGTTGCACATTTACATATAATTTAGAGATAATTTCGAGAGACGATCACAAAATTGTTGTGGGTTGAGCTTTGGTTGAGCTCCAGTCAAAGCTTGTGTTGTGACGTTGTTGAATTGAGTTAACCAATCACGTTATTCGTTTAACCGGCGTCACTCCAAAGCCAGGAAGTAAACATCCAGTTGGAGGAAGGGAGAAACGAGTGCGTGTATCTCCGTTAGACCAGGTAAGATTTGTTTTACATTGACACTTCGACATGTGAATATTGCTTGTTATGTTTGTAGCATATAAAGACAGCAAGTCATATACTTTTCCATGAAAATACTGTATTTTGTTTGTGAGAACAATAGCCATGGCGTCTGGGATACAGCAAGCTTAGCAAGCTTAATGTTAGCTAACGTTAACTTGTCGTGCAGAGGACTGAAACAGTAATAAAAATGAACTTCACAAAAGTCATATATATATATATAATCTTATGTTGAATCTGTGCATCTTTCCCCTGTTAAATTCCAAACTTCTCTGTCCAAATGTGTGAACAGTGGCAAGCACTTCTCTGTTCAAATGTGAAGATGCAAAAGTGTACTCTAATGCGATGTTCTCACAGGCATAACTCTGTGTAATGTCTGTCTGGCAACCTGGTCATTATCTAACTTCAGTCTTTATCTTACTTCAACCTTATCTGTATCTAGACAACACACACAGTACATGGGAAGGACATCAAGACCCAAGAAGTGATGGTGACTTCAGGCTCACTTCCCCAACACCCACCCTGTCAGCCTTCACCATTGAGATCCCCTTGACCACATGCTGACTGTAGAGAGGGAACTGTCAACGAAGAGCATCTCTGCTGCTTGCACTACTCAGGCCATTTGCAATGCCATCAGTATTGTGCAGGACCCCTCCCATGGCCTCTTCTGCCCCCTTCTTGCATCAGTGAAAGAGCTTCACAGCCTCAGTTGCAGAACATTTCAGACTGAATAACTGAATCTAGCTGCCTCATGAATACCTTGCCTCTCCTATTCTCCCTGAACTCCATTTTCCTTCCCCGTCTGAACCCACCTGTTACTGCAGCACCTCACACCCAGATAACCTAAGGGCAGCTGATTCTGTCACACAGATTCACTAGCACTTTACACTTTCATGCTGGTACACACTGTTTCTATTCCTGAATCTGCTATGAACTAATCCTACAAATTTTTGTGTGCCTTCCCTGTGTTGTCCACTGTATATTCATAATATGGCTTGTAACATTGCACCCTTGTATCAATATACAGTACATGCTGTCTGCAATGTGAATGCATACTCCCCACTACTTGTGGTACATATTGCATGTTATTGTGGTAAAAAATGAAAATCCCTCTCAGCAGTAGTATGCCATTACGTGTGTTGCTGATGTGACAGGGAAGTGCTGCTTGGAATTATGAGTCAGATGCATAACGCACCAATACACACTTGAACAGTGGTGGTGTAGAAGCATGTGGTTTCTCTCTCTTTTAAGAACTTTGCTATGTACTCTATGTACATAGTGTGTACTGTGCAAGTGAGAGTTTCATCTCTTTCTCAGTTATCACCAAAGATTCTAGAGCGCTCCGCTCTGCTCCACTCACATACTGTATACCTTACCCTTTTGGGGAGTACTCTATTTCATACTATGTCTCTCAATAAAGGTAAAAACAGATGGTAGATGCTGTTTATCTTGCTTTAGTCCAGGAAACACATTGGGACACTTATAACAATGCGCAGGCACAAAAAAAACCTACAATATTTTACACATATGCTACACTCTCGCCAGGGTGCTGACCACAGGGGTATACATACATTTCATGACTGGCAGTTCATCATTGATTTCTAGTTCTACTTGTAGAAACCAGATCCTCATAGAGAATTAGAATATATTAATACAAACCTTAACTGTCTTGAGCTGCCTTTTCTCTCCTCTTGAGTGCTCTTGCAATATGCTCTTTGTTGGTGAAGAGCACTCTCGGTGGTATCCAACATTAGCTGGCACATCTTGGATGTTATCCAAGCTCAGCTTATATGCCACTATGGCATTTTCAGCAATTATACTCTGCATGGTTTGCAAGTTCACCCATGAATGTGCACATTGTACACATTTTGCCCGACTTGTCTGGGAAAAAGGAGTTACAGGGCTATTTGCAGTTGGAGCTACATGCATGCAGCACTTCATTTTCAGTATTACTACTAGCATACACACGTGTCTGTAGATAGTGTCATCTGTGTAGACAAAATTAGACAAAATGCTACCAACATCTGTCTATCGATACCTCTGAAGTTGGAAGTCCATAATCTGCAGCAGAAAGGTGTTCCACATCAGCAAGACTACAGTCCGTTATCCTATGGTAGAGCTGTTGCAAATTCGTCTACACAAAAGTATTACAAACAGTCAATTTTAGAAGTTTATGGCAAAAATGCATTCATTCGAGAGAGCGGCACACAAGCGTCACCCCTCGTTGTTTACTTCCTGTTGTCAAGGGAACGCAGCGGATTTCTGTAGCAGTCTTGTGAATTTGCCAGTTTAAAAATGTGAGCATTTTGAATGGTTTTTACGTCTCATATGCGCGAAACAAAGTTGGAAACAATGTTTGTAGTGCTTAGGTGATTTTTTTTTTAATGTCATCAGTAAAAAAAATCTTACATACCCGATCGGAATTTACGAAATTCACAATATCGAAGCTCGGCCCACCGACTAAAGTACGTGTCCAAAACAATCTTGCCCGTCCAATCAGAGGGCTTTCCTTCGTTTACG
Source organism: Urophycis tenuis (assembly GCA_036785325.1). Taxonomy (NCBI): domain Eukaryota; kingdom Metazoa; phylum Chordata; class Actinopteri; order Gadiformes; family Phycidae; genus Urophycis; species Urophycis tenuis. Next base: position 11,957,030 of record JAXIVH010000004.1, on the reverse strand, counting down.
TTCACCTACTCGTTCCCATAGATGCTCGTTCCTATTAGAGTCCTATAGTTCCTATGTACTCGTTCACTAATGTTCACCAAACGGACATTCAAATTGGCTTGGCCCACCCGTTTTTTTCAGTCCCCACCCACTTGAACATTTCTTGCTACGCCACCGGTCCAGGGACCTCCCTCCGAAACTGACAGTCCTCCAGGGAAGAGACGCCCTCCCGGCTCCCAGCAACAGGATTATGGACCATTGTTCATGATCCACAGACGGACGGACGGACGTTAATGATCCCTGAGGGAAATTGCATTCATTACAATACTCCAGGGAAGAAAAGAAAGAAGAAACAAACACTCTACGTATAGTAGAGTGTTAGAATATCTAAATATATAATATAAACCTATGTAATACAATATACAAACATATATATAAAGAAATATAAAAATATACATAAATGTACATACATCAAGGCATACACTAAGAGGTAATAGCATACACAAAGATGTTACATGTCGGATTTTATCATGGAGACCAGTTATGCAGTGAGATGACCAGTTATGTAGTGAAATGACCAGTTATGCAATATGAATAACCTGTTATGCAGCAGCAACTAAGATGAAAGTGACAAATTGTATAGTTTGATAGGCAGGAATGATTTCCTATGTCGCTCTGTGGTGCATCTCGGTGAGAGAAAGGTAGTCCTCCGCCGAGCCAGGGTGGGAAAGGGAGGCTGAGAGGCATTGTCAATTAAATGTCTCGCGGTGGTGCTCTGCTGCCACCACGAGATGGCAGGAGAGCACAACTGTTAACAGTTGTGGAGGAGTTGTGTTATTTAACAAACATGTCTTTGTTTAATAATGTCGCTTCATATTCTTTTCCATTTTTTGATATAAAAGCAGATTACATTTGCCTCCGCGCTCTTCCATTAACTGACGGACTTCTGCAGCTTCTGTGAGACGCACACAGAGGACATCAGCGAAGTGATGCTGCTCCAGTTTTTGGTCCCGTTGTGAGAGGACAGTAACATGGCATCTAAACCAGACGGGGGAGGTGGGGGGGGAAAGCATGGGGGGGAGGGAGGGAGGGAGAGAGAGAGAGAGAGAGAGAGAGAGAGAGAGAGAGAGAGAGAGAGAGAGAGAGAGAGAGAGAGAGAGAGAGAGAGAGAGAGAGAGAGAGAGAGAGAGAGAGAGAGAGAGAGAGAGAGAGAGAGAGAGAGAGAGAGAGAGAGAGAGAGAGAGAGAGAGAGAGAGAGAGAGAGAGAGAGAGAGAGAGAGAGAGAGAGAGAGAGAGAGAGAGAGAGAGAGAGAGAGAGAGAGAGAGAGAGAGAGAGAGAGAGAGAGAGAGAGAGAGAGAGAGAGATCTATCACAATATACAGTCAATGGCTAAGACACACTTTAACTTGTTCGTCCTCGGACCTGACAGCCCTCCGAAGAACGACAGCTCGCCGGAATAAGAGCTCCATCCATCGTACACGTTAGAAACAGTTATTAAAAATACAAACTAAAATAGAGATAAAAAATCGAGTCTGCTTTATTAGATGTATCTTTCTTAACTTTGATTTAAATACACAATAAGTTTGTGAGCGTGTTTCAGGCACTTTGTAAATGGCTCGGGCATGTGGAGAAGGCCCTCAGATACTTCCCCTCCTCCCTCCCTCTCTGGCGAGGGACGGGACTGGGGGGGGGGGGGGACAGCGGATGTGGAACCGATGAGACGAGGGAGGAAAAGGACATCTTGCCGCTGTATAAAATAATACCCTGTGTTTCTATTGCATATTGCATATAGCTATTGCATAACTGGTAAGTTCACTACATAACTGATCATCTCACTGCATAACTGGTCTTTTTTAACACATAAAATCTGACATGCTACATTTTTGTGTATGCTACTACCTCTTAGTGTATGCCTGGATGTATGTACATTTATGTATATTTTTATATTTCTTTATACATATTTTTTGTATGTTGTATTACATAGGTTTATATTATATATGTATATATTCTAACACTCTACTATACATAGATTGTCTGTCTGTACATAGATTGTCTGAGTATTGTAACGAATGCCTGAGTCTGTCTCCTGCTGCCCGTCATCTTCTCAGCCAATCAGCGGCCTGGGACAGGAAGGGGGTGGGGTGATTGTACATCGCAGGTGAACAGGGAGTCCAGACACAGTGACGGAAACACCTGAAGACTTCCTTTGACCAAATATGATCAACGTCCTCCCTCGTTATCTTCTCATCCTCTGGTGGGAGGAGGATGAGGAGTCTCAAGGCAAGGACCAGCAGACTGAAGGACAGCATCGTCCACCAGGCGGTCAGGATGTTGAACTCCCACCCAGCACTGACCCCACAAACTCTGGACATTAACCCCCACCCATCCACCCCCACACACCTACACTACTCCTCTCCCCCACCACCATGCACTCTATTTTTAAGAACTATTTTTATAATAATCTGTCTCATAGTGTTTATACTGTCCATACTGTTTACATACAGGGGACCCTTCAGGGCCTTCTACGCCTTCAGAGAAGGCCTAAAAAAAAGTCTGGACCAAAAAATATTTAAAAAATAATAATAATTATTATTTTTATTATCATTATTATCTTTATTTCTTTTATTTCTTATTTAATTTGATACAATACATTTAATAAATGTTCTCCCATCTATGTTCTAAAGTTAAGTTTACTGTCAAGTACACATCAGCAATGAAATGGTTACTGTCCTGAAAACATTCTATCCAATCAGAATCGTCCGTCTCTATCAAGGCCTGTGGGGTGTACTACGAACCTCGATTAGTGGGTTAGCGAGGTATGTTGCGCTCAAAGCCTGGGTTAGCTGTCATATGAAAGTCACTCTCTTTTAGCGTCGCTATATCACCATGGTAACTTATGCTGGCAAACAAACCTGGTCGGGTGGAGGTTTTCAGCTAACTTTCCGATTACATCGGCTACTTAAAGCTGAGCGCCGCCTCCTGGTGGTGTTTCGCTGAGTTTTTTTCTTATTTGCTACAGGTAATCAACATCAGATGAAAGGTTAGAGCCTAGCCTATTGCAAATCATAGGCTACATTCACCTGAAATTCTTGAAATGTATGCTGTAAACTTACCACATTGAATGTGGTAAGTTTACAGCATACATTTGTTTTTGTGCTTATTTCTTACTTGTACCCATGTTCGGATGGTCGTGCCAGCACCCAATCTAGATGGGGGTAAAAGGCATGATGATGGACAGGCAAGATATGAACACGGGTCGCTGGTTTGCTGTTCACATACTAATCCACCACACCACCGTCACTACCTTGTGGCACATGCAATACTTTTTTTTTTTACATATAGGATGTATTTTAAATGAATTCCCTAAATTACACAATAAAGCAGGCTGGAGGTTGCTTTTGCATTTCGCAATCATATGCACTCTATTGGGATTATTGGCAAACAATTCTGCATTTGGCATAGTTATTTTTTAGACAATTAGGCTATGCAGAATGTTTTCACTTACGCATTCACAGAATATGCTATTTTTTGCCAGCACGCCTCCCTAGCCTTATAATGGGCAACAGTATTGCCCCTTGCCGTTATTTTCTTTTTAAACTCCTCGTATAAGTTCATAATGACTACTTGCTCCTCCTGAGGCCCAATCTCATTTCTCTATTTTACCTTCCCCTTGCCCCTTCCCCTACGTCTTGGCCCTTGAAACAGAGTGCCTTTACCCCTTGGTTTCAAGTAAGCTCCCGATCTTACTTCGTTTTAAGGGGTATGGACCCCTTGCCCTTATCCCTACCCCTCGATCGAAATGAGAATTGAGAGAGCCCTTCGTCTCACGTGCACGCGCAAAACTAAGGGGAAGGGGTAAAATAGAGAATTGATATTGGGCCTAAATAGCCCGTGTTCGCTCTGTCAGATCCATTTTGTCATGGTGAGTAACGTTGGGTTACGCCCCTTTTACGGGAACGCGCATTGAGACTAAAGCGGAAAACCTGGCTTGACAAATCGACTTGTAAGTGAGCTTTGTGGTACCGTTTAACTCTTTTTGATTGTGAGTTTCGTATTTGTCGATCCAGGTTATCCAAAGAAAGCCTGGGTATGTTCATCGAGGTTCGTAGTACACCCCACTGGTGTGTGTGAAACGGGGAAGCAAACAGTTTTTGACCGTGTCAGAGTGTCTGCGTGTAACTTGGTTGGCGTGCTTGATCCTGATTTTGCTGAAAGGAAACATTGTAATTGAATGGACAATGCGGATTTACTTATGCTATGGTAAGCATGTGTGTGCTGAACTGTAAATAAATGCATCGCTGAATCCAAATGTGTAACGTTAAGGCTGAGATATGCTTCCGCGTAGGGATTACGTAGTGATCACGCAATGGCCACGCAGTTGCTCGGACGCAGTCATGAGCCCGTGATGGTTCTGCGTGGGGTTTACGTTTCGAAATGCAATTCAATGCCACACTGGTAGAGGGACCAGAATGACCATTCTGGTCATTACATACGGATTAGCGAGTAAAAAAAAAAGTTTACAGAAACGAAGGCAAAAGTTATATATATATATGTTGTTGCCAATCAGTTGAAGCATTTATCACACTGTAGTGGTGTTTACGAGTGGAAACCGGAAAAGCGATCTCCAGCAAATGTAGTTCGCGGACCAATCACAGCAAAATTCGCTGCGTTGGTGTTGCGTTGCCTCGACGCGCGTCTAAGATTTTTAGGAGGTACACGACAGGCCCTTGCGTTGGACGCAAGGGGGATGTAAAGCGTCCGTAACTCCCCAGTGATGCGTCAATGGGGAAGCATAAATTAAGCATTACAGCGCACTGGACCCTTATGTACCTTTACCTTTACGTTTATTTTTAGCCCAGAACACGCGTCCGAAACAAGTTCACCCGTTTGCCCCTCAGTGGCTTATTTATTTTGGTCGAAAGGCAGCACACTGGGAGAAGATGAGCTCTAAACTGGGAACAAGCGGAAGGTCATGGACTGCAACGGTTGGAGATCTCAGGGTCCGATGTTTTCCTCCTCGCAGGAGGATAGTTAGGAAACGTTAGGATCCTTCTGCTAACGTAGTGTTCTTATTGACATCATATTCAAGTCATACAATCATCTTTAAATAAAACATACAAGTGAACACAAAATAGGTAAAAACAAAACCATGTACAGAAGGGTAGGTAAGTTGAAACTATATCAACATTTGGAAAACGCTGGTTCTGACGTCACGTTGCGGTGGCCAATCACATGAGCCGGTGACCAGACCGGAAGACGCTACGCGAACGAGAGTTTGTTTACCAGTGACGTCACGAGTCTCTCAAGTGGTCAGAGTTGGAAACAGCAACTGCCACAGCACTGCATTACTGAGACAAGGTCAGTATAAACAAAGCTTTAATGTCTGTCTGGGATCAATTCAGTATCTTATCTTATATATCACATCTTAACCTTATAATCTAAAACTAAATAGACTAATTCAGTCAGAGTTATGTACTGGTTTCATTAGTTTGAACAGCAAATCAACACATGTATCGCATTGTACATCTACTCTGATTTATGAAGACTAAACTATTAAAAAAAAATTCAAAAGTGATGAAATATGTTAAATGTCTATATTTAGCCACCAATTAAATGATCAATCATTGTTAGAAGAGGAACATAAAATAAATACATTCTGACTTAATCAATCCATTATAATTGTTGCACCTCCATAGTGGAGGGCAGAGATTTAAATTTACCTCACCTATAGGAACACAAAACACATATTTACAAAGATGAGGCAGTGAACATGCCTTGTCTTCTCGGACGTAGCATAAGCATTCCATTTATAAACATGGCTCTTATTCACATTCACATTTTTATATTGCTTGACACAGCATTACTCAATTCAGTCTTATTGTTGACATTACAATTCCTTATTTCGTTAAACCACTTAGGACACTTCATCAATAACCTTTCACATGTTATAGACTCTTGTATTGGTCTCTATTTTGTCTAATATATAAAATATTTAAACTGGCTGTTACAACCTCACATTCATGAACATTACCCATGTATTGTGAATGACAGAAAGAGCACTCAAATAATGAACTAATGACCCAAAATGAGTACGGGCAAGTGGATGTGTGTGCCGGCGCGTGCTCAAGTGTATGCACGTGCGTGTATGTGCGAGTGTATGCGTGTATGTACGAGTAAATGCTTCTGCATGCGCGTACGTGTGAATGAATGTGTGTGTGTATATGTGCGGCTGAATGTACGTGTGTGTGCGTGTATGTGCGAGTAAATGTACGTGTATATACGTGTACATTAACCAAAACATTTTCTTGGAACCGACATACAAATAACCATAAACAGTATACTGACGGGAGACTGCATTGTCTGGTGCAGCGGGAAGTGACTAATGCCCCAATGGGCTCCGATGCTAGCCGTGGCGCTAGTAACGATGCTAGCCGTGGTGCTAGTTACGATGATAGCCGTGGCGCTAGTTACGATGCTAGCCGTGGCGCTAGTTACGATGCTAGCCGTGGCGCTAGTAACGATGCTAGCCGTGGCGCTAGTTACGATGCTAGCCATGGCGCTAGTTATGATGCTAGCCGTGGCGCTAGTTACGATGCTAGCCGTGACGCTAGCCGCAACAAACTAGACCCTTTTCATACAACATACGGTAACACTCATTACATTCTAACCCGACATTCACGGTTCATTAAAGTGATGGTTCGGAGTAAAATTCACCCTGAGGTCATTTCCACCAATAATCCAGCCAAATACCCCCTCAGATGCATTTTTAGCGACGGTCAATATTTATCAAGTTTAGGGGTATCAGCCAAAGTACTGGCTTTTCCGGAAAGACGGAGGTGACGTCGACGCAGCGGTAGCCTTAGCAACAGAGAGTTGAAGCTATGGGGAATGTGCTCTTTTAAATAAACTCCTGGTGTACTTACAAACTTTAAAATGCCTCTTTTTGTGAGTACAGACCCTATATGTACTACTACAGAAGTTGGGTAACAATCCATGATTTATTAGTGGGATAATTTACGAGATATACACATTGTACCGGACACTCCAATACTAAGCCATTGGGCTGATACCCCTAAACTTGATCAATATTGACCGTCGCTAAAAATGCATCTGAGGGGGTATTTGGCTGAATTATTGTTGGAAATTACCTCAGGGTGAATTTTGCTCCGAACCATCACTTTAATTACCCAGACATGCTATCTACCATGTACTGGTGCTTTTACATCATTCACTCACCTATAGGAACACAAAACACATATTTACAAAGATGAGGCGGTGAACGTGTGTTGTCTTCTCGAGGGTAGCATAAGAACTGAGGGCCCGGAGGTATCCGCAGTACTTCCTGCCTACCCCGAGGCGGCACCCTGTGACCACCCACCGCCACCCATAGGTGAGGACTGGAACAGCATTGGATATATATCTTTCACACTGGTGAACTCACACCACAGAAAGTCATTAATATAATAAAGACAAGATAAAGAGAGATAAAGACAGGGATTTTAACCTTGAGTACAATAATTGGCTGCACCAAATAATCGTGAAACCACAAACAATTGTGAAACCACCTCAGTGGGCATCACATAATACATAATTTCATGTATATTATATATATTTTTGTTATATTTCTAAAAGTGTGTGCATTGCTGTGTTTGTGAGTCTTTGTATTTGTTTGCGTTATTTTATCCTATCTCTTTTTCTCCACCACACTGATCACACAAATCAGCTAGCACTACGAGCTAGTAAGTTACATACTCAGAAACGATAGGAGCCTTGAAGCACAAGTTGGTTTGACAGTTAGGGGTAACTTCTCGATTGGTGAGAAGGAGTGGGCCTCAGACACTCCCTTGAGAATGGAAGTCCTCTGCACTGCTGCTACACTGGCTGACAACACTCAGTCAGAGAAGTTAGTGTGTCTACGTTAAGAAACGTTTTAGTGTAAGATTTTACATATTTTAATTAGTATATCATACTGTCAAACCTTTTATACAATGACTGTAAACAAACCATTTATACATTTTATACACCCAGTACATTGCAGTCACCACCTAGCACACCTAGCAACCATTCAGGTCACCCTAGCAACCACCAAGAAAACGATAGAAACACATTGAAAACCATACAGTCCACCCAGAACAGCCTAGCAACAACTTCTAACCCCCCATAGTAACCATCTACAAAACCTAGCAACCATTACAAGGAACACACTGGTATCAACCATAAAAGCCATAGCAACCACCTAGAAAATACCCAGAAACCCCTCATAACCACATGGAAAACCTGAACAAAGACCCCAAAATAACATAGACACCACCGAGAACATCCTGGCAACCACCTAGAACACCATGACAACCCTATAGAACACCCTGGCAACCCCCCTTTACACCCTAGCAACCTACCACTTCACATTCCTCGACTGTACCTTTGCAATAAACCTTGGCCTGAAAACGATCAACAAGCTGCACAGCGCAAGCCTTTCTTCCTCTTCTTCAGAGAAGTATTAGTTTTACTCATGAATGATGACACGTATCATTACAGCCCAACAGATCTAGTTTCCTGACTGACTGATTGATTAACCAACCATTTGACTAAGATGATGTCAACCATGATCTTCATTCCCAGTAGGACATGAATGAATGAAAGCCCCCTACTGCTGGATGGAGAGACTACAGCTAGTCAGTGTGTGCTGTGATGAATCAAACCTAACAGACACTTACACTTCTTTAGAGATGGTTTCAGCCTCCACAGTCCGCCGTGCTCCACACTGGGGATAAACAGTGAGAGCAACATGTTGTCTCTTTAAACATGGAAACATTCACTTTCATCATTTGCTGTCTCATCACTTTCTGCACAACATGAGATCCAGGTGCATTTTGAAACCACTTCCTCTAGCAGCTGGTTGAATCCTTGTAGGAGACATTGTCACTGAGTGGTGAGCTGTCCTCTCCATACCTGAGAGTGTTCAGTCTCCAGCGTGGATCCGCAAGTCCAGCAGAGAGCAGTTTAACTCCTGAGTCTCCTGGGTGATTGTAGCTCAGGTCCAGCTCTCTCAGATGGGAAGGGTTGGAGCACAGAGCTGAGGCCAGAGAAGCACAACCTTTCTGTGTGACCAGGCAGCCAGACAACCTGCAAACACACACACACACACACACACACACACGCACACACACACACACAGTTTATTCAAGTTACACCATTGTGTATTTTGTCAACAGTGAAAAAGCCGAATTGAAACGTATTGGGGGGCATGTATCTATGGAGGACTAAAAGTGCCAAAATTAAATAAATAAATACATCATTAAATATTTTTTAAATGTGTCATTAATTAATTAAAATTGGAATTAAATAATTAAATGTGTCATTAATTAATTAAAATACCGATTAATTGTATGTAAAAAAACAAACGTATATAATCATTTCACACCATTCCCCCCCACACACACCGCGCCTCGGCCCACCATCCTCACACTCACCTCCGCCCACCTCCCACACACGCACAGGCCACCTTATAGTAAAACTAGCTCAGGGTTTCCCGCAGCACTTTACAGCTTAGGCGGCTGCCTAAGCAACACACGCCTGCCGCCTTAACTAATGTCTTCAAAAAAATAAATAAATTTAGGGTTAATTCATTTTATCTTGTAGATAATCCGATATTCGCCGTGTTACTCTGTCCTGTTTCTCCCTTTCATTCCAAACCGTGACCAACGCCAGTCTCCCTTCTTTGCAGAACGCATTTAAAAAACAAAAAACAAACAAACAAACAAAAAAAGTTTTTAAAATCGAGTAGGCCTAGGCTTTGCTTCTGAAATATATGCCTCCGAACCGTGCGTCTGAACAGCGGCATCTTGTGGTTTAATGTCATCGCGCTATCTATCATCGTTCGCGGTTTATCCGGGGTAAAAAAGAAAAACTAAATTTTTTGGGAAGACGTTCATCTGGAAGTTGGATAGCCGACAATCAACCTGTCGCATCGAGGTAAGATAATTATTCATCTAAATTATATAAATACTAGGATAACCTGTCAACTGTTTGCTCATAGTAGGCTATCTAAAATTATTTTAATAGGTGTAATGTTTTCTTATCAAGGCTAGTTGCGTTTACCGTTTACACTTGGCTGTCTTATAGCCTACTTTTGACGATTGCATGTGATTTTCTCGCATTGTACACAGCCAAATGGACCGAAAAACCCAACCAAAAATTGCCGGCTTCTTTGTGCGACGAAGCAGGCCTACCTCCCCCTCCGCCTCCTCCTCCTCCCCCACCACCACCACCACCTCCCCCGCCCGATCCCTGGCAACCCTCTAAACACCGAGGTAGTGGTGAACCCAGAGTGGGCTATGGACTCTGCAGGGTGGCTTTACCACAGCTCTGCCTGACCACCTTTGCATGATTTGCACTTTCTTTGGTTAAAATTGAACATTATATTTGCATTGTTCTCGTTCCAGATGTTATTTTTAAAAGCTTATTATTTATTTATTATAATATTTTATTTTTTATTTAATATTTAGTGTTTAATAAATAATTGTTCAATGTAGTACAGAGTCTGTAGTCTAGCCATCCCCCCCCCCCCCCCCCCCCCCCCCCCCCCCCCCTGCTATGTCTCTGCCAGTGTTGGGCAATATTACTTAGTGGAGTAATAAGTTACTTATTACATATTACTCCGTAGAAAAGTAATATAGTTATATTACTTATTACTTAGAATCAAGAGTAATAATATTACTTTACTTTCTTATTACATATTACTTTCCTCCCTCCCACCCGCAAAAAAATGGACAACACCACAATTGGTTTAGCCAGCTCCTTTTGGAACTGAATCCAATTTAATGGAATAATGATAAAGTGAACATTGACAGTGAACAAGTGCAAACAGAACAACCTTTGACTTTCACAATGCAACCTAACGCTTTAACAATGCAACCAACAAAACCTGACAGTCTGTAGGTCACAGACAGCTTATAGTGTAGCCTATATAAAATCCCAAAAAAAATACAGCAGCAGTCTCTCTGACTTTGTAAACTTTTTCACTGTGTAACCAACAAAACCTGACATATGCCTGAGTCTGACATAGATATATTATACTGTAGACTTGTAGTCTATAAAACAAAATAAAGTGTCTTACATATCTAGTATAAAAATAGTATAAAAATAGAATAAAAAATTAAAGCAACAGTCTCTGACTTTTTAAACTTAAAGTAATGGTTTGGAGTAAAATTCACCCTGAGGTAATTTCCACCAATAATCCAGCCAAATACCCCCTCAGATGCATTTTTAGCGACGGTCAATATTTATCAAGTTTAGGGGTATCAGCCGAATGGCTTAGTATTGGAGTGAACGGTACAATATGTATATCTCATAAATTACCCCACTAATAATGCATGGATTGTTACCCAACTTCTGTAGTAGTACATATATGGTCTGTACTCACAAAACGAGGCATTTTAAAGTTTGTAAGTACACCAGGAGTTTATTTAAAAGAGCGGCTACCGCTGCGTCGAAGTCACTTCCGTCTTTCCGGATAAGTTCGTAAAAGTCCTCCTCAAAACTCACAAGTGTAAGGAAAAAGTTAGTGAATTCAACACTCCATCTAATTTCAAGTATTCAATTATTCCAGTTGTCAATACATTTCTATGGAGTGTTGAATTCAGATCCACGCGTTGCATTTACAGGGAGTACGTGATGTCATAACTGTGCACAGTAAAAGGAACAGATCTACAAGCTACTATGCATCGCTAATCACAGTGTGTAATGGCTTGTAGATCTGTTCTATTTGCGCATGCTTCAGCCCTGCACATATTCCAAGTTTAACAGCCATTGTAACGAGTAACGAAGCCCGCATTTGCCAGAGTAGCGAGACATAATATTACTTTTTGGCATAGTAGTCTTGTTATATTACTCGTTACTGGGTAAAGTAATAATATTACAGTAATATATTACTAAGTAATGCGTTACTACCCAACACTGGTCTCTGCATCTTACTTCATTTCATTTAGAAAGAATTATTTATTTATTTATTGTTGTTGCAGTTTATATTTATTCTTATTTCCTGATTATATTGTCTCCATTTTTTTTTAAAAATATTATATATTATATATATATATAATTTCACTGCTGGTAATGATGTACATTGTTATCTAGCATGTGACAATAAAGTTGAAACTTGGGTACAGCAGCAGCAGACAGTCTGAAGACACTGAATCACATAAGGGAGAAGTTGGGGGGAGAGTGGGGACAATCCTTGTGTTTCCGACTTGATAGCGTTCATCCCTGATGCAGACGTACGGTTCCGTCGAAAATGTTAAAAATGATAATGCAAAACCAATCAGTGAAACCATCATTGTCAACATTACAATGGGACACATGATAGAATGCACAAAGCTACACTGTTTTTCAAATAATAACAAGCCATCTTACTATCTATATTTTTAACAACCCATATAATTTGTTCTTTTGTTGTACATCTGTCTATTTCCAAAATAAACCCCAGGTCACACTTGCAGTCACCTCAGCAGTGCACCCCTGTGGTCCACAAAAGGTGGAACCACGAGCCGAGAGCATGCGGTGGTACTGCTCAACTCACAGAACGCAAGGCCTTTTTAGTAGAGATGGGATTTATGGCTGTTTAGAGGGAGCCGGATCTTTGGGATCCATTCATTTCAAAGAGCCATTCAAAAGACTGGCTCATTTGGCTCTTTAAAAAAAAAAAAATGTATTCACTTTTAAGAAGCCAGCCTAGGGTTAATTCATTTTATCCAGGAAATAATCACAGGGAGGAATGATGGGCTGAGATTTGGATCAGAATAATTTTGAACTCAGATTTCCCACCAATATTTGAGTTTGAATTATTCTGAAATATTTATTATAGCTTAATTTGACATGTGTGGACAAGATTTTAAAGTCTGATATGGATTCATTGTAAATATTCCATATCCCTCTGAGTTGACAGTGAGTCCACTATTTACCAGACCTGCAAACTTGTAGCTTTTCGGCAAAAATCACAATTTTATTGATCAATTGTGTCGTTCTTGTGAATCGCGTAGAACCAGAGTTTTTATTTTATTTTATCTGATGCATGCCACGCAGGCCAGAATTGTGAAACATTATTGGATAATTATTATAATTGACATTTCTCTGGGCCAATCGGAATCTCAGCACTTGCTATAGAATCTTCGCGCCAACTGAGCTCGCCTTTGGATGATACACCTGTCTACCGCGCAAGTCTGATGGATTTGGAAAGTGAAACTCTTATCGTGAAGGAAGCATCTTAAATTCGAGGTAAGTAAAGCTTTCTGGTGCGAAAACAACAGCTATTTGTTTGCTTGATTTTAGTAAGCCACGTTAGTAAGTTATATTGTTAGCAAGTTATATTGTAACATTGTACAATAGGACCGAGTCAACGTGACACCGCCACGGTAACCAAGTGTGTCCGCTAGTTAGCCCAGCTAGCAGAGCCGCAGTAGCAGTTGGCTAACGGAGTCAATGGGGCAACTGGAGTCACAGAGGATCGCCGGCCAGATAGAGGGTGCAGCCACGTGGGTTTGCTCACGTTCCTCTGGCGAAGAGGAACCGAGAAGCAAGCTTGTGAGGAGCGCCGGTTTTCTTTTTCCACCCACGGACTTCGCGGACGGTCATTGCCATTCTCCTGGACGTGAGTAAGTACAGTGTTGGTTTTAGCTCAGAGGAGCGAAGAGGATTCCTTTCTCCACAACAGGCCTGGGTTTTTGAGAGGACTCTTTTCTTTTGGGTTTATTTATATTATGCCGGCTTACTTAGGTTATCAAAGTGACCTACTAATGCACGTGTATTTGTTACCAGCCTACTGGTTTAAACTGTGGGATATTGAACGTGGTTTAATTGTATTCCCATTGATGTTTTGTTTTGTGAACACTGAGTATATTTTTGATTAACCTGATAACAGTGATACCTAGTATCTTATATTTTATATTGAAATTATTATATTTTTTTATATTATTATATTGAAAAATAAGTAAATGTTTGAATACTTACCTTTTCTTTTGTCTGCTTACTAATAGGGGGAAGTGGTGATATTGTGCATGTTAAAGAATAATTAAGGGTACTGTTTCATATGTATAAATTCATATAGGGAATCCAAACTAATATTGAAGTAAATAAGTTGGGTTAAAGAACCTAGGGCCCTGCCCTCTATATTATTGGGGTAAAAGGGGTATGTTATGCTTGTTTGTGAGTCTTGTGTGGATGCTTTTGATATGTATTAGGGGGCAGCCGCGGCCTACTGGTTAGGGCTTCGGATTTGTAACCGGAGGGTGGCCGGTTCGAACCCCGACCAGTGCGCACGGCTGAAGTGCCCTTGAGCAAGGCACCTAACCCCTTACTGCTCCCGAGCACCGCTGTTGCGGGCAGCTCACTGCATCGGGTTTAAGTGTGTGCTTCACCATCACTGAGTGTGTCACTAATTCACGATTGGGTTAAATGCAGAAGACCAAATTTCCCTCACGGGATCAAATGAGTAATTCTTCTTGTATTGTTGCTGTTTATTTTTTAACCCTATATTTTGCTGCTGTGGAGGTTTAATGTCCCTGGTGGGATAATTAAATGGTTATTATCTTATCCTAGGTTCTCCAGTATGGCGTAGACCAGAGCCTGCCAACTTTCAGCGAAGGAGAAGATGCTGTCAGCTGGTGGGCAGCTGTCTTTGAAACGGGAAGGTACCTAGGTCTCAGCATGGCAGTAAAGGCAGCGTTGTCGGTGTTCCATGGGCCTACGGTGGAGTCTTTTTTCAGTTTTATGTCAGGAATCATCGACTCCAGAAGTGGCAGCATGAACATTTCCACTCTAAGTGCCATCCAGACCGTGAAACACACCTTGCTGACCCGGAAGCAGATGACAGTAGAGAAGTTCAAGCGAGAAGACCTGAAGTATGGGCCAGTGGACCAAAGGATGTGCCACAACATCATGTCGGCCGGAACCAAGGACAAAGCTCTGAGGAAGCAGGCAAACCAAAAGGAGATGGAGCGAAGGAGGGAGTTTGACTGCCAGCCATCCTCAAGTGCTGCCGCAGCCAAAAGAGCCAAGGCAGAAGAGGCGCTGGCCAGAAGGTGGCATGCAGCCAAACAACGCAAGAGAGCACTTGAAGCACTCGTCAAGGCTAAAGGCCTGGTTATACTTCTACGACTGCGTAATCCGTAATCCAACTGTGTAACTACGGAGACCCCTCGAGCCCTCATAGTTCTCCGTCGTGGTGACGGATACGCAATGCAATTTCCCGCTTGACCAGTAGGGGTCGCTACGCAAGACTGGCCATGACATTCACGCAAGTAAATAAGTACAAATGGGAAAAAATTTTAAGAGGGGATCAATTATTAAATATAAAAGGGGATACATTATAAATGAAATGCTTTTAAAAGTAAAAATCGTACACAAACTAAAAAAACAAACAAAAACAAACTATTTACAACTATTTAGTGCAATTTGCCACCGTCTCTTTGAAGTTTCACAAGTTCAAGTAGGTCGGCTTGGCATTTTGGAGCTTTATACGTCCATATAGTAATGTCTGCCGATTCTGACGCACTCGCTTTTTTTTTTTTTTTTACTGAGGCACTCACGTGAAGGGATATTTTGGGAATAGCCCCGGATCTCTGTACCATAAAATAAAAACAAAAAAACAATACTAAAAAACACCATAATAATGATGAAAATTAGTGGCGAAGATATACCTTTTTTGGTCTAGCTTGCCTTAGCCCACCCTATCGTTTCGGTTTCGTCCTCAAATCAACGATATTGAAAATCGCCCCTGACTTCTGGGCTACAGCCCCGGTCAAGGCCGCTTTAATGCACGGGCTTAACTGGGCTGAAGCCCAAGGGCCTCCCAAGTTCAGGGGCCTCCAATGTTCAGGATCACGATGAGCTGAAAATGTCTTATTGTTTTGTAACTTGTCAGGTTTTCTGTCAATCACTCTAATCGCACGTTATGTGGCTGCTGATTGATCCAAATTAGGAGTGACCCACGTGGACCCATAGCCTATGGCTCGTGGGCTCACCTATCAGAATGTCTGCAGTTAGTTTGGGGGTGTGTCGGGTGTCCGGTGTCCCTTTTTGATTGAGTGACAGTAGGCTAAGCGGAAAATGTCGGGGCGGACGTTTGAGAGTGGTGCCCAAAAAAGAAAAAAAAATTATAAAGAAGGAGTTGCGCGAAAAGGAGCTACTAAAGAGTATCCCTAAGCTCACTGGATGTTTTAAACCAGCTGCGACTGCTGACGATGGACCCAGCACCGGAGGAAGCTCACTATGTCACACAAGCGAAGGAGCGGAGGAGGCTCACTAAACTCAGTAACGGAGAGTGTATGCCCAATGAATGGCTCTGTTATTCACCATCGGCGGGTAGTGTGTTTTGTTTTGCATGCAAAATATTTGGCGAGAACAAGGAAAAGTCAGCATTTGTTAGTGGCGGTTATTTTGACTGGAAACATGCTAATGATCGTATGGCAGTACATGAAAGCTGTGACATTCACAGAAAAGCCATGATCGCTTATATCAATCGCTTACATTTTACACTTACATTTTCATATCGTTTGAAATCATACTTTCACAAATTTTGGTTTTATTATGACCATAAGTTGCTGTGTGTGGTTGTTAAATAAAGTGTCTTGTGTTTATGTTCAAGTGGGCTCAGTGATATGTTAACAACATTATGGTGTTTTCTGGCTTAAAGAGGGAAAACTCACTGTTGTATGTTTCGAAAGAAAGTAATGCATTTTGTGATGTAGATTACCTCGATATTACACTTTTTTTAAATTAAAATGGTAAAATGAGACTCTATAAACCGAGGGGATGGGGGGCCTACAAAACCTCTCAGCCCCGGGGCCTAACATTAGGTTATGGCGGCCCTGGCACCGGTTGTTTTCAATTACTAGACGCCTCTGTTTGTTATACTGTGATTCTGACTGGAAGAATATTCCATTTTTGGTTCTGAAAGTAGGTTTTTAGTTCAGCCGTCATTCATTCATACATTCATACCTGGTTGCTGACGTGGTCTGCTCGGGTTCTTCACACTGGAAACAAATAAAAATGTTAAACACGTATCTACATTGTTATTCTCACGAGTACGCATATAATTCTTACTAGTAAGACTAGAATTGTAACTAGTTACATTCTGCCGAATGAAGGCCGTTAAAAGCAGAGCCAGCGCACTTTCGGTTTCCTCGGAGGAACTGATACGGACCGTCGGGTCCCTGTACTCCCGGTGCCAGAGCTTGGTCCGCATTGCCGGCAGTAAGTCGAGCCTGTTTCCGGTGAGAGTTGGCCTCCGCCAAGGCTGCCCTTTGTCACCGATTCTGTTAACAACTTTCATGGACAGAATTTCTAGGCGCAGCCAGGGACTGAGGGGTTACGGTTCGGTGGCCTCAGGATTGCGTCGCTGCTTTTTGCGGATGATCTGGTCCTGTTGGCTTCATCGGGCCGTGACCTTCAGTTCTCACTGGAGCGGTTCGCAGCCGAATGTGAAGCGGCTGGGATGAGGATCAGCACCTCCAAATCCGAGGCCATGGTTCTCAGCCGGAAAAGGGTGGAGTGCACTCTCCAGGTCGGGGAAGAGATCCTGCCTCAAGTGGAGGAGTTCAAGTATCTCGGGGTCTTGTTCACGAGTGAGGGGAGGATGGAGCGGGAGATTGACCGACGGATCGGTGCGGCGTCGGCAGTGATGCGGGCCCTGCACCGGTCCATCATGGTGAAGAAGGCTCGATTTACCGGTCAATCTACGTTCCTACCCTCACCTATGGCCACGAGCTGTGGGTAGTGACCGAAAGAACGAGATCGCGAATACAAGCGGCCGAAATGAGTTTCCTCCGTAGGGTGTCCGGGCTCTCCCGGGTGAGAAGGGTGAGAAGCTCGGCCATCCGGGAGGGGCTCAGAGTAGAACCGCTGCTCCTCCGCGTCGAGAGGAGCCAGTTGCGGTGGCTTGGGCATCTAGTGAGGATGCCTCCCGGACGCCTCCCTGGGAAGGTGTTCCGGGCACGTCCCTCCGGGAGGAGGCCCCGGTGAAGACCCAGGACACGCTGGAGGGACTATGTCTCTCGGCTGGCCTGGGAACGCCTCGGGATCCCCCCGGAAGAGCTGGACGAAGTGGCTGGGGAGAGGGAAGTCTGGGCTTCTCTCCTCAGGCTGCTGCCCCCGCGACCCGACCCCGGATAAGCGGGAGGAAATGGATGGATGGATGGAGATTAAAACATGTTGCTGCTAGCAGTTATCTGACTGTAAATGAGAATCTTAACTTGAGTTAGTAGTCTACTGTAACTCAACCAACATGATGATTATCATGATCTAATCTAGGTATCATTGCCCAAATTAACTACCATCCTACCATTAACAGGCAGACATTAAAAAAACACACACTCAATCAGTTTCATGGTTTTAAGATAATGTACCTGCCATTGACCTTTCTGAAATGCATTGTTGATACAGTTTTAGAAATTATTATCCACATTGTCCACAGTGTAGCATACATTTCCTATGGTAATGCCCCACTTTTTTTGGTGTTGATTGCACTGCTCACTATGAAGGGATGTGAAGAATCTCCCCAATGTTTGACAGACGTAGCAACAGCAACTAGATCTTAGAACACTCGCGAAAAGCAGCGCAAAAAGCACTGCTGCCATCATGCGCCTTACCAGTATGTCACACATTATAAAACAGTAATAAACTATCAAAGCGTTCAAGTGTGAAATGAGAAACAATCCCTCTGCAAGAAGAGATGTGGTAAATTTGTCTTCAGCCAGCACTACAGTTTCGCTCAACGAGCTCAACGAGCGAGCAAATAGTGCTAGCAATATTTACCTTAAGGCTGAGTTATGGTTCCGCGTAGTGATTGCGTAGTGATCACGCAATGGCCACGCAGTTGCTTAGAAGCAGTCATGAGACCGTGATGGTTCTGCGTGGGGTTTACGTGTCGAAATGCAATTCAATGCCACACCAGTAGAGGGCGACCAGAATGACCATTCTGGTCATTACATATGGATTACTAGCGAGTAAAAAAAAAATTTACAGACATGAAGGCAAAAGTTATATATATGTTGTTGCCAATCAGTCGAAGCATTTATCACACCGTGGCGCTGTTTATGAGTGGAAACCAGAAAAGCGGTCTCCAGCGGATGTAGTTAGCGGACCAATCACAGCCAACGCCGTTGCGTTGGTGTTGCGTCGCCTCGACCCACATCTAGGATTTTTGGGAGGTGCACGTCAGGCCCTTGCGGTGGACGCAAGGGGGGTTCGCAAGGACGTAATGGGTCCGTAAGCCCCCTAGCATTTCGTCAACACGGAAACATAACTTAAGCATAACTCAGCCTTAAGCCCCCTAGCGTTGCGTCAATGCGGAAGCATAAATTAAGCATAACTCAGCCTTAGACCACGTAACCTTGTAAACCAATATCACACCCTGTTACCTGTTACTACAAAACAGACATGTAACTAGTCAGCTAGCTAGCATCTGTTTACAACATCAACCTAGAACATGTCTGGTTCATGTCTGATTGAACATCCTAGACTAAACACTTCCAATATCTTTGACTTAAATCCACCTAGATAAAGGGAGACAGTTTACTGTTGATGGCGGGGATGTAGATCTTTTGGTGGTTTAGTTCTACAAAAGATCATGACGATAACTAGCGAGGTAGATAACTAACTGCTATCATAGCTAGCGCAGTTAGCTAACTCAAGTGAAGTGAAGGCTTGGTTGTAAACGGTTTCTGACAATAGCATACTGTAATTAATAATGCAATACCTTTATCTTGCCATTTTTTCTCATCATCTGTCCTTTTCTCCTTTCTCTTTTCGGCACCAAAGGCATACATCCTTTTTTGTGACATTACTGTCTCTGTCGTAGCGCCCTATGTGTGCAAGCCGCTAGGTGTCTATGCGCATGACTCAAACGCTGACACCAGAAACAGCAGTTGTAGGCAGGTATATCGATCAAAAATATTTAGTTTTTTTTTTTGCGTACATACTTTGACATTGAAATGAATGATGATGTTTTTGAATGGCAAAAAAAAAATATATATATATATATGTATATTTTTTTTCAACACATGATTGGGGGCCCCCTGGTGGCCAGTGGGCCCCCAGTGGCTGCTTAGTTCGCTTATGCCTCGGGCCGGCCCTGGGCCGGAGAGATGCAACCTCACGACAGCAAGGAGATCGGGTCACACAGCGACAAGGGGAACAGAACAGCAACCGCATGAATGCCACAGACCCTGAGAGGAGTGTATAGTCAATTATAAATTACAGTGTAACATTATTGTAATTGACTTTGTGGACGGAACACCTACCGTGTGACGAACAGAGAGAGAGAGAGCCAGAACCCAGACAGAGGACCACCGCGTCCTAATACTATAGGCAACAATTCTACGTCAGGCAATCTTGTTAATTAACCCATATCCGGTGGAGAGACGGAACATGGTAACAGCCTACCTGAATGTGAAATCGACAAGCAAACACGCAACAAGGTTGATGAGCCCGAAAGTACGGGTATAAGTATTACAATCCAGGAAAGTGCAGCACAACACCGTGGCTGTAGCCACATGTCTCCCGCGACATCCTATTTATGGAGCACCGCTGCTAATTTCCCACTGATGGAGTAGGCGGGGTGGGGAAGAGCTATTCAACCCACCGGTGCCAGTTCAGGTGAGCACTCTTCCTGTACACCTCCTTTGTTGATCGCCCCATTGTGTTTCACCTGTGCCTCGTTCCATTCGCCTTTCATTTGTAATTAGTTCTTTGCATATTTAAGTCCAGTCTTATGTTAAGTCCTTGTCCGAGTCTGGTCGTTCTCATCATCCTCACCGTTGCCGTCGTCGTTATCGTTTTTCTGTCTGTTCCTGTTATTTCTGTCCATACCTGTCGTTGTAAGTACTATTATAATAACTAAAGGCTACTTGGTCAACTGCTCATCTCTGCACCTGGATCCACCTCTTCAACAAACCTTGACACCCTCTCAGACTAGAGCTGGAGCTGAGAACCGAGGCCAGAGCTTCACAGGATCTCTCTGACAGATTACAGCAATTCAGCCTTCACACAAAATAAACAGACGGGAACATGTTACTATTCAGCAATGTCATATTTGGTGGGATAGATGTCAGTTCAGTTTTTTCCTTTTTCAGTTTTTGTATTTTTTTTTATTTCAATTTTAATAAAACATGAAAAAAAGTATAAACAGTTTTATATATATTTTTATTTTAACACCTACAGAAATGTTATGTATGTTGTGTTGTAAGTAATGTAATACATGTTATTAGTGGAACCTACAGCTAGTTTTTGGAGACTTTGAACACTGGCAGCAGCCTCCGAAGACCCTCCTCTTAAGCAGAGTATTTCTTCAGGTCAAACACGTCAAGCTCCTCTTCTGATGACAGTAAGATGAAGACCAGCACTGACCACTGAGCAGGGGAGAGAAGCCTTTGGGAGAGACTTCCTGATGTCAGGAACCATTGGCTCTCCTCTACTGGAGAACGGTCGTTCAGCTTATTCAGACAATGTGGGGTGGCAGTAGCTCAGTGGGGTAGAGCGGGTGGACAGAGCGGACTCAGCGTTGGCAGTTCGATCCCCTTGATCCCCCTCCTCTTCCTCCAACTGTCCACATGTCGAACCCCCCACACATGTACTGATTGTAAGTCGCTTTGGACAAAAGCATCTGCTAAATGCCCACTTTACCCTTTACAATGGAACAGATTGATGCTTCCCTCTGGAGAGAGATCTCCACATATCCTTGATGTAAGACACTGTATTCTGGTTGGTCTGTGAGCTACTTCCTGTCTGTCCCAGCAGACCTCGTAGGACAATCTGATTGGTCTCCAGAGAGAAGCCACTCATCACGGGGCGTTCACTCAGCCTGGACCCAGGAGCATCACATCACCACTGTTTTGCGTATTATTGTTCCAACTTGTGACAGAGTAATTTCCCCGGAGATGCACAAAGCAATACAACTGTGATGAACAAAAGGGGATGAATGAAGTTGTGAATGTGACGTAGTGAGGACGTCGGGTTGGATCGGGGACTCGAGGATCAGACACACGACCAGCAGGGGAAACAGCAGGAACACCCCCAGAGACACCAGAACCACGCGGAACACCTTTCCACTGTAGCTACTGGGAGAGCAGAAAACACTGTTGGGATAATAACAATATATATTTCTTTGTAATCATTATCATCATTATTATTAAATGCAAGATATCCAACTGTTTAGCATCATATCTTCTCATAGTTTGTTTTTAAGAATGAATGTGTTCCTTTTTTATTATGCATTTTGCTTGGTCGGTTCAGCCTCCGGAACCGCAGCCCCTCCACTTCATTCATGATGACGAGATATGAAGATACCTCCAACCTAGAGATATGAAGATACCTCCAACCTGGAGTCGGGTTCACCAGGGCTCTGTGTGGAGCAGCAGGGTCCTGGGAGAAGATGAGCACTAAACTGGGAACAGGTGGCAGCAGGTCATGGACTGCAATGTTTGGAAATCAGGGTCCGATGTTTTCCTCCTTGGAGAAGAAGGACACAGTAATGATACAGTGGGGGCCACAGCGCTCCTGCTGCGCCGGAGGGGAAGTCACACACTCGCCCTTTCGGGGGGACGATGCTGTCCCACCAGCGACGCTGGAGTTCGGCTCCTCACAGAAACCAACGAGCAGCATCACAGTCGAGAGGCAGGCAGGAAAGGACCTCAGCCCCAATCTCAAAGGGACAACCACTTCGTTCCACTTGCGTGACAGGGACATCCATCTATATGATTATATTTTTATTTCAAGTTCAACCATTGTAATTTTAGTTACTTTTGCCGGATTGTCCACTTTATACAGCCTGTATGAAATAACGGAAAGAACGGACTGAAGGATGCAAGACGCTGTGAATGGTCCACCTGGGACCACGTCCCCAGACCAGCCCCACGTCCCCAGTCCAGCTCCACGTCCCGAGACCAGCTCCACGTCCTGACGGATTGCCCCCCACATCTTTACCTCATCAATGTGTTCCATCAAGGTCAAGCAGTTAGGAAACGTAGGATCATTCCGCTGAAGTAGTGTTTTTATTGATATCATATTCAAGTCATACAATCATCTTCAAATAAAACATACAAGTGAACACAAAATAGGTAAAAATAAAACAACAGATGGGTAAGTAAGGGTAAGTAAGTTGAAATTAAATCAAGGTTCGGAGAAAGCTGGTTTTGACGTCACGGTTGCAGTGGCAACAATCACATGAGCCGATGATCAGACCAGAAGATGCCATGGGAACGAGAGCCTTGTTTACCAATGATGTCACAAGTCTCTCTGGTGGTCAGAGCTGCTAATAGCAATACAGTGCTTCATTACGGGAAGGTCAGCATAGAGGAGCTGTGAGGGAATTGAAATGCCAATAATTACAAAGCTTTAATGTTTGGGATCAATAAAGTATTTTATGTTATATAGCACAACTATCACCACCTTATATCTAAAACTAAATTGACATATTCTTTATGTCAGAGTTATGTACATGTTTCTTTGAACAGTAAATCAACACATTTATTGTTCCATCTACTCTGATTTATAAAGACTATAAACTACAAAGAAAAAAAAAAGAAAAGATCGCGAGGAAATCTGATAAATGTTGAGATTAAGCATCAAGAGAATGACCAATCATGTTCAATAATCAATAATTGAGATTTAATTGAGAGAGTTAGATTCATTCTGAATTCTGAATGAATCAAAACATAATACAAAAATGAATATATATTATATATATATTTTAATAAAGTTATAAAAGTGGATGCATGTCTGTTTGTGTGTACAAGTACGAGTGTGTGTGTGTGTGTGTGTGTGTGTGTGCGTGTGTGTCACTACAACTGAATCAGAGACACTGAGGAACAAGACCTCCAAAACCTGAAGCCAAGGTAGAGCTCTTTCTTGAATTTGACATTGAAGGTGTGGATGTGTGTCAGTGTGTCTGAAGACCCTGCTACATCTGGGGACACACTGTAGAAGGACAGAGTGCCAGCAGGGTGGTCCAGATACATTCCTACTCTGTTAGAGTCAGAGGAACGGGCATGTATGGCTGTTTTTACATTGTTGTACCAGGCCGAGTAACGGTCATCGAAACAATCAAGACAACAGGACATATTGTTCGCACCAAGCCTGCTGGCGTCACCCCTTCCTTTCCTTGTGATTCCTCCATATGTCACTCCTATAGCTACACCTCCTTTCCCCTCTACCTCCCAGTAACAGCGGCCAGTCAGACCCTCTCTACACAACACCTGGCACCAGTAGTCAAATCTCTTTTGGTGTTTAGGATATGACTGATCCTCTTCAACCCACGTCACCGTTGTGTTGTCCTCAGACAGAGAGAGTTGTCTGTGGGCTGTTTTTATGTCCAGTGTGAGTTGACATGAATCTGAGAGGAAAACAAGACAACATTATGGGGCTGAAACTATAGATTAACTTCAATGAATCACTAAGGAGTAATGTAAGGTGTAAAACCACATCATAATGTAATAACACATTCACTAGAAATCAACTTTCATATATAACTGAAATATAGATGATTATAGATTAATATACAAAAACAGTTTATTAGTTTATTATAGAAACCCTTCTCCTGCATGCAGAGACTTAATATCTAAATAGTTTGTGTGTGCTGTGATAAATCAAATGTAACAGACACTTACACTTCTTTAGAGCTGGTTTCATCCTCATCACTCCACCATACTCCACACTGGGGGGTAAACACAGTGAGAGCAGCATGTTGTCTTTAAACATGGAAACATTTACCTTCATCATCTGCTGTTTCATCACTTTCTACACAACATGAGTTCCAGCTGTGTTTTGAAAACACTTCGTTTAGCAGCTGGTTGAATCCTTGTAGGAGACATTGTCACCTAGTGGTGAGCTCTCCATACAGACAGACAGACAGACAGACAGACATACTTTATTGATCCCTGAGGGAAATTGCCTAAATATACCTATACATACCTGAGAGTGTCCAGTCTACAGGATGGATCCGCCTGTCTAGCAGAGAGCAGTGTAACTCCTGAGTCTCCTGGGTGATTGTAGCTCAGGTCCAGCTCTCTCAGATGGGAAGGGTTGGAGCACAGAGCTGAGGCCAGAGAAGCACAACCTTTCTGTGTGACCAGGCAGCCAGACAACCTGCACACACACACACACACACACACACACACACACACAGTTTATTCAAGTTACACCACTGTGTATTTCGTCAACAGTGAAAAAGCAGAATTGAAACGTATTGGGGGGCAAGTATCAACAGTTATACAGTCTATGGTCAGCCCTTGTCCCAAACAGGGGCAGTCTCTAATCACATTTACATTTTGGGCATTTAGCAGACAATTTGTCATCAAAGAGCCAGAGAACCCAGTGTTTTAAACCTTATATGGTGGCTTAACATGGCGATGTATCCCATTTGATCAGTATTTTTGAAGTAAGGCAATCATTTAGAGAAACAGGAGTAACATTCCATGTTTTCTCCCCAAAACACCACATGAATGCTCCGCTCTGCTTCCAACGCAGGTAACCCTGTATTCATGAAGTCAAGGTGCATGTTAGAATACACTGGTGGAAATACACCTGCACACACGTGTGTGTTGAGGTGTAGATTTTGTGTGGGCAGCTGGTGATGGGGCTAAAGCTGGTGATGTTTCATGTCAATTTAAAGACGTTGTTATGTACAATATTCTGACACGCAGCAAATTATGCATATAAAGAAAAGATTGAATATATATTTTTGTTATCTCATTTGATCAGTTTAATTTAAATGACCCCACCAAAGGCTCCCCTGGGGGTCCCTGGGGGGCCACCATAATATCTGGGGGACCAAGACCACCCCTAATCTGCACCTGGTTATACCATCATGAACACACTGAATTACTGAGGAATATAGCATCTATCTGATACCATCATTAACACAATGCCAATAATAAAATACAATACAAACTAAATAATGTAACGTTTACCTCAAACTATTATATCAACAACAGACATGACATTATTCCTGTGAATAGTGAATGTGTGAATCTTTACTTTCATGGATGTTAAATGTCTTTCAATAGGGAAACTTTTGGTGTAACAGCTTGCACATTGAGTCAAACTGACCTGAGAGTTTCCAGTGTACAGTGTGGACTCCCCAGTCCAGCAGAGAGCAGCTTCACTCCTGAATCCTGCAGATCATTGTTACTCAGGTCCAGCACTTGCAGACGACAGGAGCTGGAGCTGAGAACTGAGGCCAGAGCTTCACAGCATCTCTCTGACAGATTACAGCCTTTCAGCCTTCACACAAAATAAACAGACAGGAACATAAACTATTCAGACCTGATGTCACATATATTTGGTGGGACAGATGTCAGTTCAGTTTTTATTATGTTTTAAAAAATGAAATATTTTAAATATTTTAACTCCTACAGAAATGTTCTGTACATTGTGTTGTAAATAATGTAAAACATGTTATTAGTGAACCTACAGAGATGTTTTGGAAGCTTTGACCACTGGCAGCAGCCTTCGAAGACCCTCCTCTGAAGCAGAGTATTTATTCAGGTCAAACACGTCAAGCTCCTCTTCTGATGACAGTAAGATGAAGACCAGCGCTGACCACTGATTAGGGGAGAGAGATTTTTGGGAGAGACTTCCAAAAGTCAGCCACCTTTGGATCTCCTCCACGAGAGAACAGTCGTTCAGCTCATTCAGACAGTGGAACAGATTGATGCTTCTCTCTGGAGAGAGATCTCCACTTATCTTCTCCTTGATGTAAGACACTGTATTCTGGTTGGTCTGTGAGATACTTCCTGCCTGCCTGCCCAGCAGACCTCTTAGCAGAATCTGATTGGTCTCCAGAGAAAGGCCTAGGAGGAAGCGGAGGAACAAGTCCAAGTGCCCATTCTCACTCTGTATGGCCTTGTCTACAGCACTCTGGTAGAGGAGGAATTCATTCTCCCTGCAGGTTGATTTTTCTTCTGACAGCAGATTGACACCAGTCTCGATGAACGACATTAAGACATAAAGGGCAGCCAGAAACTCCTGGATACTCAGATGAACAAAGCAGAACACCTTATCCTGGTACAGCCCACACTCCTCTTGGAAGATCTGGTTGAACACTCCTGAGTACAGTGACGCAGCTCTGATATCGATGTTACCCTCTGATAGGTCTGGCTCGTAGAAGATCAGGTTGCCTTTCACCAGCTGGTTAAAAGCAAGTTTTCCCAGAGAAACAATTATCTCCCTGTTCTCTGAATTCCAGCATGGATCTGTTTCAGCTCTCCCATGATACTTCCTGCCAATCTGTATGGACTGAACATTCAGGAAGTAGATGTACATCTGAGTCAGGGTCTTGGGCACCTCTTTTTCTCTCTGGAATGTTTTGAAGAAGTCCTCCATTACTGTAGCAGTGATCCAACAGAAGAGTGGGATATGACACATGATGTGGAGACTTCGTGATGTCTTGACAATGGAGATGATTTTCCTGGCCTGCGTCTCCTCTCTGAATCTCTTCCTGAAGTACTCCTCCTTCTGTGGGTCAATGAACCCTCTCACCTCGGTCACCATGTCAACACACTCAGCTGGGATCTGATTGGCTGCAGCAGGGCATGTGGTTATCCAGATGCGAGCGGAGGGAAGCAGGTTGCCCCTGATGAGGTTTGTCAGCAGCGTGTCCACTGAGGTGGACTCAGTGACATCCGTCCAGATCGGGTTGTTCTGGAAGTCCAGAGGAAGTCGACACTCATCCAGACCATCAAAGATGAAGACAACTTGGAAGCAGTCATATGTGCAGATTCTTGCTTCTTTGGTCTCAATAAAGAAGTGATGAAGAAGTTCCACCAAGCTAAACCTTTTCTCTGCCAATAAATTCAGCTCTCTGAAAGTGAAGGGAAATGTGAAGTGTATGTCTTGGTTGGCTTTGCCTTCAGCCCAGTCCAGAGTGAACTTGTGTGATAAGACAGTTTTACCAATGCCAGCCACTCCAGTTGTCATTATTGTCCTGATTGGTTGAGCTTGTCCAGGTAAGGGTTTAAAAATGTCTACACATTTGATTGGTGTTTCCTCCTTGGCTGGTTTCCTGGAAGCCATTTCAATCAGTCTCACCTCATGTTCCCTGTTCACCTCTCCACTGCTTCCCTCTGTGATGAAGAGCTCTGTGTAGATCTCATTCAGACCTGTTGGCTGTCCTGCTTTAGCGATTCCCTCAAACGTACACTGGGTCTTCTGCTTCAGATGAGACTTGATTTTTTTGTCGACACGCAGCAGCAACAGTTTCTAAATTCGAAAATGAGATGCCATTAGTTTTGTGGATGGTGACATGAGAGGAAATGTGATGTGATAGCACTACTTTTGTGAAAGTCATGCTGTAATCTTTATTCATCAGTGTACAGTCACTTAATGATTTAACATGATAGTGATATGTCTTTGTGGAAATATCTGGATCAAACCATTTCATGATGATCTGATCAATTATCTTATTCAGTCTGCCAGGCGCGCGGGAAGGTATTTTGAGTGGGGGTGCTGAGGTACCGTCTATAATAGGCAACAGTATTTGCATATGGTGAGGGGGGGGGGGGGGGTAGGGGGCGGCGAAATATTATTTTTTATATATATATATATATGCTACTTGTTGCACTTGGAAAATAACTTGGACATGAACATGAACTCTGTCTCAAAGATTGGGGCAAATGGACTGGATTTAGGCTGCTAGGAACAGACGTGGGACGCTCAGAATCGGGTGCAAATAGGAGTTTGCATGTATTTGGGACCCAAAGTCCCCCAAAGTAGCCTACATGCAATCGTCTATTTCCAACCGATTCTGAGCGTCCTACGCCCGTTCCAAGCAGCCTAAAAATCCTGTCCTTTTGCCCCAATTAATATTCCCTGCCAGACAGCGCGCACAAACAGTCCACATTCACAAAACCGCTTCACGCAATCTGCCTCATTTCTCGTCCGTCAAGCTCCACGCCATTTTTAAACTTTCTGTCCAGGTGTCTCGCATCCTCAATCACGCAATCAACGTCACCAACCACATGACAAGCAAACACTTAACGCTAAATTAATCTTGACTAAATACCGCAAACATGACATTGACCAATACACAGATTCTGCACGGCGGCAGCAACCATAACCAAAAAATGAATAATAAAAATGCATGTCTTACCTATTTGAAGACTCCAAATGTAGACTTCCGTTTCGGTGTGTTGTCGATAAATCTCTTCATCAGTGGCTGAATGTCCATCCAATCAAGAATGTCACTGTGGACGTGCAGTAAAGTCAGGTGTGTCAGTCGTCTCTGGGTCATATTGTTCCGTAGCCAAGTTTTGAGGCGGCGAAGGGTGGAGAACGACCGCTCAGAGGAAGCGGCGGAGACAGGCAGACAAAGACAAAGTTCAATAAACTTGTCCACCTCTTCAGTAGCTCCCTTGTTTGAGGATGCAGTGCTCCGATGAATCCAGCAACATCTTGAGCTGACTTGAGGCCTTTTGTCTTGGAGAGGTCACCCAGCATTGTGAGCTGCATATGTAGACGAGATGTGTCAATCTGATTGGGGAGCTGTGCAGCAGTGATCTCATTCAACCCTGAGTAGTCTCCATTTGCGGCATCGACAATAGTTTGCTCTCTCATGGCAGCGACTTGCAGTCCTTCCTGGTCGAATCGGCGATCTAACTCGGTAGTCACGAGATCCAAGGCCTCCTAGAACTCACGCCACCACTGCTGCTCTCCTACATCAGTCACGATGGCCTCGGTCTTCACTGTATCCCTTAAACGGGCAGGGGTTGTGTTGGTTCGTGAGGGAAGGGGCATTTTAAGCTGGTTTCTTTGGGCAAAAGCGGTCACATTGGAGGTCAATTCCTTTACAAATCCATCTTCTCTCAGTGCATTCATGCGCTGTCGTAGCACACTCACACACTCCAATGCGCCCCTAGCACTTGCCTTTTCACTCTGGAGAGTTCTGGCTACGGCCTCGCACGGTCCAAAAAGAGCCTCACAGCTCAAAAGGCCAAAGTATGTCCTGGCTTTTGTGGCTTGTTTGTACAGACCAGCTATTTTTGCCCGAGTATCTCCCTTGACTGTGGCTGCATCCGAATACTCAGTATATACTATTTCTGTTCAGTGTCTACTACTTGACCGTTAATGTAGTATGTGCTACAGCCGTACGTAGAACACCACCGAAAACGCGAATGGATCTTTGGAGATGACGTATTTCCCCTCTGTGCGCAGCAGATCAGATGCCGGCAAAATTAAAAAGTCACCTCCGATCATTTACCTCAAACTTTTCTGTCTCGTCGTCGTTGCTAGTGAATTAAAATATTTCTTTCTGCGCGAACGTCTCCTGATATCGCTGCTTTTATTTATTTTAATTTTCTCCGCGGCGTTCTTCTTCTTCGGTTATCAGACTCTGCTGCATTGTGGGATAGCGTAGTGTCCTACCATTGTACACTGTGGCGGTAGTACGCATTCGGAAACCATTTCCGTACTACACAATGCGTACTAAGCATTCGTACGTACTATATTTTTCACGTACTACAAAATGCATACTATATAGTAGTCAATTATGCGTATTCGGATGCAGCCTGTCTTGTCTTGCTCTAGCATCTTCAGTGTCTCCAAAAGGGCTGTATATGAGGAGCAAACCCGTGAAATAGCTCTTGTGCGTACGACCCATCGAGTCGGGCATAATGACAGCAAGTTGCAGACCACCTCATCATCACCGAACATTGACTTGAACAGCGTCTTACGCTTTGACGACTCCCCTATCGCCACTGAGACACCCCGTACAAATTTTAACGTGTCTGCAACGACACAAACTTCCCTCGCCACTTCTTGTAACACCAAGTCTAATGCGTGATTGCTGCAGTGCACGTAGATTGCATTTGGACACTGCTCCTTTAGCTTTGCTTGCACGCCTGAGATGCGGCCCGACATATTAGCAGCGCCATCAAAGCAAAAGCCCTTTAGACGCTCCAGTGGCAAATTCAAGTGCACAAAAACATCTTTAATACATGAAAAAAGTGTTTCTCCAGACGAATCAGGCACATTGTAGAATCCAAGGAACACATTCACTGCATCGAGTTTTGAATTCACATATTGGAGACAACAAGAAAACTGCTCTGCTGTACTTACATCGGTGGTCCCGTCTGCAGTTAGACCATAGAAGGAATGCTCTCTGGCTTCGGACACAATTTCCCTTTGAATTGCATGAGCGAATATTTCCAAGATCTCATTCTGAATGCTGTCAGACATCCAGTTGTCTCTTCGATGTAGCCACTCGCGAGCCTTTGGCATTGCATACGTCCGCTCCATCATAAGATTCCACAGTACACCATCTCGATTGTTGTGGCCTCTTAACGGAAGACCTTCACAGCCGAGGAATTTTATTAATCTGAATATCAATTCTAAGACTGTTCTGGCAGTTTTTTGGTCTTTTTCAACCATGTCTGAGAGCAGAGCATTAATCGGAGTATTGTTGAGCGAAGCAATCATTCGTACTGATTCTGAATGAATATCAGACAACTCGTGCTGGGAAAATTTGGTGGTGGCTTTACGCCAGTTACAAAAGCCTCCTACTGTAAATGAACTGGTCTTTCCGTCATGATGTCGTAACCCCTTCTCTATGGCTTTGCAGCAGGAGAAGCAAAGGACGGTGTCTGTCTCCGTAATGTAATGCAACCATTTCCACTTGGAAAACCAACTTTTCTGAAACGACCGTTTGAAGGTCTCGGTCCCAATTTTCCTCCCAGAGAAACGTATGTCTGGATGGCACGGCTCGTCAAATCCATTGACGCTAGTGGCTGGAGCAGGTGGCTGAGTCTCCTCGTCAGTGTTGGCTAGGCTGGCTAGCTTGTGTGTGGAAGTATCGCTGGCATGGTTAGCCGCTGAGCTCTTAACTACATTGCCTGCAGTGTGGTGGTCGACTGTGGGCGAAGTCAAAGACAAAGTAGAGGAAGATGCTGCACCATCTCCATGTAACTCGTCGTCGGTCCTGGATACTTTCGCATTATTACTGAAAAAATCTGAAATTCGTTTTTGCGCCATAATGAATCACATTCTTCTCTATCCGATAGCAGGTAACAACTTCCGCAAACCCTGTGAACCCCTGAACTCCATAAGATCTCCATGCTTGCCTGTGATAGCCAAAAACTAGAAAACAAATTTTTCCCACGTCTATTTTCTTCCTCAAAGCAAAATTATTTGTTTCATCGTTTTAATAAATATACAGTATATACAGTGTTTCCCACACATTGACGAGACTATGGCGCACCGCCATAGTCTAATTTCGGCCGCCATAGTTTCAATATCCTCCCGGACCAGAGCTAGTGAGCAGAGCTGAGTGGTGCGAATATTCCGCTCCTCTCTCAGATGGCTGTTCTGTCGGCCGCTCCTCGCTCTAAATCGCGTCCGACCGCTCCGCTCATTTTCGCTCCGCGCTCCACTTAAAAATCATGCCGCTCCACTGAAATCGCTCCACGCTCGCTCCAATTTAAATGAGGGAGAAATAATCTACTACGAATTGCCACCTTAAACAGAAAACGTACATCCTAAAGAGCAACGGCAATATATTTCAGTCATCGAACATTTATTTTAATAGATAGACAAATGCAACAAGAAGACACACGTTTGGATTTGGGCATGCCTCAGACTCGTGGTGTGAGCGGTATCGGAGCGAAACTGGAGCGGAACAGAGCGGCCGCTCCGGCGTCTAAATAAAAAAAGCGCTCCGCTCCGCTCACTAGCTCTGGCGGACTCATTTGACCAAGGCAAATAAACTTCACTAGCAGCTCAACAATATGCCTACACAGGTGGGCTGCAGCGTTTAATATAAGGGGAAATCCTCGCGGCTGGATTGGCTCCCCAACGTTCGGTTCCCCCCCCCCCCCATCGCCATGGCAAGGCGTCCTCGCGAACCCCCCCCCCCCCCAGCTGTGCGCTTGACAGTTCACTAGTAGTATAAAGGCTCAGCACTGTGTTTTAGTCATTTTTGTATAAATGCTTTCTGAAAACTCCTCAACCCCATTTAGTATGACACATTGTATCATCAACATTCATATCAGTATCAGCAGTTTGTAAGTAATTTGTCAGTAATTGATATGTCATAAATTGGTTCTCAAAATTCACCAGATTGATGCATTTAAATGAAATCTACTGATTTTTTTCTCCCGGGGGGGCATGCCCCCGGAAGGATCGCGAGCCCCCCACCATAGTCTACAAAAATCCTGTGGGAAACACTGAGTATATATATATATATTTTTTTTTCCTGCAGCTAGGGGGTGCTTCAGCACCCTCAGCACCCCCCTTCCCGCGCCACTGCAGTCTGCACATAATTAACACAATTATCTTTATACTCCAAAATAAGAGTCTCTTACCACCCTTCAGTGTGTCGGCCATTTCCTCCTGGTTCATCTCCATCAGGCAGAACATTGTGATGTCTACCACTCCCTCTATGGTGCGCCTCCTCTGCTCCCCTTCCTCACTGTCCACCTCCTCCTCCTCCTCCTCCCTTTGACTTTCTGAGTAGTGTGGGTCATGTGGGAAGAG
The DNA here is from genome assembly GCA_036785325.1 of Urophycis tenuis. NCBI lineage: Eukaryota > Metazoa > Chordata > Actinopteri > Gadiformes > Phycidae > Urophycis > Urophycis tenuis. Next base: position 11,923,541 of record JAXIVH010000004.1, on the reverse strand, counting down.
AACCCTCCCAAGCTTTTCTAGCTCCTTGTCTATAAAAGCGTGTATGTTTCCTTTGATCAGCTGGAACAGAACAAACATCAATGACAACTTTACTCTGACCCGAAGACCTCATAACTGTCAAGATAAACATCCTGCTGTCTAAAGAGGGAAGCCTGGAGACTATTAGCTCCAGGAGAGATGTTGTTTGTATTTCATTCATGTACATTGTACATTTACACACCTCCAACTGTGTGGGTTGCTGTGCAGAATGACCACTGGTGACCTTTGACCTCCCCAGGTGTTTTCTGTTGAGACACACACACATACACACACACACACACACACAGACACAAAGTCACTGCACTGATTATTGGAGGTGAAGTCTGAGAGACGACACTAGATCAACAGAGTTTGGACGTCCCAAATTATTTCATTTCTCCTGACTTGTTGGGTCTGATCAATAGTGTCTAATAACGACCAACCGGTCTGTTTTCATGATCTCCTTCATCAACTCCTACTTCTCCTCTATGGAGGGGCGTCCATCTTATAATTCAACAGGATAATCCATAGAGCGGCCCCTCTTCATCGAGACACACCTGGGTCCAGGGGAGTCTGCTCTCTTCTGCTGGACTCTTCTAGATAAACAACAACAACCATCTGTGATTCAGGCCTTTTAGATGCTTGGCTGATGTATTTTATAATCTCACAGATCCTTACCTTTCATTGATAGACTGATCAGCATCTTTAAATCCAACAGGATGTTCCATAGAGCGGCCACTCTTCATGGAGACACAGCTGGGTCCAGGGGAGTCTGCTTTCTCCTGCTGGACTCTTCTAGATAAACAACAACAACCATCTGTGAATCAGGGGGGTGTACTACGAACCTCGATTAACATACCCAGGCTTAGTTTGGATAACCTGGATCGACAAATACGAAAGTCGCAATCAGAGTTAAACGGTACCACGAAGCTCACTTACGATTTGATTTGTCGAGCCAGGTTTTCCGCTTTAGTTTTGATTAGTTTTGATGCGCGTTCCCGTAAAAGAGGCGTAACCCAACGTTATTCACCATGACGCAATGGATCCGACGGAGCGAAAAGGGGGAAGCGGGCTATGTACTTCACTCAGGAGGAGCAAGGAGTCGTTATGAACTCGTACGAGGAGTTTAAAAAGAAAATAACGGCAAGGGCCAATTGTCCATAATAAGGCTAGGGAGGTGTGCTGGCAAAAAATAGCAGATTCTGTGCGTAGCCTAAGTGAAAAGATTCTGCATAGCCTAATTGTCTAAAATAAATGCAGAATTGTTCGCCATTAATCAGAATCAGAAACAAGTTTATTGCCAAGTAGGTTCGCACCTACAAGGAATTTGACTTGGTGCAATTGGTGCAAGAGAAAAACAGTAGTAAAAATATAAGTAAAATAACTATAAATATATACAATGTACAATACATACGGAGCAAATGTGCATGCAAATTACTTGTCAGAGGTGGGATTCGAACCCACGCCTCCAGGGGAGACTGCGACGGGAACGCAGTGCCCTAGACCGCTGTTCCATCCTTACATTTCGAAGAAATTGTGCATATGATTGTAAAATACAAAAGCAACCTGTTTTATTCTGTTATTTAGGGAATTCATTTCAAATATCCTATCTGTAAAAAAAGTATTGCATGTGCCAGAAGATAGTGACGGTGGTGTGGTGGATTATGTGAACTGCACACCAGCGACCGGTGTTCATATCTTGCCTGTCCATCATCATGCCTTTTACCCCATCTAGATTGGGTGTTAGCACGACCGCCCTAAATAAGCACAAAAAAGAGTATTTTATTTTATTCTATTCTATTCTAAATATATATATATATATATATATATATATATATATATATATATATATATATATATATATATATATATATATATATAGTATATTCAATGTGGTAAGTTGCAATAATTTCAGGTGAATGTAGCCTATGATTTGCAATAGGATAGGCTCTAACCTATCATCTGATGTTGATTACCTGTAGCAAATAAGAAAAAAAACTCAGCGAAACACCCTGACTAGGGGGCGGCGCCCAGCTTTAAGTAGCCGATCTAATCGGAAAGTTAGCTGAAAACCTCCTCCCGACCAGGTTTGGTTGCGAGCATAAGTTACCATGGTGATATAGCTCCGCTAAAAGAGAGCGACTTTCGTATGACAGCTAACCCAGGCTTTGAGCTCAACATACCTCGCTAACCCACTAATCGAGCTTCGTAGTACACCCCCCAGGCCTCTTAGATGTTTGGCCAATGTATTTTATAATCTGAGAGATCCTTACCTTTCATCAATAGACTGATCAGCATCTTTAAATCCAACTGGATGTTCTATAGAGCGGCCACTCTTCATGGAGACTGAGCTGGGTCCAGGGGAGTCTGCTCTCTCCTGCTGCTCTGGGTTTCAACACACACACACACACACACACAGCTTTTACTGTGATGATGGTGCCATGATGTTTCACTGCTGAGCTATGAGAGTCACAGACACTGAGTGATCCTCCTCTTACCTCTTAGCTTTGTTCTGGTGGTGATGTTCCCCAGACAGATTAGTTTTAGAGGTAGGACCCCCCCCCCCTCCTCTCTCTCCTTATTCATAGTAGACTGGAGACCAGGGGGATTTACTACGAACCTCGATTAACATACCCAGGCTTTCTTTGGATAACCTGGATCGACAAATACAAAACTCGCAATCAAAGTTAAACGGTACCACGAAGCTCACTTACGATTTGATTTGTCAAGCCAGGTTTTCCGCTTTAGTTTCAATGCGCGTTCCCGTAAAAGGGGCGTAACCCAACGTTATTCACCATGAAGCAATGGATCCGACGGAGCGAAAAGGGAATATGTACTTCACTCAGGAGGAGCAAGTAGTCGTTATGAACTCATACGAGGAGTTTAAAAGAAAATAACGGCAAGGGGCAATAGGCCTACTGTTGCCCATAATAAGGCTAGGGAGGCGTGCTGGCAAATAATAGCAGATTCTGTGCGTAAGTGAAAAGATTCTGCATAGCCTAATTGTCTAAAAATAACCAAATGCCAAATGCAAAATTGTTCGCCATTAATCAGAATCAGAATCAGAAACACGTTTATTGCCAAGTAGGTTTGCACCTACAAGGAATTTGACTTGGTGCAATTGGTGCAAGAGAAAAACAGTATTAATAATATAAATAAAATAACTATAAATATATACGATGTACAATATATACGGAGAAGTAGTGCGTGCAAATTACTTGTCAGATGTGGGATTCGAACCCACGCCTCCAGGGGAGACTGCGACCTGAACGCAGTGCCTTACACCGCTGTTCCATCCTTACATATTGAAAAAAAAGTGTGCATATGATTCTAAAATGCAAAAGCAACGTCCAACTTGCTTTATTGTGTAATTTAGGGAATTCATTTCAAATACATCCTATATTTAAAAAAGTATTGCATATTGTGCCGGAAGGTAGTGACGGTGGTGTGTTTGATCAGTAAGGGTTAGCGAACTGTGAACTGCACGCCAGCGATCGGTGTTCATATCTTGCCTGTCCATCATCATGCCTTTCACCCCATCTACATTGGGTGTTAGCACGACCGTCCGAACATGGGTACAAGTAAGAAATACGCACAAAAAAGAGTATTTTATTTTATTCTATTCTATTCTAAAAAAAAAAGATTAAATGTGGTAAGTTGCAATAATGTCGGGTGAATGTAGCCTATGATTTGCAATAGGATAGGCTCTAACCTTTCATCTGATGTTGATTACCTGTAGAAAACTCAGCAAAACACCCTGAATAGGAGGCGGCGCTCAGCTTTAAGTAGCCGATCTAATCGGAAAGTTATGGTGCGTTTTAGTATTCTCTGCGAATCGTCTCGGACCTCGGTGGTGACGTCACTTCTATACTTCAAGGGTTTTATTATTGTTCCGCGCAAAGTTCGTTGGAGAAAAACATGGACGCCACCCGGAAAGCTATTGTCGCGGTAGTCGCATGTCGCATGAGCTTCAACTACACAACCTTGAGGAAGAATTCCAGGAACAGTACACTAGACGCAGAATGTATGTTCATATTTCAGTATATTTAGTGAAGTGAAAGCGTTGGAGTCGCTTGATAGTAGACCATTTTGGCATGCTAGCTAGATAGCATTACTATCCGTCTCCATAGAAACGGACGCCACATAACAGGTGACACTGGGCGCAGCCATCGTAAATTCTGTCTCGGAACCCTTGCTCGGTCTCCTGTGAGTTCAACCGAGCAGGCAAGTTCTCCGTCCGAGTAAAAGGGGCGTGTTCATGCGTGTCGCTAGGCAATGTCCTCGGACGTCCGAGACGGATCGATAATAAAACGCACCAACCACTAACCGTCGAACCATCTCGGATCTCGGATCTTGGACGTCCGAGGACATTGCCTAGCGACACGCATGGACACGCCCCTTTTACTCGGACGGAGAACTTGCCTGCTCGGTTGAACTCACAGGAGACCGAGCAAGGGTTCCGACTTCCGAGACAGAATATACGATGGCTGCGCCCGGTGTCACCTGTTATGTGGCGTCCGTTTCTATGGAGACGGATAGTAATGCTATCTAGCTAGCATGCCAAAATGGTCTACTATCAAGCGACTCCAACGCTTTCACTTCACTAAATATACTGAAATATGAACATACATTCTGCGTCTAGTGTACTGTTCCTGGAATTCTTCCTCAAGGTTGTGAAGGTGAAGCTCATGCGACATGCGACTACCGCGACAATAGCTTTCCGGGTGGCGTCCATGTTTTTCTCCAACGAACTTTGCTCGGAACAATAATAAAACGCTGAACCATCTCGGACCTCCGAAGTGACGTCACCACCGAGATCCGAGATTGTTCGACGGTTATAATAAAACGCACCATTAGCTGAAAACCTCCTCCCGACCAGGTTTGGTTGCGAGCATAAGTTACCATGGTGATATAGCGCCGCTAAAAGAGAGCGACTTTCGTATGACAGCTAACCCAGGCTTTGAGCGCAACATACCTCGCTAACCCACTAATCGAGCTTCGTAGTACACCCCCCTGGGCACAAACACGACCTTTAATTGTTTTTCTGGTCATGTCTGTTCACAGTCTTTATATAACCTGTATAATTCTGCTGTGAGAGGAGGACGATAAGGAGACAGGCTGCCAAGCATTCACTACAAATCACTAATGACATTCACAATGAGGAACTCATCCTTTGTTGTTATCTGTCCTGGTTGAACCAGTCTGATAGACCTGACCTTGATCTGGCCTTCTTCTTGACTGGTAATGACAATAATGACAATAATGCAAATAATGAAACAATAATAACAACCATTATAATCAGTAAATCATAAAACAATATTCAGATCTTAATTAGTTAGTAATTATATCAATAGTAAAATATTAAAATAATAATATCTCAATATCTCTAACCAACCACTAACTTCATGTTGACAAAGTGAGAAGCATTTAAAAACCAACAACATTTCCAACCCTATATGTTTTCAGAACAATAACCCAATTATAATGATACCAGTGTGAGAGCGTGTTGGTACAATACCTTGTCTTCCGTCCTGCTGTGATGAAGTGAATGACGGCAAACTGGCCAACACAACAACATTCAAGTTCATTCCAGTTCCCCTCCCAGTTTAGATTCCTCTCATGTTACAAAGCCTTATGAACATGACAGATAGAGACAGACGGACCTTAAATATAGCAAATGTATTTTGCTAAGTAAATGTATTTCCCAATGTGTTCAGCCCTTGCTATGAGCCATTGTACATTGACTTGGGTCCAACTAATTGAAATATGTTCTGGTAGTCTAGATTTTAGTCTCATTGCTATAACACAAGCTTATGATCTAAAGTCACTGGAAAGGACTGCTTGGGATATGAGGCGTGTTCTGGTGTCGTTCACTTTCCAGTTGGTTGGGTCTTAGGTGTTCACAGTATGTCAATCATCTGTGGATACATACTCTATTTCTTTAGGGTTTAGGTATTATTATTCTTTTTACTTTTGAGCCCCATATCTCTGCAGTGAACTGGTCAAATTGGCGACTATATAGATATACTGTATATATATTAGGGCTGTCAAACGATTCAAATTTTTTAGTTGATTAATTGCATAGTATTGGTGAGTTAACTCACGATTAATCTATTTTTAAAATTCTATTGAAATCCACTCCAATTGAAGTTAAATGAGATTATCAAATGTAATGACTAGGGCTGTCAAAATAAGCACGATAATAACGCATTAATGCAATATTATTTTAATTCGATTAAGAAAAAATGACGCAATTAACGCACATTCTCTTTGACCCCTTGAATGAACCGGCATCGCATTGATAGAGCATGAACTAGATCTATTTACAGCGCTGTAGCTTTAATTACTTCTGCTCTAGTCAGGCCTCTTGGTCATGATGTCATGCTCAGCCAATCGGATATTTCGCCCACAAACCAGATGACTGGTCCAGGAAAAGGGTTATCCTACTCAGTTATCATCACCACCACACTAGTTTTGGGAAGTTTTAATCTTTATACTGTTTTGTTCAATTTACTCTTGGACAGTAAATTGAACAAATCTTTTTTTGAGTCTTTTCGTTCATTTTTACAGCAGGTGGCGCTGTAGCCCTCTTGTGAGCGTTGTAAAAAAGACAGCGGTTCTCAAACACTTAACAATGACGGCAACATGGTTTACTTCAGCTGACAAAGTGTATACAAAATGCCACAAGCAATAACCATGTGAAAACCTAGGAAAGCAAATACACACCACTATAAAGTGACTTGTGTCCTGTATCCTCCCTGCCACTGTTGTTTGACAGCACAACATGACAGTGACTTGGTAGCTGTCACATGACAAATGAACGAGAGACCGATCCGCATGAATGAACGAGAGCGACCCGTTCAGCCTGCCTGTCACGTGACAAATGAACTACTCGATGAACGACCCGTTCAGCCTGCCTGTCACGTGACAAATGAACGAGAGACCAATCCGAATGAATGAACGAGAACCATGACGAGAACGAGTCATTCAGCCTGAGCTGCATTTCACGTGACAAATGAATGATCCGATGAACGAGAACGAATCATTCAGCCTGAGCTGCATGTCACGTGACAAATGAACGAGAACCTGAGGACGGACGCACAGTTGAGTGAGTCGTAAACTAATCATTTCTGTTTCCTGTCCTGCTGACTGTGGGTTTATGCAGCTGCCATGTGGCCAGGGAAGATACTGCATGAAATGAACGAATCACTCACTCAGACGACTCATTACTCCCGAGTCATCTAAAACAATGGTTCTCAATCTGTGGTACGCGTACCACTGGTGGTACGCGAGCGCCTTCTAGTGGTACGCGGAGTATGTACAATTTTTTTTATGAAGTTGAAGCAATCGTTAAAGGTCCCATATTATGCAAAATGCACTTTAGAACGGTTTTCTATCAATAATATGCATCCCCGGCCTGTCTACAATCCCTCCTGATATGAAAAAAGTTCATCCTCTCCTTTTTTTGCTTTCTCCGTCTTTAGAAAATGTGTGCTAAAACAGGCTGGTTGCAAAATGGTCTGCTACTGACGTCAGCAACAGACTCGGCCGCTGCCCCTCAGGCTGGTGGCAACACCTCCGGTGAAGGTTTGCCACGCCCTAATGAAGTTTCTAAACACCGCCATTATTCTGCTCGCTAGCATTGCTCCGGTTGGCACAATGGCGAAGGTACGAGCTGGAAGAAGTGGTTGCTCTGTTGTTGGCTGCACAAATGAGCACACAACTCTTTATAAACCTCCCTCTTCGGAGGTTCTGAGGACTCAATGGGTGAATTTAATTTATGATGGTGATGTCCCTTTAGTAGTTCCCAAAGTGCTGTATGTGTGTGCTAACCATTTCACGTCGGACTGCTTCATCAAAGAGGGACAGTATAAAACTGGATTTGCTAAATCCCTGCGGATTAAAAATGGATCGGTACCAACTGTCCGCGATCCAACTACGAACGCGGAAGCTGTAAGTTTGAACATTTTATTCTGATTTACTGTTTAGCTGGCCGCCAAGCTGGCTTGGCGGCCCCTGTTAGCATGGCAGCTAGCATAAAGTACTGATGGGCCGCGACATAGTCTCCTTATACTAAAGTTACTTTAAAACTAGGGCCGTGACTTTAACGCGTTCAGTAAGATGAATGAATGACACAAAAATAACGCATTTTATTCGCCCTTATTTTTGCACCGCGGAACGTTTATCACTGGGTGAGTTTCAGGTTTACCGATTATACTGGAGCAGAGATCACTGCCTGAGGCGTTTTGAACGCAGCCCGAACCGACTGGTGCCTCTGCACGGCGACCAAGCTTTGATAAACACGCACCGGTTTACAGTATCGTCCCGCATTTTAGCGGTCGTGGCCGTGGAGCTGAGAACAGCAGAGTTTCCTCTGCTGCAGCAGAATAGCGGACATGTCGTAGCTACAGACATGTCACTGTCTCGGGTGCATTTTGTTATTATAGGACTTCAACCTCAGAACTCTCTGTCATCAGACTGTCCTGGCCTGTCCTGTGCATACAAACAAACTATGTTTTGTTGCTTACCTTGTATTCAGTCATTATTCAATGGTATATTAAAATTCATGTGAAAAAAATGTTTCTCACTGTTCTCAGATACATAGTGGGGGAGGGATGATTACATTTGTTCTGAGAAGATGTTTTTTCTAACCCCTGTGTGCTTGTTATAGACCAGCTCATCACAAACATCAACGGCACAGATTCCTGCATCAAGAGATGTTGCATGCCAGACAGATGGAAACACGTCGTGTAGGCACACAGCTGTCCTTCAAGACTCTATGGGCTTCTTACAGGAGTGCAGGTATACATCCAGCTTCATTAGGCTGCATTTACTTGGGAAGAAATTAGTAAGGAGTTACATGTTATAATACTTTTCACTCAGCTCAGTTATTCACTCTCTTAAATTTTCATATAGGTCATTTTCTTTGATTAAAAATTATTTTTGGTTACAGGTGTCCAGGCTACTGTGTCCTGCAAGGATTTTGGTGTTGGGACATCCACTGCAACTCCTTTCCAGTTTTCATCCACACCAGTAAAGCGACCTTCAAAGAGACCTCACATGGACATGGAGGAGGAGCTGGAACTGGAAGATCCTTTAGAGGGCAGCTCTTTATTAGCAGCTTCAAAAGGACTTGACCCCTGTTGTGTTCATGTAATACAGTATACATACATACTTATACAGTTCTATTTCTATTCAAGATGCCTGTTTTACGTTGCACTTTTGACACTGTAGGGCCCCACGGTGCGCTGTGTGTGTGACGTTGGTAAATAAACAAGTGTGTTGATGCATTGAAGAAGTCTAGACGGGTCGTTATTTAGCAACATAACATTTGGCGACAAGGATGGCTGATGCACCGGTTTTTTCTCTGCCACCTCCCGACTACTTTCTTCCCCTCCCTGGCGAACCTGTCGTTCCTTGGACACAGTGGAGAACGTCTTTTGAACTGTACCTTTTGGCTATTGGATTGGATAATGCCGCTAGCGTGAGGAAGCGTGCTATCCTACTGCACTTGCTGGGAGCGGAGGGGAACAGGATTTTCAACACGCTCGATGGTACTCTGGACACTTACAATGACGTCATTACGGCTCTGACTGGACATTTTGTGAAGTCACAGAACATCCTCTATCGGCGGCTGGAGTTCAGGCAAAGATGTCAGTGCCCTGGTGAGTCTGCTAGGCAGTTTGTAGTAGATTTAAAAGCCTTAGCACATCGCTGTAATTTCGGTGCCATGAGAGATGAATTCATTCGAGATCAGCTCATTGAAAAAACGTCTAATCCCAGAGTCCAGGAAGAGTTGTTACTCAAAGATGCAACACTGTCACTTGATGATGCACTAACACTAGCATTAAAAGTGGAGGCAGCCACTCAGTGTGCTACTAAAATAGCAGAAAGCAAGCATCATACTGCCGTTATAGAACAGCCCGTGCAACAGCTATCAAGCTCAGACAACCCGGCCGACCCTTCTGCTATACAGGTCGCGCGGCCCCAACAAACACGCCAGCAGAGATGCTGCGGTAATTGTGGCTCCACCCGTCATGCCACAAGGGCTCAGGACTGCCCAGCTAGGGGCCAAACATGCAGACGCTGTCAGAAACCTAACCACTTCGCTAAATGGTGCCGGTCTGCTCCGGCTGACTACCCTGAACAGTCACATGACCCGGCGGTGTCAGTGCGCACCATAGGCCCCCACCCAGGGACCTTCTCCAGGTGCCCGGTATACCTGGATGGCTGCTGTGTCCCTCTTCTCCTTGACACTGGGGCCAAGGTGTCACTGCTGAATGTTGACACCTGTAACCTACTCTTCCCAAATAGACAGCTACAGCCCCCGTCCACTGCTCTCTGTGGCTATGGCCGCAGCAAAATTGACGTTGTCGGCCTACTCTACCTCCCAGTTCGCTACACCTCTACCACTGTGGACCGCTTCCCATTCCACATTACGCGTCGTGGTGAGAACATCATGGGCCTTGACCTCTTTCTCAGCCTTGGCTTTACTCTACAGGACAGCAATGGAACACGAATACTACAAGTGGGTTCCCCTTGGCAACAAAGCCGGCCTGAACTTTTCAATGGCCTTGGGTGCCTCACCTCATTCACACACAAACCGCTCCTGGACCACAGCATGCCTCCTGTGGTCCAGCCCCTTGGCGTGTTCCCCTGGCTCTGCGCGATGGCGTTACACAGGAGCTCCAACGCCTCCAGGCTGATGGCATCATAGAACCCATTGATGCCTCTCCGTGGGTGTCCAACCTCGTCATCGCCAGGAAGAAGTCAGGTGGATTGAGAGTCTGTGTCGATCTTCGCCAGGTCAACAAGGCAGTGGTGCCTGACAAGTACCCTCTCCCAACGACAGAAGAACTCACAACCCACTTCTACGGCTCCCGGGTCTTTTCTAAGTTGGACTTACTTCAGGGCTACCTACAAATTCCGCTGCACCCGGAGAGTCGGAACCTGACGGCTTTTATCACCCATACTGGCCTGTACCGCTATACAAGGATGTGTTTTGGACTAAGTTCAGCCCCAAGCTGTTTCCAGAAGATCATGTCCACAATCCTCGCCAGCTGTCCCGGTACCGTGGCATATTTGGACGACATTGTGGTACATGGGCCAGATGTTGATACACACAACGCCCGCCTGGAACAGGTTTTTGACTCCCTCAGCCGCCACCATGTCACCCTGAACACTGAGAGTGTGTGTTCTCCGCACCGGCCATTGACTTTGTCGGGTTCCACGTGTCCGCAGACGGTATCTCCCCTCTCCAGTCGAATGTGGAAGCCATCAGCGCAGTCCCCACCCCCACGACAGCCTCGCAGCTGGCTTCGTTCTTGGGGATGACTGCCTACTACATGCGTTCCCTGCCTCAGTACTCCTCCGTCACAGCCCCGCTGAGGATGCTGCTCAAACAGGATGCTCCCTGGACCTGGACTCCTGAATGTCAGGCAGGCTTTGACGAACTGAAGAGTCTCCTCACCATGTCTCCGATCCTGGCCCACTTCCAGTTGGACTGCCCCACATTCGTGACTTATGATGCGTCTGCTGTGGCTCTGGGCGCCGTCACAGCTCCATGATGGCGTAGAGAGGCCCGTAGCCTTCGCCTCCCGTGCGCTCAGCCCCACTAAGCAGAAATACTCAGTGGGTGAAAGGGAGGCCCTCGCATGCATTTGGGCGTGCGAGAGGTGGCATTTGTACCTGTATGGACGGTCTTTCACCCTACGGACGGACCACCAGGCCCTGACAGCCCTGATGTCCACTTTGGGCGGAGGACACAGGCCCCTTCGCCTCCACAGATGGTCAGACCGCCTGCAGCAGTATGACTTTAAGCTACAATTCATGCCTGGCAAGACTAATGTTGTAGCAGACTTTCTATCCCGCCCTGCCGCCACCCAGTGCTCTGCTGTCTCTCCAGAGGATGAGGAGGACATAGTACACCTGGTCCACTCACCACTGAAGGACACAGTCTCCCTCCATGATCTGGAGTCCGCCACAGCAGCCGAGCCTGTCTTCGGTACGCTTCGTGATTACATCAGACATGGTTGGCCTGCCCATGTTTCACCAGAACTGGAGCCGTACTATCGAGTGAAGCATGAACTGTCATGCTGGGGTGAGTCCTGCATTGCCCGTGGCCTCTGTGCTGTCATCCCAGTGGCCCTCAGAGGGTGTGTCTTGCAAATGGCACATCAGGGACACCTTGGCATCGTCAAAGCCAAGCAAAGATGCCGTGACACTGTGTGGTGGCCTGCCATGGACCGTGACCTAGAGGGACTCATCCGCTCCTGTGCAGCGTGCCTCACCAGTGGGAAGACGGGGCCACCCGCTTCAACTCCACTACAGCCAGTGGACTGGCCGTCTGTGCCATGGGACCATTTGCAGCTCGATATCTGTGGTGAGCTGTACAATGTGCCACACCACCAGAGGTTCCTTGTGGTGCTCTACGACCTGCACTCCAAGTGGCCTGAGGTGGCTCCCATGGGTACGGTTACCTCTGCTGCTGTGGTCAACTTCCTTGACCAGCTGTTTTCCCGCTGGGGCTTGCCTCGTGCAATTACCACGGACAATGGCCCTCAGTTCCTGTCCTTGGAGTTCATCACCTTCCTCGCCAACAGGCGAGCCTTATTACCCATATTCGGACCTCGGTATATCACCCCCAAGCCAACGGGGGGGTGGAACGATTCAACCAATCATTGAAAAATGGACTGCGTGCCCACATGTCTGAGGGATACCCCCTGATGGCCGCACTGTCACAGACCCTCCTCCACTACAGAGCAACTGCCCACTCTACCACAGCGGTCTCCCCTGTGGCACTCATGCTGAAAAGGGAGCTTGTGCTTCCCCTGACAAGACTTTGTCCATCAATGGCCGCCGGCCCACGACCATGCCCAACGGCAGTCAAGTCTCACGTCAAGAGACAACAAAGTTCCATGAAGCGCGAGGAGAGGTTCGATGAGAAGCACAAGGCTAAGTGGCCTGCTATCAGAGTGTCAGACTGGGTCAGAGCCAGCCGGCCCCACAGAGCTAACAAGTTGTCATCATTCTGGTCAGCTCCGTACCAGGTCAGTCGGCAGCTCGGCCCAGCTTCATTTCAGCTGACTGATGGTTCGCGTTGGCATGCCAGTTGCCTGCACAGAGTGCCCGCCCCTCTTCACCACCCTCATCCGGCAGGGGTGGAGCAGAGCCACCTAGCTACTGGGCCGCCCCCTCATGTGCCGGATCCCATCGCGGCACCTCTCGCCCAAGCTATACCAGCTGCTCAGTGCCCCGCTCCGGCTCCTGACCCGCTGCCAGCCCCCCTCATTCCCGAGCCCCGCCCTGTCAGGGTCCATACGCGCCCGGGGCACGTCGAAGACTTTGTTGCTACCTTTCATGTCTGAACATTCGGAGGGGGGGGGGGGGAAATGTTGTGTTCATGTAATACAGTATACATACATACTTATACAGTTCTATTTCTATTCAAGATGCCTGTTTTACGTTGCACTTTTGATACTGTAGGGCCACCGTCGGTGCGCTGTGTGTGTGACGTTGGTAAATAAACAAGTGCGTTGATGCATTGAAGAAGTCGAGACGGGTCGTTATTTAGCAACATAACAACCCCTAAGACAGCCAACATACAGTAAGAGTTTACTTTTTTATACCAAAACTAAAGGATTTCTTTCTACTTGTTGCACTTACAGTCTATAAACATTTCAACAATAAATAACTATAAAAGTAATACACAAACACAAAAAAACCTTATGAAAAATAATAATTTAGATAGTGTCAGGAGGTAATGAGCAAAACACTTTCAGTCTTTGCAAAAAGACTGAAAGAGTGCAAAAAATGTCTGTGCATTTCTTGTATAAAACAGGGTATGTAGTGGACATGATGGACCTCATCTTCGAGAAGGTGTTTATGGACCCGGCACCCTACACTGATGCAGTCCTGGCAATCCCTGTTCCTGAAGACCTTGCTGCACAGTTTGAGCGGCCAGACAAGGAGGTCATTGCGGGTTATGTGTCCCTGTAACGAAGAGGACTTCGTTCCCTGGAGCTTGAGAGGGGGTTGGGGGAATATTGCACAATGCACTTTAACCATGATACATGCACTTTAATAATTGCACAGGCACTTTGGTAAACAGTTGCACTTTATTGTATTTGCACATTGCATATTTGCACATTTAAATATAGTTTATTTGTTGATCGATACATTTATTGTCCTTTTAAAGTCTTGGCTGTGCTGGTGGGTTCTGTGATGGCCACATGGTTCCACCTGCAAAAGAGGGACATGAAAGTTAGTGTGCATTTATGTATAAAATATGTAGTGCAATAGTGTGTGTGTAGGTTAATCTATTGGAATGTTAAGGTGTGTGTGTGTGTGTGAAATGTACTCACCAGTCTCTTTGTCTCCAGGGTGTTCGGGCAAAAGGCCTCCCCAGGAAACAAGCACTGTATTTATAGTTCCGGGAGCAACCAAGTGGTGATTAGTGGAGGTGGAGAGTTTGAGCATGTTATGAATGTAAGATGCTGGAACTAGGAATGGAGTTTTTGTAAATAGATGTGTATGTGTGTGTGTAGATAGAAGAAAAGACGGTGGGGATAATAATACAAAAAAAAAGTGTTTGTGTAAAGGAGAGCCTGTGAACATGGGAAATGGGTTCTCCCTCATTAGAGAGCCACCCTATTTAAAGGCGCCATTTTGTGATCAGTAGGGTTGTTGGAATGAGGTGGAGGGTGTTTGCCATGCTGCTGAGAACAATAAACGCTCATCTTTGACAACTGACAATCCTGCCTGGGTATTCTTCTGCTGTACGGTAGGGATGGGAAGTCTGACACCGAGGCACCGAAGCCCGTATCACTTCCGCAAAGCAATCTGCTTCGGCACAATGTATCGGAGCGCGTATCAAAGTTGTAAGGTCACGTGACTGATGACGTCCGAAGCTTCGGACGTCACTGAAAAGTTTAAATGGGACATTTGACACAGAGGCACCGGTGCTTGTATCAACCCCGTAAAGCGTTACTGGTCTGATAACCCTTTAAAGTGTCGACACTCTCCTGAATTCCTGAGTCGAATTGTGTCTTTGCTTTGACACGTCGCTATGGACAACAGGAAACGTTCAAGAGTCTGGGAGAACTTTGACTTGATCTCGCCTAACAAGGTAAGTTGTCTTAGGCTTAGGCTACTATCTGTTTACATGAATTGAAGGAATTATTAATGGAATGGTTTCATTATTTTCAGGTTCAGTGTTTACTGTGCCCACAAGTGTTGTGTTACAACAGCAACACGTCTTCTATGTTGAGGCATCTCCGGGCAAAACATGAACCTGGTGATGTTGCTTCTGCATCCACGGCTCCACCCAACCATGCTAATGCCAGTTCTTCATATGGTATTAGGCTAGGCCTATTTTATTTACTTTATTCAGCCCATGATAGTCTACACAATATATACCAATCTTCTTCCACAATTCTTCCACCCCACCAGGAGCAAGCACTGGGCGAACGGATGGGCACTCTTACGGAATCACCTTGAAATATCCTTCATCACTTCATATTGTTAAATATAGCTATGCTTTTTATGTACTTCACCTGTGTCAGATATTGTTCACTCACCTCTTCAAACTACAGTGATACTTTCATAATACATTTGCTACATAACACACATGTTTATTTACAATATGTTTTGTTTATGTCAGCATACAGGAAACAACAGCTGGATGATGCACTGGTGGATATGGTGGTGATGGATACCCAGCCTTTGAGCATTGTGGAGAATGAAGGATTCAGAGCCTTTGTCCATCTCCTGGACCCCAATTATATCATCCCCGGGAGAAAGGCCTTGAAGCAGATGATTCAAGCTAAATTCGAGGCCACCAAGGAGAAGGCTATGGCTGAGCTCCAGAGGGCATCTGCAGTGAGCATCACTGCCGATATGTGGATCTCTATCCACATGGATGCCTATCTGGCAGTGACATGTCATCACATCACTCCCAACATGAGTCTTTCCACCACTCTGTTGGGAGTGATGAAATTCCCAGCCCGACACACTGCTGTAAACATTGCAGAGGCCAAACACACTCTGATGGAGGAGTGGGGTATAAGGGGAAAGGTGATAAGCTTGGTGACAGACTCAGCAGCAAATATGATCGCCACTGCTAACATTCTCAATGTGCGTCACGTGTGCTGTTTTGCTCATTTTCTTAACCTGGTGGTTAAGAAATCTCTTAATCTGACACCAGAGCTTGAGCAAATCCGCACACGTGCACGGAAGATTGTGCAACTTTTTAAAAGCAGCACTGTGGCAAAGGAGAAGCTGGCCGAGATTCAGCTGCAAATGAGGAGACCCCAACTGAAACTCGTCCAGGAGGTTGACACTCGCTGGAACAGCACTTTTGACATGCTGCAGAGACTTTTTCAGCAGCGAGAGCCTGTGGGAGCAGCTTTGGCTAACCTGCGCACAGACATCACGCCACTCTCCTCAGAGGAATATGATGCGATCCAACACTCTCTTCTGGTCCTCCGGCCTTTCCATCAAGCCACTGTTGAGCTGTCTGAGGAGAAGAGAGTGTCGGCATCGAAGATTATTCCTCTGGTGAAAATGTTAAGTCACCACATTTCCGGACATTCCTCAAACACCACAAACGAAATCGCTGTTAAACTGGCCAACAACGCTCTAGCCACCTTGACCGATAAGTTTGCACCAATAGAGACTATGACCTCTCTTACTGTGGCAACACTCGTAGACCCAAGATACAAAGAGATGGGATTCATCCATTCCGGCCATGCAGATGCTGCAGTGGAGAGACTTATCAGGGAGTGTGCCAGCATCATTCCTCCACCACCACCAGCAGCAGCAGCAGCAGAACCACCATCACAGTCTCCATCATTGCAGGAGGACAATCTCTGGGGCTTGCTAGACAGCCATGTGGGCACAGAGACAGTCTGGAATGCAACAACCAGTGCAGTCACAGAGGTCCAGAGGTACTTAGTCTAACTTAATACATATAATCTGTGTTATATCAGTTCTGTAAAAAACATGTCATGATAAAGTTGTATTTTTCTTTTGTTGATAGGTATTTAAAAGACACACACCTGCCAAGGTCAGAGGACCCCCTGAAATATTGGGCACAGCACAAGCCAATATACCCATATATTTATCAGGTGGCAATGCAGTATCTCTGCACACCGGCATCCTCTGTGCCCTGTGAGAGGATTTTCTCCAAAGCTGGCGAAATTGTCAGCGCAAGGAGAAACCGTCTGAAACCAAATATAGTGGAGCAGATCTTGTTTTTAAATAAAAACCTGGACAGAAGCTCTGTTCCACAATGAGCACCTTCCCCAACACATATGTATTGTTGCACAAGCACCCTCATAGTGAGACAGCACAAGCACTTCACAATCCCCACTGTACACAATGCCCCTTATATGTTTTGACAATCCCCACTGTACACAATGCCCCTTATGTTTCCACAATCCCCACTGTACACAATGCCCTTTACATGTTTTCTGTTATCTGAGACACCTTAGCTGTGGTCATCTGCTGCAATTACTTTATTTGCTATTAGTTTTTGCAAAACATCGATTGAAGTCTTCAATACAATCGCGGTTGAGCGTTTTGCAATCTCATTATATATAACCGTCCGTTTCACGATTTTTAGATCTATGAGGGGTATCGAACCCTGGTCGCTTGCAAGCGGCGCGACCGCGAATCCACTCTCCCAAGGGCTTACTGAACTCGTGCTGCGAACTATAGTATATCTTACGCGTATAACTCTTCAATTCAAATCATTAGAGACATCAACAATATAATGTTTATTCAAGGATAGCCAGACGCTAATTTTGCAGCACTGACTAACAAGGTTTAGATAAAACATACAGGTAGGCCTAATAGTTTTTATTCATAAGGGAACAGAACACGTTGTCTCCCCTCTCTGCTTTACCAACGTGTCAGGGAAGGGCCATTTGTCGGCATTTGGCTTCGTCCGTGATTGTTGAATCGGTAAGAGCCGCCGTTATGTCTGCTAACCACCAGATGTCACTGTTTTGTCTTCGATGCTTTGACGCTCCGAAACATTTACGATGCAATCAGGAAGAACCTTCCAAAGCCTCATGGGGCTTCATTCGCCCAACCCTACTGTACGGTCCAGCTGCAATTGCGGTCGTCTTAACAGTCCCGCTTCAATCAAGCAGCTGTTTGAATCCCACGTAGTGACCTGTGCCATCAGGAAACTCCGTTTGGATTCGAAGGACCACACAAGCTGGGATGAAGACCCAGATTCTGCGTCCCAGCCAGCCCCAACACCAGCTCACAAAAGAGCGATATGCAAGGAACCTGTAACGACTTCAAGCAATTGGACAAGATATAGCAATTACTTTTTTTGTTTTGTATCCCATTTTATTTTCATGGATTGCCTGCTAAAACATATGGCTACTAAGAGCACTATCCCTCCTCTCGTCTCCTCCCCTCTACTACCACTAAACTATTTTCACACTCTCTGTGTTTCTACAGATTCTCCATCCCTGAGTCTACACCTGCGTGGTACCCGTCAACCTGCTCTAACACCGGCCTGCCATCCATCCCATCGGGCTGACATGTTTCCTCCTGCCCCTACTCCCACCAGAAGCTTCGTTGCGTTGAACATTTAATGTGTTTATGTGGAGTTGTAAATTTTTTTCTTGTCTATACACATCTATTATATATAGATATTATTTTGATTTGCTACTGTGTTTTGATTATCACAATTATAACTTATTTGTTAGTAATGCAATGTCAATAAATGTTTAAAAAGTGTCTACAGAAATGACTCCTGCTTATGAAGAAACTATAAAAATAGAAAAAAAAGATTAAATTGAAAAATTATCCTGTTTGTCACATTTTATTAGTTATATGGTTATGCCGAGTGAAGAAAAGCAAAGAATACATAACATATTTGATTTCAATATAAATTATAACATTTATAAAAAACAAAATATACATGTCTTTAACACACATGGGAACTATTTTAATTTGTGGAAAAGGGGCATAATATGGGACCTTTAAAAAATAAATATGCATGTACACACGCAAACTAAAAACATAAGCCACAAGATTTGTAAGACCTGGAATTAAAATTAAACGACTAGGCTTTAATCTTCCTTGTGCGTATGTTTGTATGTTTTTTGTGTTCAGATGTTTACTATGCTAGCCTCTTCTTTGGAGCATTAGCTATGATTAGCATCAGCTATTAAACCTGCTGATAGTGATGTTGCATAGCAACACACGCAGCTCGCTCAGGCTAACTGTAAGTAAGAAAGTAACGAGTTTCCGTTAAGTAGTTGCAAGGCTTGATTATATAGTGACAAGTTAATCTCTGTTGACTAACTGCTGTGATGATGAGTTTGGGAAGCAAAAATGGTGCCAAATCGTTGCAATCCTGGCTCAAAACAGGGAATATTAGGAAGATAAATGAGACGAATGTGTCAGGCAGTACAGCACCAGATGAAGTTACCAGTGAAGGTTTAAATGATCCTAGCACAAGTGCTAGCGGTGAATTCAGCTGTGCTAGTGATGCAGCACCGGCTAGCAAATGACACAAGACTGTAAGGAGATACGACTCTACTTACATAAATCTAGGATTTTTTTGGAGTGGAGCTGAGGATGAACCAAGACCACAGTGCGTTGTGTGCGGAGATGTTCTCAGCAATGAATGTATGAAGCCATCACACCTCAGACGACATCTTTCCACTAAGCATCCATCACTGAAAGATAAGCCAGTTCACTTTTTTCTTAGAAAACGGGATGAGCTAAAGAAGTCCAAGACAACAATTCGGCTAAGCACTACACCTGTAGCCAAAGCACAAGAAGCGTCCTATCGTGCCAGCCTTCGTATAGCCAAAGCTGGTAAGCCGCATACGATTGGAGAAGAACTTTGTTTACCATTAGCAAAAGAGATAACGGGTATTATGTGTGGGGAGAAAGCTGCTAAACAATTGAGCTTGGTGCCGCTCTCTAATGACACAGCGTCACGTAGGATAGAGGCAATGGCAAGTAATGTTAAACAAATTCTGATTGAACGAATTAAATGCAGTCCTTACTTTTCCATTCAACTTGACGAGACCACAGATGTTGCGGATTTGGCTAATTTGCTTGTATACGTCAGGTACGAATATCAAAGCGCAACTCAGGAGGACTTTCTGTTTTGTCAGACACTTAAGACAAGAACTACAGCTGAACACATCTTTCAGCTTGTAAATGCATTTTTCCAAGAGACTGGGCTTGACTGGAAAAAGTGTGTTGGAGTCTGCACTGACGGGGCAAGGGCCATGACAGGTCGCCACAGCGGAGTGGTAGCCCGAATCCGCGAGGTGGCACCTGATGTAAAATGGACTCACTGCGGCATCCATCGTGAAGCTCTTGCAGTGAAGAAGATGCCCGAAGATCTTAAGGCTGTCTTAGACACATCTGTGAAAACGATCAATTTCATCAAGGCCAGACCGATGCATTCTCGGCTATTCCATGTTCTCTGTGATGAGATGGGCAGAGAGCATGTCCAACTTCTGTTGCATACAGAGGTAAGATGGCTTTCAAGAGGGAAGGTGCTGTCCAGGCTTTTCGAATTGCACAGAGAGGTCCAAATGTTCTTAGCTGACAAAAACTTCCCTGCATCAGATGTTTTCGAAGACACTGTGTGGCTCAGTCAGCTGGCCTATTTGTCAGACATTTTTTCCCGAATGAATGAGCTGAATTTGGGACTGCAGGGACTCTCTACCAGTGCCTTCGATGTTCAGGACAAAATCAGTTCAATGCTGAAAAAGCTGGAATTGTTCGAAATAAAAATAAGGACTGGTGATGTGTCAGTGTTCCCTAATCTGGAGACTTTTCTCTCTGACAATGACCTCAGGCTCGCTAATCAAGTAAGGGACAACATTGCTGAGCACCTGAACTCTCTCCGGCAACAGTTTGCTGAATATTTCCCTGCGATTGCGCAGGGGAATACCTGGATGCGAGATCCGTTTCTCGTTAAGGCTTCTGACGTCCTGGAGGAGGACATATCGGCTCTTGAGCAGGAACTTTTGATTGAACTGTCCTGTGACGAAACATTGAAGTCTGCCTTCAGAGGCCAGACATTGCTGGACTTTTGGATGCAGCGACGCAACGAATATCCTGCGCTTTCGGACAAGGCCGTGGGCTTTCTCATTCCATTTGCAACCACGTATCTGTGCGAGAAAGGCTTCTCTTCCCTCGCCTTCATCAAGACAAAATATAGAAGCAGGTTAGATGCTGAACCAAGTCTGAGGCTAAAGCTAACCTCAATCGACCCAGACATCAAATAACTTTGTTCACAGAGCCAGGTACACCCCTCTCACTAAATCGCCATTACCAATTTCTTTTTTATATGATATTATATTGACGTTCCGTTCCGTTGTTCCGTGTTTAGTACACTTGATCTTACTCTTGATTGTTTGACGTGTTTTTGCTGTTCACATGATTTCTGTCTTTGATGTGAATGATTAATGCACTGCAATTGATTAAAACAGGATTTTTTGACTCCAGTATTTGAATATTCATGTTCAATTCTTTGAATGTTTTGATGCAGAACAATTGACCTCATGATTGGTTGTCTCCAGTTTCGAAAGTGATGATTCAGTGCTGTTAATGTTTTAACACTTGTTAACAACCTCACTAGATTGACTGGTAGGCCTATTTGATATGCCTGATATCCCCATTTGCAGGGTAGGCCTATGTTTTGAAGCAGTTCGGTTGTTAGTATTGTCACGTTGCAAGTGTTTAGTTGCTTCAGTCAAGTAAAGTTATGTGAATAATAAATAATATTCTTAGTATTAATGCCCTCTGTGTAAACTCTATTTAGTTATAGGCCTACGCTACTATACTTTTAATTCCGTAGGTACTTCGAGGGCCAAATAATTTCTTAGGTGGTACTCATGGTAAAAAGTTTGAGAACCACAGTCTGAGCGAATTAGCCTAAAAAAGGGTCAAAGGTGGTTGTAAATAAAGCGAAAGCATATTTGGTATCATTCGAAACATTGTTTTCCGTAGATTAGGAATATTTGGTGCCTACAGAGCAGATCTATACAGAAAAAAATTATGGCGCTTTGAATGGAGCATGGCACATTTATGCCTCAAAAACGAATGTTAGCACATCTTGATATTAGCTGATATCTCCTAAGTAAATTGAAAGATATTCATCAAACTTGGTGTATTTACCCACTATGAGTCATTGAAGAGCTACAATGACAATTTAGGTCCAGAGGTCAAAGGTCAAGGTCACAAGGGGTCACATACGGAAACGACATGCAGTATTGGATTCATGTTTCCGAAGCAGGCTAATGGTTCTTCACGCTCAAAGGTTGAAGTAAATAAAGTGAAAGCATATTTGTCATAATTTTAATCATTGTTTTCTGTAGATTAATAATTTTTGGTGCCTTCGGTGCAGATCTGTACTGGAAAAAAAAATAGCGCTTTAAATGGAGCATGGTACAATCATTTTTGGCTCAAAAAACGTGTGTTGGCACATCTTGATATAGTAATGTAAAACATGGGGATACAGTAAGAAGCCAAGAAGGGCAGGTATAAGTACAATAAGGGATGCAAAGTACAGTATTGTCGAAAGTCAAGCAGCCACAGCACGGTATCTGACAAACTTTCTAACCTTTGTTTCTAGAAGATGAGACTGTTTTAAAAAGCAATAATTCTCTCTCTCTCTCTCTCTCTCTCTCTCTCTCTCTCTCTCTCTCTCTCTCTCTCTCTCTCTCAATCAAACACACACACACACACACACACACACACACACTACTCCACCTCAATTTCCTTGCCAAAAAAACTTTAAAAACACAGAGTACAAGCCCACATGCACCCTGACACTCTCTCTCTTTTTGCCTGGGATGAATGTCATTATTTAGTTTTGCTCAGTAAGCCTCATGTCTTGATTCATTATTTTCCACGTCACTGCCATGGATGATGAAACAGTGCTAGAAGAGGAATCTGGCATACGTGCAGATCTTTGTGTTATATGTCAATGTGGAGGTGACCTGTCATCTTGTTCCACTGGATTGCAAAAGTTGATTGATTATAGTATTGCTATAGGCAACAACACACGTACCACATTTTGTACTGCTATATTGGAAGACAATGCCAGCGTTAATATACACAGAAATTGCCAGAAGATAGTGGGCAACACTTTATTGAGCATTAAACGCAAAGCAACGAGGACCACTGATAGCAGTGATACAAAGATAAGGAAAATTACAAGAGCACATAAAGATGTGTTTGACTGGAAGAAGCAATGTATGTATTGTGAGAAATACTGCAATGATCAGTTAGACAAAAATATTTCCAGGGTCATGACTATGGAATATAAAGATTGTGTACTTTCAGTCTGTGATGAAAGAAATTATGCTTTGTCAGAAGAAGTGAGATGCAGGGTAATCAACTGCATTGATCTGGTACAAGCTGAAGCTCGATACCATCAGGGATGCCGTTCAAAATTTTGGTTGGGCCATCTAAATGCCTCAGTTGTTCCTGGGCGATCTAGAGGTAGGCCAGAGGAAGAAGAAAAAATGGACTGCTTTGAGAAAATGTGTGACTGGATGGAATCAGAAGCTGAATTGTATACAGTGGCTGAGTTGCGAGAGAAATTGAAAGAAATAGCTCAGGATGACAATGTCTATCAAATCAGACGGATTAAGGAGAGACTGAAGACGAAATATGGAGATCACATCAGCTTCTCTTCACTCAGAGGTCGTTCGGATATTGTTTGTTTGAAGGCTATAACCAATTACATCATCACTGACCAGTGGTACAGTAAAAGAAAGGAATGCAAAGATGATGAGGTGACTAGAATTGTCACTACAGCAGCAAAAATCATCCTGGATGAGATCCGTTCAATGCCGTACAATACAGAACATTACCCTACATTGGAAGACATCCGTGATGTAGAAAAAGGACAACAGCTTCTACCACCCAACTTGAAAATCTTTCTGCAAACTTTGCTGAAGTCAAAGTTGAAACAAGTTTCCATTGGCCAAGCGATTGTGCATGCTGCTCGTCCTAGATCATCCCTGTTACCTGTGCCATTTGGTTTAGGAATAGAAATGGACAGTGTCTTCGGTTCACGGTGGTTGGTTGATGAATTGTTAAAACTGGGCTTCAGTGTCAGTTATGATGAGGTTTCTTGGTTTAAGCAGTCAGTGCTTCAGCATGATGACATCAACAACCACATCAAAGTATCAAGTAACAGCTTTGTTCAGTGGATTGGAGATAATGTTGATCACAATCTTGCAACATTAGATGGAAAGAAGACATTCCACGGAATGGGCATCATTGCTGCCGCAACACCTGTAAAAGGAGACCAAAAACAGGTACCAAATACTGTGCAAGGACAAGCAGCATCAGGCAGTTCAGCATCCATATTCCAAACCTTACCTGAAACTGAACAGAGTGTGGTAAATGTGTGTGCCCAGGATGAGAACTCAAGACTCATTCTTCATGGTGTGATGGCAGTACCACGGATGCCACTGAAACATGTAGCTGATGTTACAAAGAACAAGGGTCTAACCCTCAAGCACTACATTTCCTCACACACTACGGGTTTGTCAAAGGTGATATTCAAGAATATAAAGGACACTGCCTTTCATATACAGAAATCAAAGCAATGGGGCACTGAACTCCTGTGGAAGAGTGCACGCTTCTTCAAGCATCAACTACATGGCTGGTCTGGTTATATGCAGTCAGTAACAGTTGGCAGTTATCCTGGAAAATCTTCTGTCACCATGTTACCCATTGTAAATATGAATCCATGTGATGAAACCTGCATTTATTCAACCCTTTGTTTCATCAGTGACCAAGCATGCAAGCTGAAGATTGTGTCTCCTTGTGTTACATTTGACCAACCTCTCTATATAAAAGCAATTGAAGTTGTTTTGAAGGAGGAAATGGGCCTAGTCATTCGACTAGGTGGATTCCACATGTTAATGAGCTTTATTGGAAGCCTTGGAGCATTGATGGAAGGATCGGGACTGAGAGAAGCCCTTGAAACTGTCTTTGCACCAATTTCTGTTGGGCAGATGATGAATGGGAAAGAAATTTCCAGAGGACTGAGGGGACACCTTCTTGTGTCATCAGCACTGGACACAATTATTTTGGAAATGTTGCTTACTGTCACGGACCAGACAGACGAGGACCACAATTGCGTCACGTTTCAACAGTTTATTGAAGGGTTTGGGGAAAGGGGGTGTATGGGTGTCTTTCCAGAGCTGAGTGGCGTCTCACTGAGATGGCGGGGTGGGTTCCAGGGCAGACTCGTTGATTGTCCAGGGTCACTGGGTAAAGACACACACACAGCCGGGGGAGAGGAGAACTGGCAGATGGAACTTCAGCAGTGGTACAGACAAGGGCTAGGCAATATTCATCGTGATAAGGCAGAAGGCAGGTCACGGTTACCGGGGCAGAAGATCAAAGACGTAGTTGAGCAGGTCCGATATCACAGGTAAGAGTCAGAGGTGTATGAAGACAGGCAGGGTAACAGGAACTGGTTTACAGACGATCTGACAAGAGTGGACTGAAAAACAGGGCTTTATATACAGGGCAAGATGAGTGGTGAATGTAGTGCAGCTGGTAGGTTAACGAGGGTTGAGCAGAGCAGAGACAGGTGGAGGTAATCAGACCAATTAGTGGTGTTACTAGGCA
Source organism: Urophycis tenuis (assembly GCA_036785325.1). Taxonomy (NCBI): domain Eukaryota; kingdom Metazoa; phylum Chordata; class Actinopteri; order Gadiformes; family Phycidae; genus Urophycis; species Urophycis tenuis. The sequence goes on along the minus strand of JAXIVH010000004.1, from coordinate 11,897,873 downwards.
GAGAGAGCTCATGACACTTCCAGTCACGGATGTTAGTATGATTATCAGTGCCAAGAGAGCGGAGGAGAGGACAGATGTGGGTGAAGATGAGATGAATTTTGCAGGGTCAAGTGTGCAAGCAAGGCTTATGGATACAAACTGTCTATAGGGGTAATGAGCTGTGATGGGTTTAATAACAATCTTTCAATACGTTTGAGAGGTAAAAAGCAGACATTTTATGTCAAGTATGACCTTGTGTGACCTTGACCTTTGACCCCAGAGACATTAAACTCCTACTACTTTCATCAAGAACTTAAGGTGAGTAAATATACCAAGTTTGGAAAAGATCCTTTCACCAGTATTGAAGATATCAGCTAATATACCTATTAGTGACATCATACGATTTTAGCCCAAAATGCATTATAATATGTTCCATTCAAAGATGTATATCTTTTTTTCTGTACAAATCTGTGCTGTAGGCACCTGAAATTCTTCATCTGTATAAAATTACGGAAAGATTGATACCAAATATGCGTTCGCTTTATTTAGGACCACCTTCAAACCTAATTCGCTCAGACTAGGATTCAAGGATTCAAGGATTCAAAGGTTTTATTGTCATGTGTGCAGTAAAGAAACGCGTTTCCCTGGACAATGAAATGCTTACTTTGCTGCCCACACTGGATACCATATATAAATAATGTATAAAAATAGAATATAAATAGAAACTGTACAAATAGAAATAAAAATAAGAAAATATACATAAAATAAAAAAATAAAAAAATAAAATAGAAATATAAAATAAAAACTATATATAAAATTATATATAAAACTATATATAAAAAACTATATATATATATAACTATATATAAAACTATATATAAAATATAAAATTTAGACTACACTGATCTAAAAGATTAGCTGATATCGAACGAATCGTTCACAACTGACACATCACTTACCTTACTTACCTCTTACCTCGCTGTGCATTACTGCTCTACGCTACCTTCAGTTGTATTTGTTCTTGAAACGTGTGTGGAGGACTACAGAGATCTTGGATATACAGTATCGCTACACTAGGCTACGGTGACGGTCAATGTTGATCAACGCAGAAAGCAGTTGCTAGCATGGCTGCTAAGCTAAGCGCTAGGTGCGTTCGTAGGGCTACAGAAAAATGCTACTTGGACAAATGTGTAAACAATGATCCGACAAGCTAAGGTACATGTTAGAGTATACAGTTTGAGAGAATGAGATGTAATTTTTTTTCGATTCAATAAAAATAATGTTGTCATATTACTGTGTGCTTATAGACTAAATCGCTGTGCATAAAAAGACGCTACTTGCAGTCCAATCAGCTTGAATGAAACCACACGAAATCACTACACAGCACCTAACATAATGACAGTTTTTTTGTTAGACTTTTTTAAAAATTATTATTAGACCATCTCATATCGTAATATCCAATGTGAAAACGTGCGTGAAGAGTTGGCCTCTGGAATTTTCTAAATTGTCTCGGGGAACCCAGCCCGAAACCAGCTTTTTTTTTTCTTTTTGCACCCCCACTTTCAAACGCATTCCGGCGCCGCTGGTTCCAATTGAAAGGTCTACTTTCAGTTCTGCCCAGACTGTCAACATCCATATCAGAATTTTAGTTTTTTGTTCCACTTTACATTCAATAATTGTATGTGACTGCTTGATGTGCTGCTACAAATGCAGTAAGTGACAGCCAGTCAATAAAACCCCCTTGAGATCAATTGGTCTAGTTTTTACTTATTAAGTACATTTGGTATGAATGACAATGTGTCATATATATTATAGATCTGGGAAGAGCAGGTCCCCCAAAAATCTGGGACGATTTCACCCCTTAGAGGGCGCTATAATTCTTGGTCAAAGGCAGACACAGTACAATGACCAACCTTGTCAAGGAAGTAAACAAACAATCGTCAGGAACTCATCATTATTTGTGTTTATTTGCTATGAATAGTAAATGGCTGAACACATTTAATACACGATATATCCTGATCCATGACCCCTGTTTGTTTCCGGTCAAGTTTTTTTTTTATTATTATTTTTTTTTTAATATCTTTATTGAAGGACTCAAGAGTTATACAGGATAACAGTACAGAAGTTCTCCTTCAGATTTTCTGTTTTTTTTTTACATCAACAACAAGGCCAACAAGGCCAAACCCCCCCCCCCCCCCAGCATAAAATCAAACCAACAAACAAAAAACAAAAGAACAAAAAAAAAAAAAAAAAAGAAAAAAAAAAGAAGGGAAAAGCCAGCATGAGATAAAGGACTAAATGGTGACAGTCGACATAATGTACAAAAACAAATTTGACAGAAGGAAAGAGAAGAGGCCAGGCTCAAGTGCTAAGGGTGTCACTCTGGGCTTTGATTGTCTTACATATGTCTGCCCATTTGTCCAACAGAGGTTGCCACATCCTTTGAAAGATTCTTTCTTTATTGGTAATCTTATAGCGCAGTGGTACTCAACCTTGTCCTAATCAGGAGCCACATTGACGAAAAAATATTTTTGCAAGAGCCACAATCCCAAAACGCTCCTTTCCTCCCTGAAACCATTATGCATTTGAGAATATGGATAATACTGCAATCAGAGCGCGAAACCTGAAATGATTTGTGATTGGTTGTTCAGAGGGATGGAGGGGGGGCGGCTTAATAGACTGATGTGTGACTTGTGAGTGATAATGAAATGTTGATGAATTCTGCTGACAATGTTTTTGTTTTTCGTTTTTTTAAAGATTTTTTTAGATATATATTTTTTTTAAGTGGGACTCAAAAGAGCCGCAACTACTCTTAAAGGAGCCGCGGGTTGAGTATCGCTGTTATAGCGCAACCTCTCCATGTGCAGTACATTGCCTAGCTCCCTAAGCCATTGCTGAAACAGAGGGCTAACCTCTGATTTCCACTGTTGCAAAATGAGGCGTCTGGCCAGCAGAGTGCAGAGGGATATGGCTTGCCCTTCATAACTTGTAAGGTTGGGGTTATACACCACTGAACCAAAGATGGCAAGGAGTGGGTCCGGAGATATACATTTATGGAAGGCCTTTGAGATGTAATCAAATATAAGAGACCAGAATAAAGTTAACTTGGAGCAAGACCAAAACTGATGTGTAAGAGTCCCTGATTGTTGTTTACATTTATTGCATAAAGGAGAAAAGTTGGGGTAAATGACATGGAGCCTGGCATTAGAGTAGTGAAGCCTGTGGACTAACTTAAACTGTACTAAAGAATGTCTGGAGTTTATTGAGCTGCTATGAATCCAATCCAAAATACCCTCCCAATCTGTTACATTGAATTCAATGTTAAGTTCCTGCTCCCAATCGTTTTTCACCTTTTCAGTGGACACCTCTTCATGGGCCATTAGAGTACTATACAGAGAAGAGACTGTGCCTCTGTTTCCTGGTATAAGACGTCTAAGGCTGTCCAGTGTTTTGTGTTTGGGCATATGTTCATAGTGGGGTATATGAGTCCTGATATAATGCCTAATTTGGAAGAACCTGAACATGTGTGTGGATGGTAAGTCGTATGTCTGTTGTAGGTGTTGAAATGAAACCAGGTTACCTTCAAAGTACAGGTCCTGTAAAGAAACAATATTTTTAGCTTTCCACATGGAAAAGACTGGATCCATTAAAGCCGGGGAGAAAGCATGATTGTGACAGATTGGACTGTCTATGTAGACTTTAGGCAGACCAAGAAAAAGTTGTTCCGGTCAAATTAAGGACTATTTAAATCCTATAACAACTTGATATATTGTGATGTGATTGTGTTGGTACAGGAATAATCCCCAGTGTTTGATACAGAAATATGGCAGAATTTACAGATCGAGCAATCAATAAAGATACAGATGTAATAATTACTGATGGAACTACTGATTTAGCTTAACTGAAAACTAATCTTTAAGAAAACGTTTTTGACAACTAACTCTCCTCCCTTGTCTGTCTCTTCCTTTGTACAATTTCAAACGTGACTTTTAATCGTTTGCTTATGTTTGATGACTTATCATGTAATTTGCGTTCGGAACCATTTCCGTAAATTGTATTATTGTTATTATCAATGGATATTTAAAGCTGTAGAGGAAGCCATGCTCAATGTCATGTACTTCAACAAAGTTCAAAGTTGTTTGTCTACTTTTGTGTATGTGTTAGAGAGTTAGAAACAGAAAGAGAAAGAAAGAGAGAGAGAGAGAGTTAGAAAGAGAAAGAGAAAGGGAGAGAGAAACTGAGTTAGAAAGCTGGAGCTGGAATGATTAATCTCTTTCTATCATGGTTGGTTCTTGACTTGGCTGTCTATTTGCCAATTCGAGTCGTGGGTTATTGTCTCGTTTCTTCGTGATGGTGTCAAAAAGGACAATAAAGACTAAGTGAGATGAATGAAATATTGCAAAACAAAGCTTTAATCAAATGTTTATTTGAACAATTTGAAAAGAAAAGATCACCCTCTATATCATAGTAAGTATTAAAGACAAACTATAAAGAATAAAAATAGTGTGCTATAATTTTATGATAATAGTCTAAGTCTATATATAGCTGTCAATACAATGATCAATCAAGCTAAATAATCAGTAACTGTTCATGGAGATACAAAAAAAAGCTGAAGTAAGAAAATGAAAGAATCCTTAGTAAGACATTAATTAATGTATATTTCATATATTTTTTATGTGGTGCGCTGGTATATATGATACGCTGCGTTCGGCTGCTCATGGAAACCGAGCAGCGTCACAGCAGGCAGGAGTGGACCTCAGCCCCAATCTCCAGGGACAACCGCTTTGTTTCACTTGTGTGACACGGAGCCTTTATGTTTATATTTTATTTCAACCTGTCTTTGTATCTATGTACATCTATGTTTCTTTGAATCTTTGTAATTTTATAGTTAGTCTCGCCAGTTGTCCACTTTGGAAAGAACGGACTGAAAGATGAAAGATGCTGTCTTTATTACAGCATCTTTATGGCTATAACACACATACACACACACACACACACACACACACACACACACATATATATATACTGTACAGTATATATTAGGAAAATTTTTAACTAGCAATGGTATGGTTAGGATGATCTGACCTTCCGAAGAAGGACATAGTGAAGATTGTATTCCTCTTGGCGACTTTAAGTCTGGCTCTCTGGAACTTGGAGACATAACATAAAGTGATTGAAGGATACACCTACGTCATGTCAAATCTGCTTAGTAATATGTAATGTTTATATATTATAAGCCAATCAGAATGGGACACTCCTGTCATGCTGTTCCGGTTTGAGACTTGTATTTAATACACTATATTTCCGGGAGCAGGCAGAAGCTACTGAGGAAGATTCACGCAAAAATCTCTTGCTTGATGAAATCCTCTGCTTCTCCTTGTACGAGATCAATAAACAACTTCAGCTTAAACTATATAAAGTTCCTGGCACTTCTTTTTCTTCGGCATCAACAACAATCTCCTCACTATCAGTATATACATACATATACAAGTTAAGGACTACAAATCAGTAAATCCTACAAATAAACAACTTGATATATAGTGACGTGTACAGGTATAATCCCAAGTGTTTGGTGCAAAACTTACAGATAGAGTGATCAATAAAGATACAAATTAATTACAAAAATACACAATATACGATGCAAAAATAATAAACAGTAATAAACAGATTTACCAAATGACTGAATTCAGCATCACTGGAAACACACCTTTTTAAAAAGTTTTAACCTTCTTACTCTCCTCACCTCTTTGCCTCTCCTTTTGTTTCTTCATCTATACATTTTCTTTACTATATTTTTGGAAATGTTCATCAAAACAGACCAAATAAGTCCCACACTAACAGTGAGGGCCACCATGGGTAAATTAAAATGCATGCCATGTCAAGGACAGAAAATAAAAGGGAATGGACAACATCAACAAAGTCTGCAGTTCTTTTATATCCATCATACTTGAGATGTCCTTATAATGTACTAAGAGAGGGTACTTAAAGGCCCATTATGCAACTTTGGCCATTCCTGCTCACAATTTTGTCTACAAAGCTCCGCCTGCAGCTTTGGAATAGATATTTATGACACTGTCATAACAACTTGTTGACGCTCCCCCGCCCACTTCTAAGCTAGCCATGAGCATTTATTTTCAAAGAAGCTGGGGCAAGCAGGCAGAGCCGTCTTGGGTCATCAGGCCTCATAATGATCTCGCAAGGAAGGCCTGTTCCACAATATCATATATCTTTGATATATGATATAATAAGTAAATTTACATTTACAGTGTATGCAAAAAACATACATAACATATAGATCCTGTATGTCTGTGTGTGTGTCACGTCAACTGTCTCAGAGACACTGAGGAACCACACCTACATAACCTATATGCAGGGTGGAGGTCTTCCTGGGTGAATGTGGACTGGAAGGTGTGGATGTGTGTCAGTGTGTCTGAGGACCCTGCTACATCTAGGGACACTCTGTAGAAGGACAGAGTGCCAGCAGGCCGGTCCAGATACACTCCTACTCTGTTTGAGCCAGGGGGGGGGAGACGAATGACTGTGACTCTTTTGTCGTACCAGGCCGAGTAATGAACATCATGATAATGAAGACTCCAGGACTTGGTATTCTCTCCAAGGTAGCTGTCAACACCCTCTCCTCTCCTTGTGATTTGTCTGTATGTCACTCCTATAGATACCTCTCCATCCCATTCTACCTCCCAGTAACAGCGACCAGTCAGACCTTCTCTACACAACACTTGGTACTGGTAGTCAAATCTCTCTGGGTGATCAGGATAAGACTGCTGTTCTCTGACCCGCGTCACCTTCCTGTTGTCCTCAGACAGAGAGAGTTTTCGGTGGGCTGTGTTTTGGTCCAGTGTGAGTTCACAGGCATCTAATGGGGGAACAGGACACCATTAGGGGGCTGTAATGATAGATTCATAATTGATCACTTGCTATTATGGTGTAAAAAATGACTTCATGCTGTATTTACTATATACTAGGATGCAAATGTCATACATGACTGAAATATAGATTATTCTACTATGTAGAATCTAATACATAAACAGTTTGATGAAGATGGTGTCAATCTTCATGTTCATTCCCAGTAAGATTTGAATAAACAGATGTCCCCTACTGCTGGGTGGAGAGACTTTACAGCTCAATAGTTTGTGTTGTGATGAAACACACTAAACAGACACTTACACTTCTTTAGAGTTGATTTCAGCCTCATCACTCCACCGTGCTCCACACTGGGGGGTAAACACAGTGAAAGCAGTATGTTGTCTTTAAAGGGATATTCCGCCATTTTTGGAAATAAGCTCATTTTCCACCTTCCCTCAAGCAAAACAATCGATCTTTACCCTTTTCCCGTTCATCCAGCCGTTCTGTGAGTCTGGGGGTACAACTTTTAGCTGTAGCTTAGCATAGATCATTGATTCGGATTAGACCATTAGCATCTCGCCCGCTTAAACGTGACTACGATTTCCGGAATTTTTCCATTTAAAACTTGTCTCTTCTCAAGTTTGAAAGTGCAATAAGACCAACGGAAAATGAAACGTGGCGATTTTCTAGGCTGATTTTACCCGGAACTATATTCTCTTTCTGGCGTAATAATCAAGGAAAGTTGCAAAGGTACCATGGGCGCAGTGATATGACGCGCCTCAAAGTATAGTCCCGGTAGGCATAAAGCAATGAGTTCCAGCAACTTTGGTTACAACCACGTTGGTTGTATTGCCGGAAGAAGACTACAGGGACTATTGAGGCGCTGCGTCATATCACTACGCCCATGGTACCTTTGCAACTTTCCTTGATTATTACGCCAGAAAGAGAATATAGTTCCGGGTAAAATCAGCCTAGAAAATCGCCACGTTTCATTTTCCGTTGGTCTTATTGCACTTTCAAACTTGAGAAGAGACAAGTTTTAAATGGAAAAATTCCGGAAATCGTAGTCACTTTTAAGCGGGCGAGATGCTAATGGTCTAATCCGATTCAATGATCTATGCTAAGCTACAGTTAAAAGTTGTACCCCCAGACTCACAGAACGGCTGGATGAACGGGAAAAGGGTAAAGATCGATTGTTTTGCTCGAGGGAAGGTGGAAAATGAGCTTATTTCCAAAAATGGCGGAATATCCCTTTAAACATGGAAACAAACACATTTATTTTTGCCCTTATTTTATTGAACTTCATTGTATTTTTCTTAGATTTTGTCCATTACATTGTAGGGTATATCTAAGGTGTGTATGGTACATTTGATAATAAACACCATCTTGAAACTAGAAACACAATGTTCAGCTTCACATTGGTACACGTGGCACTGTATGTGTATATGCCTGTTTTACAATCAGTACCACATTCAAATAATGACCAAGCTGCACACTCAACCAAAATGTGATGTGCAGATTGCTCGGCTGTATTTATGTTGCCTAGCTTCACGCTAACACCCAGCTCATGGCTGAATCCTTGTAGGAGACATTATCACCAAGTGGTTAGCTGTTTTCTCCATACCTGAGAGTGTCTAGTCTCCAGCATGGATCCTCCAGTCCAGCAGAGAGAAGCGTAATTCCTGAGTCTCCTGGGTGATTGTAGCTCAGGTCAAGCTCTCTCAGATGAGAGGGGTTAGAGCTCAGAGCTGAGGCCAGAGAAGCACAGCCTTTCTCTGTGACCAGGCAGCCAGACAGCCTACACATACAACAGGAGAAAGGCCCAACTGAAATTCATTGCACATGAGTCAATAGCTACACAATTTTAGGTCAGCATGGGTCCCAAACAACGGATAAATAATCAAACAATAAAATAAACATTTCAATTAGAAATACACCTTATACCATCATTTACACACTGATTGAAGACACAACTGAAGAATATAATATATACCTTATGCTTTCATGTCAACAAAATATCAATAGGTTGAGTTATTCCTGTGAAATGTGAATTTTACTTATGGATCTAAATCTGTTAAATGTCTTCTGGTATCAAACCTTGTGGTTTTACTATTTACACATTGAGTCAAACAGACCTGAGAGTTTCCAGTGTACATTCTGGACTCCCCAGTCCAGCAGAGAGAAGCTTCACTCCTGAATCCTTGAGATCATTGGTACTCAGGTCCAGTTCTCTCAGACTAGATTTGGAGCTGAGAACTGAGGCCAGAGTTTTACAGCTTCTCTCTGACAGATTACAGCCGTTCAGCCTTTAAACAAAATATCTTTTTTTAGACATTAGACATCTTTAATCTTTTATAAATGATGAAACAACTGAAAGTTCAACTCATGTTAACTTCTGTAGTGTAAATCAAAAAATGAAATGTGTCTTCAAAGAAACCTTAACAAGAGTCTATTATTCTACTTCATAGCTCTAAAATGTACTAGTTCCTTGTTATGTAGTTATTTGTACACAAAGATTGTTATGTTCAGATTATAATCAAAGATCTAAATATGTTAAGTGGCATAATAACAATGATTATATTTAGGCTTGTGACAATTACAACACCATTTATTAATCATATTTCTGCTGACTCTAAAACTGACCTTAGAGTTTCCAGTGTACAGTGTGGATTCGCCAGTCCATCAGAGAGCAGCTTCACTCCTGAATCCTGCAGATCATTGGTACTCAGGTCCAGCTCTCTCAGACTAGGGCTGGAGCTGAGAACTGAGGCCAGAGTTTTACAGCATCTCTCTGACAGATTACAGCCATTCAGCCTACACACAAAATAAACAAGACAGGAACATGTTACTGTTCAGAATGGACTTTAACATGATGCTGGTTGAATAGATTCAGATTCAGTTCAGACAGTATTTGCACATGAAAATTGTTAAACTGATTCTAAAAGCATGTAAAAATTCACACATACAATATAATTGGAATATTATTATAAGCATTTTGTTTATTATTATCACTTAACTTTTCTAGTATTATGTATATTGTGATACCTGTTATTAAAATACCTACAGAAATGTTTTGGAGGCTTTGACCACTGGCAGCAGCCTCAGAAGAACCTCCTCAGAAGCAGAGTATTTCTTCAGGTCAAACACATCCAGCTCCTCTTCTGATGACAGTAAGATGAAGACCAGAGCTGACCACTGAGCAGAGGAGAGAGATTCTCTGGAGAGACTTCCTGATGTCAGGTACTGTTGGATCTCCTCCACTAGAGAACGGTCGTTCAGCTCATTCAGACAGTGGAACAGATTGATGCTTCTCTCTGGAAAGAGATCTCCACCGATCTTCTTCTTGATGTAAAACACTGTTTCCTGATTGGTTTGTGAGCTACTTCCTGTCTGTCCCAGCAGACCTTGTAGGGGAATATGATTGGTCTCTAGAGAGAGGCCCAGGAGGAAGCGGAGGAACAAGTCCAGGTGTCCATTCTCACTCTGTAAGGCCTTGTCCACAGCACTCTGGTAGAGGAAGAGTTCATCTTCTCTTGAGATTGGTTGTTCTTCTGAGAGCAGATTAACACCGGTGTTGATGAAGGACATTAAGACATAAAGGGCAGCCAGAAACTCCTGGATGCTCAGATGGACAAAGCAAAACACCTTGTCCTGGTACAGCCCACACTCCTCTTGGAAGATCAGAGTGAACACTCCTGAGTACACTGAGGCTGCTCTGATATTGATGCCACACTCTGCTAGGTCTGCCTCATAGAAGACCAGGTTGCCTTTCACCAGCTGGTTAAAAGCAAGTTTTCCCAGAGAAACAATGATCTCCCTGTTCTGTGAATCCCAGGATGGATCTGTTTCATCTCTCCCATGATACTTCCTGCCCATCTGTATGGACTGAACATTCAGGAAGTAGATGTACATCTGAGTCAGGGTCTTGGGCACCTCTTTTTCTCTCTGGAATGTTTTGAAGAAGTCCTCCAGAACTGTAGAAGTGATCCAACAGAAGAGAGGGATATGACACATGATGTGGAGACTTCGTGATGTTTTGACATGGGAGATGATTTTCCTGGCCAGCGTCTCTTCTCTGAATCTGTTCCTGAAGTACTGCTCCTTCTGTGCGTCAGTGAACCCTCTCACTTCGGTCATCATGCCAACACACTCAGCTGGGATCTGATTGGCTGCTGCAGGGCGTGTGGTTATCCAGATGCGAGCAGAGGGAAGCAGGTTGCCCCTGATGAGGTTTGTCAGTAGCACGTCCACTGAGGTGGACTCGGTGACATCGGTGCAGGTCGGGTTTTTCTGGAAGTCCAGAGGAAGTCGACACTCATCCAGACCATCAAAGATGAAGACAACTTGGAAGCAGTCGTATCTGCAGATTCTTGCTTCTTTGGTCTCAATAAAGAAGTGATGAAGAAGTTCCACCAAACTAAACCTTTTCTCTGCCAGTAAATTCAGCTCTCTGAAAGTGAAGGGAAATGTGAAGTGTATGTCTTGGTTGGCTTTGCCTTCAGCCCAGTCCAGAGTGAACTTCTGTGATAAGACAGTTTTTCCAATGCCAGCCACTCCAGTTGTCATTATTGTCCTGATTGGTTGAGCTTGTCCAGGTAAGGGTTTGAAAATGTCTACACATTTGATTGGTGTTTCCTCCTTGGTTGGTTTCCTGGAAGCCATTTCAATCAGTCTCACCTCATGTTCCCTGTTCACCTCTCCACTGCTTCCCTCTGTGATGAAGAGCTCTGTGTAGATCTCATTCAGACCTATTGGCTGTCCTGCTTTAGCGATTCCCTCAAATGTCCACTGACTCTTCTGCTTCAGATGAGACTTGATTTTCTGTTGACACTCAGCAGCAACACTTTCTAAATTCGAAAATAAGATGCCATTAGTTTCGTGGATGGTGACATGAAAAGTGAAAAGTTGAAAAGTTGTATGTGATGTGATAGCACTACTTTTGTGAAAGTCATGCTATAATCTTTGTTTATCGGTGTACAGTCATTTACTGATTTAACATGATAGTGATATGTCTGTGTGTAAATATCTGGATCAAACCATTTCATGATGATCTGATCTATCATCTTATTCAGTCTGCACATAATTGAGACAATTATGTTTATAAGAGTCTCTTACCATCCCTCAGTGTGTCGGCCAGTTCCTCCTGGTTCATCTCAATCAGGCAGAACATTGTGATGTCTACCACTCCCTCTATGGCGCGCCTCCTCTGCTCCCCTTGCTTACCATCCACCTCCTCCACCTCCCTTTGACTCTCTGAGTAGTGTGGGTCATGTGGAAAGAGAACCCTCCCAAGCTTTTCCAGCTCCTTGTCTAGAAAAGTGTGTGCATTCTCCTTGATCAGCTGGAACAGAACAAACATCAATGAGAACTTTACTCTGACCCGAAGACCTCATAACTGTCAAGATAAACATCCCGCTGTCTAAAGAGGGAAGCCTGCAGACTATTAGCTCCAGGAGAGATGTTGTTTGCATTTCATTCATGACGGACCTCAGTCTTGTACATTTACACACCATCAACTGTGTGGGTTGCTGTGCAGAATGACCACTGGTGACCTTTGACCTCCCCCGGTGCTTTCTGTTGAGAACACACACAAACACACACATAGAGATAAAGTTACTGCACTGATTATTGGAGGTGAAGTCTGAAAGACGACACTAGATCAACCGAGTTTGGACGTCCCAAATTATTTAATTTCTCCTGAATTGTTGGGTCTGATCAATAGAGTCTAATAACAACCAACTGGTCTGTTTTCATCATCTCCTTCATCAACTCCTACCTCTCCTTTTTGGAGGGGCGTCCATCTTTAAATCCGACAGGATGTTCCATAGAGCGCTCACTCTTCATGGAGACACAGCTGGGTCCAGGGGAGTCTGCTTTCTCCTGCTGGACTCTTCTAGATAAACAACCATCTGTGATTTAGGACTTTTAGATGCTTGGCTGATGTATTTTATAATCTCACAGATCCTTACCTTTTATCAGTAGACTGATCAGCATCTTTAAATCCAACAGGATGCTCCATAGAGCGGTCACTCTTCATGGAGACACAGATGGGTCCAGGGGAGTCTGCTCTCTTCTGCTGAACACTTCTAGATAAACAACAACCATATGTGATTCAGGAGTCTTAGATGTGTGGGTCATGTATTTTATAATCTGATAGATCCTTACCTTTCATCAATAAGCTGATCAGCATCTTTAAATCCAACAGGATGCTCCATAGAGCGGTCACTCTTCATGGAGACACAGCTGGGTCCAGGGGAGTCTGCTCTCTCCTGCTGCTCTGAGCTTCAACACACACACACACACCCATACACACACACACACACACACACACACACACACACACACACACACACGCAAACACACACAGCTTTTACCCTGATGATGGTGCCATGATGGGTCACTGCTGAGCTCAGTCAGAGACAGTGAGAAATCCTCTTATTTCTTAGCTTTGCTCTGGTGGGCATGTTCTCCAGACAGAGTGGTTTTAGAGGTAGGACCCCCCTCCTCTCTGTCTTCATTCATAGTAGACTGGAGAGCTGTGCACAAACCCAATGACATGTTGTTTCCCTGGTCATTCAACTTTTGTCTGTTCACTGCCTTTATATTACCTGTTCATTTCTGCTGTCATTCTCAAGAGGAGGAAGATAAGGAGACAGGCTGCCAAGCATTCACTACAAACCACTGATATTGTTCACAATGAGGAACTCATTGTTAACCCAACTGATTGAACCCTTTATCTGTCCTGGTTGAACCAGTCTGACAAACCTGATCTGGCATTCTTCATGACTGGTAATGACAATAATGCAAATAATGAAACAATAATAATAAACATTATAATCAGTAAATCATACAACAATATTCAAATCATAATTAGTTAGTAATTACTCCGCGTTTCAACAAGGCTTCATGTTCCACCGGGCGGATCGCACCAGTGATTCACTGAAGCAGCGTGGTGGCGGGGTCGGCATCTACATCAACCAGAATTGTTGTTCAGACATCAAAACCCTGTCGTCCAGTTGCTCACCAGATCTGGAACAGCTCACAGTGAAGTGCATCCCCTTCTGCTCGCCAAGGGAAATCCATCTATCATCTTCTGCGTTGTCTACCTACCACCAAGTGCAGCGGCAACCTCAGCTACACAACAACTAGCTGACCATGTCTACACCGTGGAAAACTCCAACCCGGACTCTGCTGTCCTGGTGCTTGGGGACTTCAACCATGTCTCCATGCAGAAAGCCCTCCCCAGATACAAGCCACAGATTCACATCCCCACCAGGCTCGACGAAACACTCGACCAGTGCTATTGTTCCATTCCGGAGGCGTATCAGGCTCTAATCAGAGCACCGATCGGTGAGTCTGACCACAACACCATATTTCTTGTCCCTAAATACAGACAGAGACTTAAAACATCCAAGCCAATCATTAAGAGGGTCAAGAGAAGCTCTCCTGGGGCTATAGAGATGCTACAAGACTGTTTTGACATCACTGATTGGGATGTTTTTAAACCCGATCAGGATGGTATAGACAGTTTCACTGACTGCATAATGTCCTACATCTGTTTCTGTGAGTCTGTGTGCATCCCCATCAAAACTGTTACCAACTATAGCAACAACAAGCCTTGGTTCAACAAGGAAGTTAAGCGCCTGTGCAAGGAAAAAAATGACGCATTTAAACGTGGGGATAAGGAGCAACACAAACTTCTTAAATACAAACACCGCAAGGCAATAATTGCAGCTAAAGCCAACTATAGAGTCAAACTTGAAAACAAACTTCAAGATCATAACATTAAGGGGGTCTGGAAGGGCCTACAGGCAATCACTGACTACAAGACAAAACATCATGTCCTGGACTGCGACCCCTCTCTCCCGGAGAGGCTCAATGACTTTTATTGCCGGTTTGACAACAATGATGCCCAGACAATGCCCCCCCCTCACCTGTTGCGGGACGGTCACCAGCCCTTCTCCATCCCAGAGCACGACGTCAGAAGACTGCTCCGGCATCAGAACATCAGCAAAGCAGCAGGGCCTGATTGTGTGACTCCAGCTACACTAAAAAGTTGTGCAGACCAGCTTGCCCCCATACTTACTTACATCTTCAATTGGTCTCTCGACACAGCAACAGTACCTGCCTGTTTTAAAATTGCTTTGATTATTCCAGTGCCTAAGAAAAAGAAAAAAACCTGTCTCAATGACTACAGGCCTGTTGCTCTCACCTCTGTTGTAATGAAGGTTTTTGAACGCCTAGTCTGTAGGTACTTGTCACACATCACACTAGACCCTCACCAATTTGCCTATAGGGCAAATAGGGGAGTGGATGATGCAGTTTCACTTTACACACATTCCATTTTGCAACACCTTGAATCTAAGTCCACTTATGCCCGGGTACTGTTCATTGATTTTAGCTCGGCTTTTAACACCATAATTTTTGCCAGACTGTACAACTCTCTCCTGGCCATAGGAGTTAATGTTCCACTTTGTCAGTGGATCTTTAATTTCCTGTCCTGCAGGAAACAGTGTGTTAAAATCCAGAACAATGTGTCATCACTCAGGGTTCTGAACACTGGTGCCCCACAAGGGTGTGTCTTGTCCCCCTTACTATTCTCTCTCTACACAAACAATTGTACATCTACATCGGCATCTGTCAAGCTGTTAAAGTTTGCAGATGACACCACTGTCATAGGCCTCATATCTGAGGGAGACGTATCTGCCTACCAGAGTGAGGTGGCACACTTAGTGAAGTGGTGTGAAGTCAATAACCTAATTCTTATTGCAAACAAAACCAAAGAACTCATACTGGATTTTAGGAAAAAGGGAAGCCAACACCAACCCATTTCCATCAATGGCCAAGATGTTGAGAGGGTCTCCTCCTTTCGCTTCCTAGGCACCACTATCCACCAGTCCCTATCATGGAACCTGAACATCAGCCTCATTGTAAGTAAAGCCCACCAGAGACTATACTTCCTCCGTCAATTGAGGAAATTTAGGGTCAGCCAGGCAGGCATGATCCACTTCTACCGGGCTGTCGTAGAAAGCGTGCTTACCTTCTCCATCCTGGTTTGGTACGGTAGTGCAACCAGTCAGGACAAACAACAGCTGGACAGAGTAGTTCGCAGAGCCTCTAAAATCATAGGCTGCAGTCTGCCCACCATAGCCTCACACTATGACACCAGAATTGCCAGGAAAGCAAAAAACATCATCTCTGACCCCTCCCACCCAGCATACCACATGTTCACACTCTTACCAACAGGGAGGAGGCACAGATGCATATCATGTAAAACATCACGCTTCAGAAACAGTACATACCTCCAAGCTATACGTCACTTGAATATGGTCTAATATCAAGCACTGTTTGCACCTGTAAGGTTGTCCCTCATGCACAAAGCACCTTGAATTACCTCACTTTGCACTACTTTGCACTAATATCTGTCCCATGCATTACGTCTTGTCTGTGGTTTTTGCTGTTGTGTTTGTTGTTATGTGTTGTATGTGAGCGCACCAAAAAATATTCCAATCAACTGTATTGTTGTAATGCTGTTGAAATGGCCATAATAAATAAATCTGAATCTGAATCTGATCTGAATCTGAACTAATTATATCAATAGTAAAATACTAAAATAATAATATCACAGCTCAGAGAGACGGCAACCGGGGCAGAAAGGGCAGGCAACCCAACCTGCAACTTATGTGAGGAAGTACTCAAATTAGCTATGGAAAGCCCTAAAGAAACATACCCCCAGGGGTGCCTGAGAAGGGGGGAGAATGAGCACCCCAGCAGGACGGACCTACAGGCAACGACCAAGGCAAATGGATTACCGACAATGATTGCAGAATGTGTCTGCGGCAAAGTATGCAAAAACCTGCATGACCTGAAGATCCACCAGGCCAAGATGAAATGCTTGCTGAAGGAGCAACTGATACAGCGCACAGGGATCACCCCTGGTGAGACACAGGAGAAGCCAGGCCCGAAGTCACCCCACAGTGCCCGGAACCTCAATGTACCAGTAGCCCCAGACCCAGAGTTACCGCAGTGTAACCGAACATAGTCCGGGTCAAGTGGCCTCTGGCCAGTAAGGACAAACAGTGGCTCCAGTTTAATGATGATGTAGACAACATCCTAGAAACAGCAGCCAATGGCAACGCAGACAGGAAGCTCAAAACCATGGCAACAATCCTCATCAGCCTTGCTGTCGAGAGGGTTGGTACAGAGGAGAAGTTGGATACCAAGACCCCCTACATGAATAACCATAGGGCAGAGAAGATCAGCCAGATAAGGCAGGAGCTGCGGGTCCTGAAGCGGCAGTACAAGGAAGCGCAAGAAGAGGAAAGGGATGCATTAGCAGAACTGCGCAGCATCCTCAGGAAGAAGCTCACCACTCATCAAAGGGCAGAATGGCACAGACAGCGGGGGAAAGACAGGGCCAAGAGACAGTCTGCCTTCATCGCAAACCCCTTTGGAGTCACCAAGCAGTTGCTTAGTCAGAAACAAAGCGGCCACCTTGTTTGTTCCAAAGAGGAAATCGACCATCATCTCCGCAATACCTACAGTGATGCGGCTAGGGAGGAAGACTTAGGTTCCTATAAACCTTTGATAGACCCCCCAAGACCCACCACGGACTTTAACAGCAAGGAGCTGAGTTGGAAGGAGGGTCAGGAGGTCGTCAAGGCAGCCAGAGCCAGTTCAGCCCCTGGACCAAGCCGAGTGCCCCATAAAGTATACAAGAGGTGTCCCAGACTCCTTCATCGGCTGTGGAAGATCGTGAGGGTTATCTGGAGGAGTGGAAAGGTAGCCCAACAATGGAGATTTGCAGAAGGTGTCTGGATTCCCAAGGAGGAAGATGTTGAGAACATCGAGCAGTTCAGAACCATCTCGCTGCTCAGCGGTGAGGGAAAGAATATTCTTCGCCATCCTATCCCATGGGTTGACGGAGGTCCTCCTGAAGAATAAGTACATTAAAACCTCTGTACAGAAGGGTGGAATACCAAAGGCTCCAGGATGCCTTGAGCATACAGGTGTGGTCGCACAGTTGATCAGAGAGGCAGTGCACAGCACAGCAGTGCTGTGGCTCGACCTCACAAACGCTTATGGATCCATTCCCCATAAGCTGGTGGAAACAGCGCTGGATTGGCACCATGTCCCAGGTAAGTATAGGGACCTCATCGTGGACTACTACTACTAGCGTTTCAAGTTGAGAGTCACCTCTGGGACAGTCACATCCGAGTGGCCTCAGCTGGAGAAAGGAGGATCATCACTGGATGTACTATTTCAGTGATCCTCTTTGCCTTGGCCATGAATATGCTGGTTAAGTCAGCCGAAGCCGAGTGCAGAGGTCCGCTCACAGAGTCTGGTGAGCGGACCTCTGCCCCGAGAAACCCATCAGGAGCCTCGGCAAGACCTTTGATTGCACCTTGAAGGATGCTGCATCCATCAAGACCACACATCGGGAGCTGGAGGCATGGCTGACTGCAGTGGACAAGTTGGGACTGCCAGGTAATTATAAGGTTTGGATTGGATTAGAGGGTAGAGGGCTTCGAGAGGAGGATCAGCCGTTACCTCCGTAGATGGCTGGGCCTGCCACGAAGCCGAAGCAGCATCGCTCTGTATGGGCGGAGCAACAAACTGAAGCTCCCCATTAGTAGCCTGAATGAGGATTCATGAATACCCATGTAAGAGAAGTGCTGCAGTACAGGGAATCCAGTGACCCGAAAGTCTCCCAGGCTGGCATTGTAGTCAGGACTGGGAGGAAGTGGATGGCGCAGGAAGCAGCTGAGCAGGCTGAGTCACGCTTGCGTCACAACGTGCTTGTCGGCCCAGTGGCATCCGGATGAGCAGGGCTTGGTAGTGTTCCTACCACGCGCTACGACAGAGCCCTGGGCGAAGACAGACACTGATTAGTCCAAGAGGAGGTGAGAGCTGGTGACAGACAGACAGACAGAGTAGAGTAACCGGCGGCATGCAGCTTTCGTGCACGCGCACAAGAAGCTGGTGTGGAGGAACTGTGTGCTAGCCAGATGGTGGGGATGCGACAGCAAGGTGCATGGATGAGATGGGAACAGGCAGTGGACCGTAAGATCTCCTGGTCTGAGCTTTGACAAGCTGCACCTCACCGGATCAAGTTCCTGATTGCGTCCGTTTATGACGTCTTACCCAGCCTATCCAACCTCTTCTGTTGGGGCAAGGTTGACACACCATCATGTCCCTTGTTCCTCAGAGGAGGAATGCTAGAGCATATCCTTAGCTGTTACCCAAAAGCCCTGGGAGAAGGACGCTATACTTGGCGTCACAACCAGGTGCTGAAGACGATAGCAGAAACGATCTTCACCTGCACCACCCAAAACAAGCCTTCACGACCAGCAAAGCAGGTGACTGCTTTTGTCCGAGCAGGGGAGAAGCCTAAGCCCCAGCCTAGGGGGGCAGTGGGACTCCTTTGAACCGCACCAGACTGGCAGATGAAGGCCGACCTGGGGAAGCAGCTCTGATTTCCAGAGCACATCGCGGAAACCACCCTGAGAAGAAGGCCTCTACATGGTTGTGGATCAAGAGGGGCAATCCGTGGGTACATGCTACTTAGACACAAGTCGGGACTTGATCAATCCCGGCTGGGTCGCCTGGGTAAGGGTGTATGATGTTGACAGACCTGAAACACCTGATGACCCCAGGTTCCATCACTGATCATGTGTCTTAGTGCATCTACTGATGTTCTACTGATTAACCAACCTCAATATCTCTAAAGCTAGATCTAGATCTTTTTCAAATTCAAATTCAATTCAGATTCCAATGTATTGCAACAGCCATAAATAATCTGAAGATAAGCAGCGGGATTTAAAAATAAATAACTGAATAATTCTTCAGAGCACACATGCCTCACACATGCCATTCAAACATCTCCAATGACAGAAATCAACAGTGAATAAACACATAAAAGATCATACAACATTTAATAGTGAAGCAACAGAAGTAAAAATGAAAAAGAAAGAAAATCTGCTGTTCACACATTAGCGGAACACAGCCAACCACAGAGCGGACATCTTAAAATGTTTCCATTTCGATCTGAACTTCCATGAAATGTGTCTGGCAGGGATTCTCTAATTTAAATAAAATGATCACTATGCCTGCCCTGTGCCCACCAGGGGCGAAACTAGACCTTATTCACTGGGGCATGTGCCTTAGTAAAAGTCTCCAGTGCCCCAGTAAAATTCTAGAGCTGCTCTCGCTGGAAACGGCATTAATGAGCACATCTCCCTGCCTGCTATAGCACTGACTCGAGCCTGTCACTTACCAGCCAATAAAAAACAAGGAAAAAAAGAAAGGGGCCATAATAGCCAATCAGGAAATAGCACCTCTGTAGCTGGGTAAGATTTAACGCGACAACCAATGAAAATCGTTCATGTGATTCTTCAGAGTGTTTTGTTGTACACACACACAGTCGAAACTGCTGGAGCTTGTCACATCACTTTGAGCACAGAGTCCCCTGTTGTAATGTCACAACAAATTCACAACTTGTTTGACGGAAAAAATGACAAGTTGATCGCTGCTAGAGAATGTCAGAAGAATGTATTGTTTGTTACTTTGCTTTCCTTAACCACTTGTTTTAAACATGGATTGAGGTTTAGGTAGTTAAGAATCTGACTCTTTCTAATCTTAAATGGTTACAGTAAGAGGATCCATCCATCCATCTATTGTCGTAACCGCTTATCCTCTACGAGGGTCGCGGGGGGGCTGGAGCCAATCCCAGCTGCAACGGGCGAGAGGCGGGGTACACCCTGGACAGGTCGCCAGCCTATCACAGGGCCAACATATATAGACAAACAACCATTCACACTCACATACACACCTATGGTCAATTTAGAGACACCAATTAACCTAATCCCCAACCTGCATGTTTTTGGTCTGTGGGAGGAAGCCGGAGTACCCGGAGAGAACCCACGCAAGCATGGGGAGAACATGCAAACTCCACACAGAAAGGTCCCGGGTCCCAGGTGGATTCGAACCCAGAACCCTCTTGCTGTGAGGCGACAGTGCTAACCACTGCACCACCCTGCCGCCACAGTAAGAGGATGCTATTTGTAAATCTTTGAGGTGTGCATGTGCAAATAAATATCATTATATTGTACTCATGAATCTATCCTTGTATCTTTACCAGTGGTTCGATATAGCCTAAAGTATAGTTGCAATAATGATTTTGAAGCTTGTACCCGTAGGCTAGCTGTTTATTTCATATTGCGCGCACATTAACCCATTTAGGCCGGGAAAGCATTGCCACATTTCTACCTTAAAAGCCGGGGGCGCTGTTGCGTTATTCTACCATTAAGGCCGGGAAAGCGTTAACGTCGTTTTTCCTGTATAAGGGTTGTTTTTCGTGTCATTGTTGAATGCCGCATTGACTAGTATTGCGTTTCACTGGGAAAGAATGCCGCATTGTTTACATAGAACTATACGTCCGAACCTAATTAAGTTTCACGTGGTAAAAAAGATGTGACCCACCGCTCACTGACCCACTGACATGGTGGAAAGCAAATCAAAAAAGATACCCCCGCCTGGCAAAGTTGGCGAGCGCCTACTTGTGTGTGCCTGCAACGTCCGTGCCGTCGGAGCACGTCGGAGCACGTCGGAGCGCTTGCTGCCGGCTTAATAGTTAATAGGCTGCGCACACGTCTCCACCCCGAACACGTTGACATGTTGATTTTTCTGAATAAAAATATGCAATATGTTTACTTCGCTATTTCTGTTAAATCCATTCGATCTCGTTGCTGAAACTGTTTCACCCGGTTCCGCCTAACAGGCAGTTAAATGAAAAACAGCGCAGCGGTTTTTATAAAACTGTTTGTTTGTTGTCATGCTGTAGCTGAGATAAATCGCTCAGGGAATATGCCCATTTTACCGTTCTGTAATGTTCTTATTGATTCAGTAAACTGTTTGGTTAAGTCTACGCACGTGAGCGCGCGCGTGTGTTTTTTTTTGTTTTGTTTTTTTGGGGGGGGGGGGGGGCCGATTTTCGTATAAAATTTGAATAGTGTCTAGCGAATTTCGAATAGTGTTTTGGACTGAAAGTCACATCCCTACTGACAAGTTGATTTGATTTGATTTGATTACTGTTTTCTAATTGAAAATAGTGCTGTTCCTGCACTTTACTTTTTACATTTTCTATTTTCGTGAAGGTGTATGTAAATAAACTCAATTTCCAAAGAAGGCCACAGGTGTAAGCTCTCAAATACTTTTTGAATTTTGTTTCTATCTGCTACAGAGGCTGAGAAATCAATAATTTAGTAGGCGTTGACACAATTGCTGAATTTCCAGAAAAACTTCAGGTTTTAGGGGGTCTTTCTGAAATCGGCCATAGGTTTTACAGGCATTCTTTTCCAGGCGTTTTAGGCCTAAATGGGTTAAAAAAAAAAAAAAAGTATCAGACGGCAGCCAATGAGAGGGCAGACTTGTATCCAAAATATTCTCCTGTGTTGATTGATTTAAAATTCAATGAAAATGGATGAAGAAGTTATTTATACCATGCACAATTATCCCATTTTTCTTGACATGAGTCTGTATGGCTACAGTGATGCAATTTTTTGCAAGTTTATTGTAAAAACATGACTTATTAAAGAGGAACTATGCAACTTTTTTGAGCTTTTTTGACCTTAACATTGCTGGTTAAGAGTTGTTGTGATGGTTCTCTAACACTTTATGGGTCGATTGGTGGGTGTTGCAACCCCCCCTAGCGCTTCTGGGCTGAAAAAGGGAAAATGCAAGTCTATGCCCCCAGTCCGGTGGCAAACTCTCGCGGTAGTCTCGGGTCTCGCGACGTAACAAACTGCTTTACAGCACTACACATCCACAAACACGGAACCGGCTAGATATAAACACTAGTAGCGAGGGGATTATTATATTCATAATGGATCAGCCGAAAAAAAAAAAAAAAATAGACACAGGAACCCATCCATTGGAGGAATGGAAGAAGCGAAAAAGTGTGAGTGACAAACAGAGAGGTCAGACACCAATAAACATTGGGCAAGCTTTTCAGGAATGGCGTGAACTGAGAGATCAAAATGAAGACTGCGAATCGGATGCTGACTTGGCTGTGTCGCTGTTGAAATTGTAAGTACCCTTGGGTGAACTTTGTCTTTTTTTCTTTGTACTGTGGATTTCTTGAGGTTGATAGTCTCTGTAAACATGTGTTTGCTCAACCATTTTGTTGTGAGCCCTGTATGCGTACAATAGCAGCTACTCGCTACCAAACACGTTTGTTTCCATGGTTGTTTTGCTGTTTGTCTGTCTCGTCCCCCAGGTACATCCAGGTTCTTGTTGTTTGCCCTTCAAATGCCTCAGATTTTGCTAAGAGTGTCACCTGTATCATGTGATATTTCCCTGACCATATAATGCATGAGAGCTGCTATTTAGCACATATTCTTCTTTTTTTTTCATGCTGACCAATATAGTTTGCTGCCTGTATCTTTTCATGTTATATTACTTTTGTGCAGATTATGTGGGTCGGTGTGCTACATCATGCTCGAAATGAATATTTTTGGGCCACCGGTTGTTGCGAGCATGAGCCTCTGGAGCAGGGGTCGGCAACCTTTTTGACATGATGTGTCAATTAGATATTTTCTTATTAGTTAGTGTGCCATTCAATTACTGCATGGTGTTGTTAACTAAGTGTAATTAAACACTACACATTTCGAACAGATGGATATTTATTGTAGTATTGGGCAAATGTAAAACTTTTCCACACCATTGCTCCTGAACTGAGCCACAGACAACATGTCCTGCACCAGAGGAGGGAAGGGACAGACCACACACACACACGCACACGCACAAACACACACACACACACTGCAAGAATGGCCATTAACCTCACACAAGGTTGAAGAAATACCCCCTCCCAAACATCCCATTGGGTAACATTGCAAGCAGCTTCTTCCAATTCACAAATATCAAAACCACATGAGATTGACAAAATAATAAAAATGCAGCAACAATAATAATACTTTTTTTGTATATGAAAGTGCAATAGAACTGAATTCACGAATAGCCTGCATACATTGACTTAAATATAACCTGCAAACTTGTAGCTAGACCCGTCACAAAAATAAATGTAGGCTATTGCCTTTCTTTGCCTACCAGTCAATGGGATCCCTGACCTTGCTTCCCCTTACATAGCTCATGGATGTGGGGCTTGTAACTGGTCACTTTGAGTTGTACACATGCTACGGAACGGCTGCGTACTCCAACTCCATCAACACACACTGGTTCCGTCCGTGCTCCGCTCCATTGCGGGTCCGCCTGTTGTGACAGCTGTCCGAGGGCACACGAGATCTCGCGAATTGACGCATAATCACGCGATAGAACCGGTCTGCTCTGTGCTGAAGTGATGCGCCGTGCTCCGGCGTCCGTCAAAAATAGAAGCTCTGCGTATCGTTTGCGAGGGCTGGCGGATGACAGAGCCGTTCTGCACCCACGACGCAGCGGACCCGGAGTCGGTGGACGCTCACACGTTGATTATAATTTATACGTAAGGCTCCGCCGCCGTAGCGGAGCGGATCTGCAGCCGTTCCGCATCCAGTGGAAATAATGTGTTTAAAAAGAGGAGTTGTGCAACATCGTCAGTGTGCCACTGAAAATTCCTCTACATGCCAGCTGTGGCACGCGTGCCTTAGGTTGCCGACCCCTGCTCTGGAGGAACACAGCGATGATAAGCCCTGGATCATGCAAGGTAATTAAAAAGATTATACAAGATTAAATTATAAATTATAAATTAAATTATAAATTATAAATTAAATTATAAATATAAATTATACAAGAGCAGAATCGAGTCCCCCGTATGGATGCGGTCATTTTCCTCACAATGGCCCTCATTTATCAAACGAACGTAGAAATGAGCGCAAATCTGAACGCATGATTCATCTTACGATAGGACCCACGTGAGATTCACAAAACTTTCGTATCACACCAATCCCAGCATACGAAGGAGCTTGGTGTTGATAAATACGGCGGCTGAGATCCATCGTAATTAACGTAACACGCCCCTATAAAAACACATCTTCAGAAGTCTCACCCCTAACTTTTACGACATGGAGAAACATCCAACAGCAAAGAAGAAGCAAAATTTTTCAGAAACAGAAATGGACACTCCCCCAAGGACACTCACCCCTGCCCACCCAGCACCCCCCCCCCCCCCCCCCGGACATACTTCATATTGTTTATAGCAATGTTATTTATTGTATTATCTATTCTCAACTGCCGTTGCACCCCCCCACCCCCATATCCATACAATCCACATTCATCTGTTGTACCCGTTCCGTTGTATATCACTAGCGCACTATTGCACCACCTGTACACTTCTTGTATTATATTACTATTTCTCGTACTACCTGTACATTGTTTACATTTTTTTAAAACATTTTTTTATACTGTTTACAGCCTGTTTCTGTTAGTGTTAGTAACCCTTTACTACCTCAACGATCACTACCTCCACCTGCACTGTTTACTGTCACTTTAATAACTACCGTTAATTACCGTCACTTTAATAACTACTGCCACATGTTTTTCAATTTTGCACTCTGCACCTTATTCTGCATTTCTGCATTTCAACCTGCACCTTTAGCGCTCATTTGCACTTCTGGTTAGAACGCCAACTGCATTTCGTTGTCCCTGTACTTGTACTCTGCACAAAGACAATAAAGTTGAATCTAATCTAATCTAATTAAGGGCAAGCAAAAAAACGCTATATCAAAACAAATCACTGTTGCAGTCAACAGTCTGTCCCATGTTCAGTGGGCTACGGAAGAGGTAAATAATTAATTGAATAATTAATTAAATGTAAAATTGATGTTAAATTGATCCAGCTTAAAACATTTCACATTTGACCTATAGGCTATTGTTTGCATTGCATGAAAGTTATTTTATTCCGAATAAGGTGAAGAAAAAGTTGTCCGACTCTTGCGGATATACCATGTCTCGCCACTGGTCACACTCGAAAAAGTTGCGTACATGAGCTCAGACCTGACGTGAGATTTCATCGCAGCCTGCGCTCACGTTCAAATTGCTAAATGCCAAGCTCAACGTGGAAATGAGTGTACGTCCATTTTACGCCCATTTTCTGTCGTACGCTCGTTTGATAAATGAGGGCCAGTGTGTGATGCGCTGTGATTGCAAGTTCAGCATCTCACAAGGCACTAACTGCAACCATGCTGGACAAGAGGTGGTTGAACCAGGTGAAGACGTTTCTAAACTTCAGGTGAGTATCTACATTTGTGAGCCTTATTTTTAGATGCACTTCCGAAAAAAAAAGTTGCCACCTTGATTTCACAAAGCAAATAGGTAAGGGTTTGGTGCAGTTGGTCAGGTCTAGGTTCAGCAACCTCAATGGTTGGCTGGAACTAATTAACTAAATACATTTGTTTCCAATAGATTCACATTAGGCAAGAGAAATTACCAAATGGTAGGTCAAAATGTTCATTTTCAAAGCCCAACTTATTATAATCTTCGATATAGGTTTGTATATAACAATCAAACATAGGTTCCAATGTTACATTTGGCGTGCAAGCCACACACAAACACACACACACACACACACACACACACACACACACAAACATTTATATTAACTTTGAAGTACTGTACCTTGTGTTTTCCATTGTTGGTGGTATGGTATGAAAATATCCTATCCTCTTCCTGTCTCCTCTCCTCAATGTGGAAGCCTGCAGATAAAGTAAGGAGAAGGACTTTAACCCGCTCACCAGTATCACCAGTATCAACAGCCTTTTCAACGGTCTGACCTATGAATGATTGACTAAAGATCAAATAATACATCACCATTTAACCCACATGCCGTGCCAATTTCTTATATGTTCAGATAAATTAGTTATAAAACAGTAAAGTTGAGGCCAGAGATTAACATACAACAATTTTCAATACTCAACAGAGAAAGATATCAACTGTTAAAAGATACAATTTAATTAATTAATTTAATTTAAGGGGTTAAGAAAGCTGTTTTCACTGATATTACGTGGTCCACATCAGTAAAGACATGAAAGATAAGGAAACTCCACAACAAATGTTCTCAAATATATTAAGACATTAATGAATTAGATACCAGTGGGAAGACAGAATATAAAACAAAACAAAAAACGTAATTCTTCATAATTATTAACAAGCACCAGGGAAGTCATTATCTCTCCTGATATTATTCTAATCTCTATGCCGACCTTTGTTCCTGGACTGACTAGTTTTATGACAAGCACATGAAGTAGTGTACTGCTGGTTGTTGTCCTGTTGGGATAAAGTTATTGGCCTACATTCAGGAGCACTAAGAGCAGACATAGGTCTACATTCAGGAGCACTAAGAGCAGACATAGGCCTACATTCAGGAGCACTAAAGGCTGGGTTATGCTTCATTTATGCTTCCGCGTTGACGCAACGCTGGGGGGTTACGGACCCTTTACGTCACCCTTGTGTCCAACGCAAGGGCCTGACATGCACCTCCCAAAAATCCTAGACGCGCATCGAGGTGACGCAACACCAACGCAGCAGCTTTGGCTGTGATTGGTCCGCGAACTACATTCGCTGGAGATCGCTTTTCCAGTTTCAACTCGTAAACACCGCTACGGTGTGATAAATGCTTCGACTGATTGGCGACAACATATATATATAACTTTTGCCTTTTTCTGTAAACTTTTTTTTACTCGCTAGTAATCCGTATGTAATGACCACAATGGTCATTCTGGTCCCTCTGGTGTGGCATTGAATTGCATTTCAGCACGTAAACCCCACGCAGAACCATTGTTAGGAAAAATATTATTTAGCAATGGTACGGTTAGGTTTATCTGACATTCTGAAGAAGGACATAGTGAAGATTGTATTCCGCTTGGCGACTTTAAGTCTGACTCTCTGGAACTTGGCGACATAACATAAAGTGATTGAAGGATACACCTACGTCATGTCAAAACTGCTTAGTAACATGTAATGTTTATACATTATAAGCCAATCAGAATGGGACACTCCTGTCATGCTGTTCCACTTTGAGACTTGTATTTAATACACTGTGTTTCCGGGAGCAGGCAGAAGGAACTGAGGAAGATTCACGCACAAATCTCTTGCTTGATGAAATCCTCTGCTTCTCCTCGTACGAGACCAATAAACAACTTCAGCTTAAACTATCTAGAGTTCCTGGCACTTCTTGTTCTTCGGCATCAACAACAATCTCCTCACTATCAACCATCACAGGCTCATCACTGCGTCCAAACAACTGCGTGGCTATTGCGTGATCACTACGTAATCCCTACACGGAAGCATAACTCAGCCTTTAGAGCAGACATAGGCCTACATTTAGGAGCACTAAGACCAGACATAGGTCTACATTCCCCTTTTGTTTCCTCCGAGCGGAGTGATCCTTTGTTTGTACCTTTTTCATAGTATAGAGCCTCCAGTTTTCGGGAGCGTTTTTGTTATTGATAATTTTTATATAGTCATTTGTGTTTTCCTCCTTTTAACAGAGAGATTATTATTTTGATATTTTTCATAGCCTCGTTTCTTCCAGTGCGGAAGAACGACAGCGGTAATTTTCATAGCCTGCTTTGTTTATTCTCTTTTGGAATCATCCTACTTGGTTGCTTTAATAAAGACCCTTATTAAAGAACCTCAGACCCTGCATCTGCGTCCTGTGTCCGAGCCTGGTCCTGACAGTACAAACTGGCCAGTATGGACGCAGCGGGGTCGGAGCAGTTATCCGCGGCGCTAAGCTCGCAGGGAGCTCGCCTCTCCCGTCAGGAGGAGCAGATGGCTGCGCTAAGCCAGGGAGTCAGAGGCCTTGCCCATAGCCAGGAGGACTTCAAGGCTGCCGTTACTGCCCAGATAGGGCAGCTTGCTGAGCAAATGCAGCCATTTTTCAGTCACGCCATGAAGCGCCTGACCCCCCCGCCCGTCTCCGCCATTTCCCACGTCGGAGCTGGAGCTCGATTGGCCTCACCTGAGCAATTCTCAGGAGACCTAGGACGATGTAGGTCATTCCTCACAGACTGCGAAATGCACTTTGAACTTGCGCATCGCGCATTTCCTACAGACAGAGCCAAGGTTGCTTTCATGATTTCCCACCTAGCGGGAAGGGCGAGGGCATGGGCCACAGCGGAGTGGGCAAGAAAGTCTCCGCTCTGCAGCTCTCTTCGGGACTTCCAGGAGGCCCTCCGTAAGACTTTCGATCCAGTCTCTACGGAGCGAGAGAAGGCTAGAGAGCTGAGTGGTTTGAGGCAGGTTCGAGAGCCCATTTGCGACTACGCCATACGCTTCCGGACCTTGGTGGCGGAGAGTGGTTGGAACGCTACGGCGCTTTACGACATCTTCCTGAAGGGGCTGGCAGCCCCCGTTCAGGAGCGGTTGCTGCCCCTGGATCTGCCGCCGGACCTGGACTCTCTCATCGCCCTCGCTGTCCGAACGGAGAACCGACTGCGGGAGTTCAAGACCCTCCAGAGGGGGTACCAGCAGTTGCCCAACCGTCCGCAGCGCATTTCCCCCTTCCCCTGGTCGGCTCACGACCGATCCTCGTCAGACCAGCACCACCTATCTCCGCCTGCGGGAGGAGATTAGCACATGCAGCTGGGTCGGGCCCAGCTCACCCAGGCGGAACGACAACGCCGTCTGAGGGAGGGGCGGTGCTTTTACTGCGGGGAACCTGGACACCTCGTAGCCGTTTGCCCAGCCAGGGCAGCCCGAGTGACGGGCCAATCCACAGCTTCAGGGTTTGCTCCACGTAGTCTGACCCCCGTCCAGGTAATGCACAACACCACAGTCATGGCATTAGACGTTTTAATTGACTCTGGGGCTGATGAAAGTTTAATGGATTGGGGGATAGCCAAAAGGCTGGGGTTGAAAACAGAGGTTCTTCCACAACCCATTAAGGCTAGCTCCTTGAATGGCACCACGCTTTTTACCATCACCAGCGTCACAGAGCCCGTAGCTCTTACTGTTGACAACCACTCTGAACTAATGCGTTTTTTTCTGTTTCACTCACCTGCTCGCGCACTGATACTGGGACATCCATGGCTCGTCAGCCACAACCCCCGCATTGACTGGCCTACGGGCAAGGTCCTGGGGTGGGGGGAGGACTGTGAGGGCAAGTGCCTGTGGGTAGAGACTACCACGAGAGTAAACACTGTTTTGGTTCACCCTGTCATGGAGTCCCCGTACCCGGATTTAACCTCTGTACCTACCTGTTACCACCACCTCAAGGAGGTCTTTGACAAGACCAAGGCCACATCACTTCCACCGCATCGACCTTATGACTGCGCCATCGAGCTCATCCCTGGCTCCACCATTCCCAAGGGGCGCCTGTACTCAGTGTCAGGGCCCGAACGACAGGCCATGAAGGACTACATTGAGTCATCACTGAGGGCGGGGCTCATCCGCCCGTCCTCGTCACCTGCTGGAGCCGGATTCTTCTTCATGAAGAAAAAGGACGGGTCATTAAGACCATGCATTGATTACAGCCCTTTAAATGACATTACGATAAAGAAACGTTATCCACTCCCGTTAATGTCGTCGGTGTTTGACCGGCTTCAGCAGGCCACAGTCTTCACTAAGCTTGACCTACGTAATGCTTATCATCTCGTTCGGATTAGGGAGGGGGACGAATGGAAAACTGGGTTTAATATACCAAGCGGTCATTACGAATATTTGGTCATGCCCTTCGGTCTCACGAATGCCCCTGCCGTATTCCAGGCCAGGGTGCTCAGAGATTTCCTTGATCAGTTCGTCTTTGTGTACATAGATGACATATTAATTTACTCACCGGACTTAGAAACTCACAGACACCATGTCAGCCTGGTCCTTAAGCGTCTGTTAGACAACCACCTGTATGTCAAGGCGGAAAAGAGTGATTTTCATGCCACCACCATCTCCTTCCTGGGCTTCATCGTAGCCCCCGGAAAGGTGCAGATGGATCTGGCTAAAGTAACCGCGGTAGCCGAGTGGCCTACGCCTGATAGCCGCAAGAAGGTTCAGCAATTCTTGGGGTTTGCGAACTTCTATAGGCGGTTTATCAGAGGCTTTAGCGCGATAGCTGCCCCTCTCCACTCTCTTACCTCTCCCCAGGTTCGATTCAACTGGGCCCCAGAAGCGGAGGAGGCGTTCCAGACCCTCAAGCGTCGCTTCACCTCTGCGCCCATCCTCACACTGCCAGATCCACAGCGTCAATTCGTGGTGGAGGTGGACGCTTCTAATGAGGGGATTGGGGGGGTTCTTTCTCAGCGGTCAGAGGTGGATGGTAAGATGCACCCCTGCGCCTTTTTGTCACAGCGGTTGAGTTCTGCTGAAAGGAACAATGACGTTGGCAACCGGGAGCTGCTGGCGGTCAAGGTCGCCTTGGAGGAGTGGAGACACTGGCTGGAGGGGGCACAACATCCGTTCATCGTGTGGACCGATCACAAGAATCTTGAGTACATTAAACGAGCCAAGAGACTCAATTCACGTCAGGCCAGGTGGGCATTGTTTTTTAACCGTTTTCGCTTCACGTTGTCTCACAGGCCGGGGTCCCAGAACGTCAAACCGGACGCCTTGTCACGTATCTACGACCCCGAGCCTGTTGCCAAGGAACCAGAACACATCCTCCCACTGAATCGTGTGGTTGGAGTGATTACTTGGCAGATAGAACAAGAGGTGAAGCAAGCGAACGGTGAGACGCCCCCACCTAGTGAACATCGTCTATTTGTCCCTGTGGACTTGCGCCCACAGGTAATTCATTGGGCTCACACCTCGCTGCTCACCTGCCATCCGGGAGTTCGGAGAACCATGTTCGCCATCTCCCAACGGTTCTGGTGGCCATCCATGGAGTCGGGGGTTCGGGAGTACATCGAGGCATGTTTGGTCTGTGCCCGCAACAAGACATCCTCCGGGCCACGCATGGGACTCCTGCAACCTCTGCCCATCCCCTCCAGACCGTGGTCGGACATATCTATGGACTTCGTCACGGGGCTCCCGGTCTTGAAAGGTAACAGTATCGATCGTTTTTCTAAAATGGCCCATTTCATTGCCCTACCCAAGCTGCCTTCAGCTAAAGAGACTGCTCAGATCATGATACAGGATATTTTTAGACTCCATGGTTTCCCGAAGGACATCGTGTCAGACCGGGGGCCCCAGTTCATCTCCCGGTTCTGGAGGGAATTTTGTCGGCTCATCGGCGCCACAGCAAGTCTGACGTCAGGGTACCACCCAGAGGCCAACGGCCAGACCGAACGCCTCAACCAACAGCTGGAAACCGGCCTCCGATGCCTGGTGTCCCAGAACCCGACATCGTGGAGCACCCACCTGGTCTGGATGGAATATGCCCACAATTCGCTGCCCACCTCTGCCACAGGTTTGTCCCCCTTCAAGTGCGCCTATGGCTACCAGCCTCCTGTGTTTGCGGACACTGAGCCAGAAGTGTCAGTTCCCTCCGCCCACGCCCTGGTTCGCCGCTGCCACCGCATCTGGGCCGCCGCCCGTCAAGTGCTCATCCGACAGGGGGATAGAGTAAAGAAGGCAGCGGACCGAAAGCGCCGTCCTGCACCCGAGTACAGGCCAGGACAGAGAGTATGGTTGTCAGCTAGGGACCTGCACCTCAAGGTTCCCCCAAGGAAGCTGGCACCACGGTTCGTGGGTCCTTTTCCCATCACCAAGGTCATCAGTCCAGCTGCCATCCGTCTCCGTCTGCCCAGGTCCCTCCGCGTCCACCCTACATTCCACGTCAGCCAAGTTAAGCCCACAAAGGATAGCCCCATGGTTCCGGCCACCAAGCCGGAACCATGGGGCAGAATGCTGTCAGAATGCTGTTCATCGACTTCAGCTCAGCATTCAATACAATCATCCCCCAGCAGCTCATTCACAAACTGGACCAGCTAGGACTCAACACCTCCCTGTGCAACTGGCTGTTGGACTTCCTGACGGGAAGACCACAGACTTTTCGGGTCAGCAGCAGCACCTCCAGCACCATCACACTGAACACGGGGGCCCCCCAAGGATGTGTGCTGAACCCCCTCCTATTCACCCTGCTGATCCACGACTGCACACCAACATCCAGCTCCAACATCTTCATCAAGTTTGCGGATGACACGACTGTGGTGGGTCTCATCAACAACGGCGATGAGACGATCTACAGGAGTGAGGTGAACAGGCTGGCTACGTGGTGCAAGGACTATTGTTGTGGACTTCAGGAGAATGCACACACAGCATGCTCCACTGATCATCAACGATGCTACAGTGGAGAGGGTGAGCAGCACCAAGTTCCTGGGTGTGCACATCTCCGAAGACCTGTCATGGAACCATAACACCGCATCACTGGCCAAAAAAGCCCACCAACGCCTGTACTTCCTCCGCAAACTAAAAAGAGCTGGGGCCTCATCCACCATCATGCACACCTTCTACAGAGGCACCATCGAGAGCCTCCTGACCAGCTGCATCACTGTGTGGTACGGTGTCTGCACCGTGTCCTGCCTGCCGCAAAACACTGCAGCGCATAGTGAGAGCAGCTGAGAGGATCATCGGTGTCTCTCTCCCCCCCATTTTGGACATTTACAACACCCGCCTCACCGGCAAAGCCATCAGGATTGCCGGTGACCCCACCCACCCATCCCACAGTATCTTCAGTTTTCTGCCGTCGGGGAGGAGACTGCGGAGTCTGCGGGCCAGAACCAGCAGGCTCAAGGACAGCTTCTTTCACCAGGCTGTCCGGAGGCTCAACTCCCTCCCTGTTCTGCCCCTGCCCCCCCCCCCCCCCCCCCTCCTCTGCCCCCCTGCCACAGACTCTTAACCCTGCACCCACCTCGGACCATTGCCCTCCCACCACCACTCACAAACTCTCATCCTGACTGACACTTTAGAATTGTCCTTTGACTGTTTTAAATATATTTGCACTATTTTTTGCACTATTCAATTTTCCATTTTCAACGCACTACCTCACTTTTTCGTACTTTTCTGTGTTTCTGTGTTTTTGTCTGTACGGTGTCCGTTTGTCTGTTTGTTTGTCCATTGTTTATTTTGCACCGCAGGTCTGAGAGGACTGCAATTTCATCTGTGCTATATGCCTGCCATGTAGCACATTTGACAATAAACATACTTGAATCTTGAATCTTCTTTTTATTTTCTTCGAAAGAAACGCGCAGAATAAAAGCGGAAGCGCAGTATAAAAAGTGGAAGCGCTCCACACACTAGGAAGTCGTTCCAAACTCCGAACGTTCACGAATGCTAGGCAGCACTCCAGCCTCGACTCCCAAGAACGCTCCATAGATCGCGACTCACAAGGAAGTGCTCTAGCAAGTCGCAGCCTCCAGTTCGGAACACGGCCAAAGTCACACGATCGCCGACTAGTCGACGTCACACGCAAAACGTCATTGTAGTTCTTAAAGTCGACTAGTCTGTGCAACCCATAGTACACACACTGTTAGCATTGATTTTTTTATTTTGTTGTTCAAGTACGACTGGTACTAACTACTATTACTACTACTACTGCTACTATTACTACTACTACTACTACTACTAATAATAATAATAATAATAATAATAATAATAATAATGGTCAATAAAAATTTTGTAAATTTGGAAATTATGTATGGCAATAGGCTGTGATAATGAGACAATTATTAATTATATAGTATTTGCTTAAATACAGCTTATACATTCCTGAATACATGTGGTACATTCTATTCCAAAAGTACATACCCTATAGAGCCATTCTGAATAAACTGTGGCTTCACTGTGCCCAAGCCTGTCGCTGTGCATGGGTAATGTCATGTGTGACCTTTAAGTGATGGTTTGGAGTAAAATTCACCCTGAGGTAATTTCCACCAATAATCCATCCAAATACCCCCTCAGATGCATTTTTAGCGACGGTCAATATTTATCAAGTTTAGGGGTATCAGCCGAATGGCTTAGTATTGGAGTGTCCGGTACAATGTGTATATCTCGTAAACTACCCCACTAATAATGCATGGATTGTTACCCAACTTCTGTAGTAGTACATATATGGTCTGTACTCACGAAACAAGGCATTTTAAAGTTTGTAAGTACGCGGGAAACTTGACAAATCGACTCGTAAGTGAGCTTCGTAGTACCGTTTAACTCTGATTGCGAGTTTCGTATTTGTCGATCCAGGTTATCCAAAGAAAGCCTGGGTATGTTCATCAACGTTCGTACTACACCCAAGCGGCAACATTCCATGCTGAAAAATGAAGCCCATGCGGAAGTGCAAAAACTTGCAGTTCCTCGACTGGCCGCTTGAGGCTGGCTGCAAAAAGGAGTCAACTCCCATAGACACCCATGTTAAAATGTCTAACTTTACAACCAAAATAAACATGTTTACAGCCTGGTTCAAAAAACGGTTTTGGTGTCTTTCAGTCTTTCAATTTTTTTAGAATCCATTATTTTAATGCACAGAGAAGGATTTATTTTATGAATAATTAAGGGCGTGGTCAACTTGATTGGCAGCTGTCATCTGTCATCACGGCATGACCTTCACGGATTCGAGGCTTTGATTGGTCTGGCCGGAGGTAGGCGGGCTTAGAACACAGACTGAAATGTCCATGATGGCGGCGCCCAGTAGCTCAATTTTAGGCTTCATCTCCGCTGTTAAGAATGTCTATGGGTGACGTCACGGAGGGTTTGTCCATATTTATATACAGTCTATGACTACACCCCACTGCAGTCCCCTCAATAGTGCACCCATGTGGTCCACAAAAGGTGGAACCACGAGCCGAGAGCATGCGGTGGTAGGCCTACTCATAGATATACACAGAAGACTAGATGCCTTAAGGCGGGGTCTAGAACGTCCGCACAGGTCGGCCATCTTTCTACAGTCAAGCTGCCTGTCAGAATCTGCGGAACCTGATGCAAACTGAGGTAAGGTCAGTGATCTGCACAAACGTTAATACTCCTATCTCGATGACATTTTGATGGATTTACAAACAGTTTGGTTTCTTAAAAACGTTATTAACGTGGTTATAATCCTGGATGCTTGAACATGTTGAAATCGCAGCTTTTCTCTTAAAAAACGACTTAATCGCGCATCTTAATTGTGTATCATGGCTAGGCTACTAGCTAGCACCCAGTATTTTTTTTTATTAGTATTAGTAGTTTTATTAGACTTTGTTCTGTAATTAGTTATTGTGAATTTAGTGTGGTCCTCTACGGTGTTTGCGTTATGGAGAAATCGTCAGCAAGGTTTGTTATGGTATGTATAATTAGGTTATTAGTTGTGCAATGGTGATGCCGTGGCTGGTGTTAGTATAGTTGTTGTTTTGGAATGAATATGTAGATAGTTTTATTAGACTTTGTTCCGTAATTAGTTATTTATGAATTTAGTGTGATCCTCTATAGTGTTTGTGTTGTTTGGGAGAAATCTACTGTGTTTCTATGTGCTCTCAATAAGTATGTTTTGTGTGCATGTCCCCGTGGAGTTTTTTATGTTTTTGTCAGCTTCATGTCTTTGTGATATTTGTATGTCTTTGTCTGCTTCGTGTTTAACAAAACTTTGCCAAAAACACACACACAAAAATGTTACTAAGAGGAATTGTTTGAGCATTTGTTGGTTGGTGACTATGATAATCTTATAGTTGTTTATTGTGCTTTGGTCTTAACAAAGCTATTGTGAATAAGTATCTTAAGTGTAAGTATGTGTTCTTAATTATTAATGTTTTTGTGTGCATGTCCTTGTTATGTTTGTCTTTGTCAGCTCCATGTTTACCTAAATGTTTGCAAAAGAAAAAAACTAATAATATTGTCTCTCGTCTTGTCTCATCTCGCTTTAAGATCTATACTTTGCTGTGGTGAGCGAGCTTCTCAACTAAACAGGTATTGTCTTGTGTTTGTGTAGTGTACTTAATACTAACTTAATACTACTAAATACTAATTAATACTAACCATCATGACTTATAGTAATACTAATCCACTCTATTTATCTTTCTTCCCCTCTTACCTCACTTGTGAGGTAAACCTTTACCAGTCATCAGCCATCCTTGTATTTGACTCTCATCACACCTGAAATCCCATCCCTACAACTACCCTACCATCTCTTGTTGCTGTCCCCTTGCCTGGACTTCCTCGCCCGCACAGCCTAGCGACCCACAACTTGGCTGTACTTGCCCTTGCCCCATGACCATTCCTAATCCCTATGGACAATTTATCTCCTACACTGGACTGAGACATGAAGCATGTGTAATGTTTTGGTGCCCTCTAAGTACAATTTAATCAAAATTTAATGGAAATGTATGTGTTTGTGAATTGACGTGTGTGGGTGAGTTTTTGTTGAAAGTTAGCTTGTCATTTGAAGGGTGTGCTTCTGTGTGCGCCTATGTCTCTATCTATGTCTAACACACTCTCGCAAACACACTCACTCTGGCAAAAAGAAGAATTGGTTTAACTCCACTGAGCTTGGAGATGATGCCTGCTGAGGCTGAAGTGGCTGTGGACCCAGCTGGATGAGGACCACATTTTTTAAAGGATTCATCATGCTTCTGTAGCACCTTTGTTCAAACATTCTGATTTTAGTAAATCTTCAAAGATCTTTGAAAAGTACCTTTATAATATCTAATGAAGTAAATATTTGTAAACAATGTGTTTCAGATTGGTTTACTACCATTTTGTGTAAATAGGGGTGTAGTGGTAAAATAAGAGGTGGGTAAACTATTAATTCTGTGATAGCAGTAAGGTTGACTGTGATATGCACTTGTTTAAAAAAGACATGCAGAACATATTTGATGATGCTGAAGGTTGCTGTTTAATGTTTACACCAATACTAGTGGTACTAGATGATGCATACAGTGCATTTTGTGATTATGCTATATTATGAGGTGCATTAGATTTATTGAGAGGTGGGTAAACTGTTCACTTAAGTTTAGCCTCCACTACAGCCCTGTCACATGTAAAACTATTTTCATTAAAAATTGGAAATATGGATGTGTATGGTTATTTGTCTCAAGGCCTCAATTATTCATAAGTATGCAGTGTTATAAATACATGGTGTACAGAGTGGGGATTTCAAGATGCAGCCTTTCTTATAGCCTATTTGTAAATATTGTAACATTATTCTATGTTTTAGGACATAACATGATTATTCATAAGTATGTAGTGTCATAACTACACCTCTGACGGGCATAACGAACCAATCCGTTTAAAAATTGGTTGAAAATTGAGCAAGTTATGGTTATTTAAAAGTACATTTACCCCCTACCAACACTGTTATGGGGAGCGAGCCTATGGAGCGAGCTGACTGTAGCAAGATGGCCGCCATGTGCGGACGTTCGACTCCGTTGGCCAGTGACGCGGACGAGTCATCTAGTCTTCTGTGTATATCTATGGGCCTACTGCTCAACTCACAGAACGCGAGGCCCAGTTTTTAGCCACTCCCTGGATATTTTGGGAATAGCCCCGGATCTCTGTACCGTAAAATAAAAACAAAAAACAACTATAAAAAACACCATAATAATTAAAGTGGCGAAGATATACCTTTTTTGGTCTAGCTTGCCTTAGCCCACCCTATCGCTTCGGTTTCGTCCTCAAATCAACGATATTGAACCCCCCCCCCCCCCCCCCCAGCCGTCATAACATTCATACCTGGTTGCTGACGTGGCCTGCTCGTGTTCTTCACACTGGAAACAAATAAAAAAGTTAAACACGTATCCTACATTGTTATTCTCACGAGTAAGGATGTAATTCTATAGTACGAATAGAATTGTAACTAGTTTTTTTTCTGCCGAATGAAGGCCGTTAAAAGCAGAGCCTGCGCACTTTCGGTTTCCTCGCAGGCGATCCTGTCCAGATCCAAAACAAGTAGGCCCACGCGTCCAAAACAATCTTGCCCGTCTAATCAAAGGGCTTTCCTTCGTTTACGTTCACCAAACGGACGTTCATATTGGCTTTGACCACCCGTTTTTTTCGGTCCCCACTCCCCACCCACTCGAACATTTCTTGCTATGCCACTGGTCCACGGACTTCCCCCCGAAACTGATAGTCCTCCAGGGAAGAGACGCCCTCCCAGCAACAGGATTATGGACCATTGTTCATGATCCACAGACGGACGGACAGACAGACAGACTTTAATGATCCCTGAGGGAAATTGCATTCATTACAATACTCCAGGGAAAAAAAGAAAGAAGAAACAGACACTCTACGTATAGTAGTAGTATAGTAATAGTAGAATATCTAAATATATAATATAAACCTCTGTAAAATATAAACCTATGTAATACAATATACAAAAATATATGTAAAGAAATATAAAAATATACATAAATGTACATACATCCAGGCATACACTAAGAGGTAATGGCATACACAAAGATGTAGCATGTCGGATTTTATCATGGTAAAACTGACCAGTTTTGCAGTGAGATGACCAGTTATGTAGTGAAATTACCAGTTATGCAATATGAATAACCTGTCATGCAGCAGAAACTAAGATGAAAGTGACAAATTGTATAGTTTGATAACCACAGGCAGAATGATTTCCTATGTCGCTCTGTGGTGCATCTCGGTGAGAGGAGTCTTTTGCTGAAGGTAGTCCTCTGCCGAGCCAGGGTGGAAAAGAGAGGCTGAGAGGCATTGTCAATTAATTGTCTCGCGGTGGTGCTCTGCTGCCACCACGAGATGGCAGCAGAGCACAACTGTTAACATGTGTTAACAGTGTGTTAACAGTTGTGGATGAGTTGTGTTATTTAACAAACATGTCTTTGTTTAATAATGTCACTTCATATTCTTTTCCATTTTTTGATATCAAAGCACATTACATTTGCCTCCGCGCTCTTCCGTCAACTGACGGACTTCTGCAGCTTCTGTGAGAGGCACACAGAGGACATCAACGAAGTGATGCTGCTCCAGTTTTTGGTCCCGTTGTGAGAGGACAATAACATGGCATCTACACAAACCAGACGGGGGAGGTGGGGGGAAAGCATGGGGGAGGGAGAGGGAGAGAGAGAGAGATCTTAAATGTTTGCACATGTGGACCTGATGTAGTCTGCAGGCTGCAGTAAGGGATTTACTGCCCTTCCCCCGTTCTTGTTCTTATCTCTCCTCCCTCCATCATTATCAGAGAGAGAGAGAGAGAGAGAGAGAGAGAGAGAGAGAGAGAGAGAGAGAGAGAGAGAGAGAGAGAGAGAGAGAGAGAGAGAGAGAGAGAGAGAGAGAGAGAGAGAGAGAGAGAGAGAGAGAGAGAGAGAGAGACCATGCTCCACATGGTCGCCTGGAGCAGAGAGCATTCTGGGAACTTTGTCTATCCGCTGATTCTACACACGTTGCTTTTGACTGCCCCTCATTTAAGCCAATAACGACACTCTAGGTTTTATTTTTCACATCTGAAGCAGCTGTCAGTCAGAACACTAAGCCACGCCCAATAAGGACATTCCGTTTTACAAGACCATAACTGATATTCATCCATCGGCCCATTCGTTTTTTTGAGCTCTTGTATTTTATTCATAGACATTTTTAGCAAAATAAATACATGCTATGCTATAAACCCTCTTAATTGTGCTTTGGATCAGTTTAAATGAAGTTGATCTAATCACGATGAGTCTGGTAGGCTTACTGACGGAACAGAAGTCTGTGGTGGGCATGGTGGGAGAACAACCAGGGGCAAGGCAGAGCTGGTCTGCACACACTCACACACTCCACAGGGTCAAGCTTTTCTCTGGTTTATTAGCAGAAGCTAAGACACACTTTAACTTGTTCTTCCTCGGACCTGACAGCCCTCCGAAGAACGACAGCTCGCCGGAATAAGAGCTCCATCCATCGTACACGTTAGAAACAGTTATTAAAAATACAAACTAAAATAGAGATAAACATTTACAACATACACTTGATATATATAATATAGTTTTTGCTCTTTTTTACAGAGGTAAAAATACTTAACGTAAAAAAACGAGTCTGATTTATTAGATGTATCTTTCTTAACTTTGATTTAAATACACAATAAGTTTGGGAGCGTGTTTCAGGCACTTTGTAAATGGCTCGGGCATGTGGAGAAGGCCCTCAGATACTTCCCCTCCATTCCCCTCCTCCCTCCCTCTCTGGCGAGGGACGGGACTGCGGGGGGGGGGGGGGGGGGGGGGGTGGACAGCGGATGTGGAACCGATGAGACGAGGGAGGAAAAGGACATCCTGCCGCTGTCTAAAATAAGACCCTGTGTTTCTCCTGCTGCCCCTCATCTTCTCAGCCAATCGGCGGCCTGGGACAGGAAGGGGGTGGGGTGATTGTACATCGCAGGTGAACAGGGAGTCCAGACACAGTGACGGAAACACCTGAAGACTTCCTTTGACCAAATATGGTCAACATCCTCCCTCGTTATCTTCTTAACCTCCGGTGGCCAATCAGAGCCCTCGGAGGTGACCCCCAGGGAACGTCTCTGGCCAAACACAGCTGGTTACAATTGATTGTTGATTATTGATTGTTTTGATTGGCTGAAACAGGTGCCAGGTGATGTCGTCATTCAGAGCAGGCAGTGATTGGTGCGTTCCCTGGTGAATGTGTTGGGCTGTGGGCCATCATCCCACACAAGACTTCAAGTACTGAGCAGAGCCAGAGACACAGGCCCCTCCCACAGAGCCGTCAATCAAACGCCACTGCACTGGAGACTCCATTCATTCATAGAGTGAATAAACAGCATCAGCTCTCTGGGTTAACGTCAAGACAGCTCACACACACGCGCACACGCACACACGCACACACGCACGCACACACATGCGGTTCTCCAGTTAGAACCTGAACAGAATGGGAGGTCCCGAGGACGTTCACCAGCGCCAGAAAAACAGCGTCAGAAGCGAGGCGGCGCTGACGTAGCTTATCTGTAAAACACAACAACAAAGACAGCTTTCCTTTTGGCTTATTGTGGCGTCCGTGTGGTCCGCCTGCCGCTCCTGTAAACCAAGGGGAGGGCATGGGGGCGCGGGGGTCTCAGCTGGCGGCCTTGTGGCGGCCCCCGCAGCAGCCCCCGGCCAGCGCGGCGCGGTGGCAGGCGTGGAGTGGGGGGTAGAGACACAGACACGGCGCCACCAGGGACAGGGCCCCCAGCGCCAGCCAGCGCGGCCCCCGGCGGGCCCCGCCGCCTCCCCCGCCCTCACACGAGCAGGGGTCCGAGAAGTCGCCCTCGGGGTCCGACATGCAGTGGTACAGCATGCTGTCGGCCAGCCACATGCAGCTGGCCCGCCGCACGCAGCCCCCCACCGGGTCGGGGGCGTCCCGACACAGGCCCCTTCGGTTGGCCGCCGCCGAGAACGTCTCCCCGCAGTGTTCGCACTGAGCGCGCCCGGCGCCGTCCGCTTTCCCGCCCTTGACCCCCCCTCCGCCGCCGTCGCCGCCGGAGGGGGAGGGGCCGGGGAGGAAGGGGCGCGGCTGGGCCGAGACCACGCCCGAGAACCCCGCGTGGCGGCCGTAGCCGCGGGCCTTGCCGGGGCGGCCGGGGTCAGGGGGCGACGGTGGCGGCGGCGGCGGGTAGGAGTACTCGTGCTTCGGCCCGTCCAGCTTGGAGAAGTGCACGTAGGACGAGGGCGGGTCACCCAGCAGGAAGTGGTCCCGCACCGCCGCGTGCCGGTAGTCCTCGTAGCCCGTCCGCCAGGCCCGTCCCAGGGGGCCGGGCCGGCCCTCCGAGCCACGCTCCCAGCTGCGCTCCCGCGGGTTGATCCGCACAATCTCCTCGTCCTCCTGGAAGGTCACATGACGGGGGAGCCTGGACAGAGACTGGAGGAGGAGCAGGAGGAAGAGCAGGAGGAGGAGGAGAATTATACATTTTGTCGTATATCATGCATCACCTATTTAAGAGGCCATAAGCAGACTATACTATCAGGGGCGTGAGGTCAGGGGTCAGGAGTGAGAAGTCAGAGGTCAGGGGTGAGGGGTCAGAGGTCGGGTGTGTGGGGTCTCTGAGCTCACCTGTTCCAACAGGGACTGGTCCGTGAGGCGGTAGGGCTCGTAGAAGTCATTGCCATGGTGATGGCCCAGCCTGCAGTGTCTTCGGGGGAGGGGCGATGTGTCGAGTGGCGGGGGGCAGCCCTCCATCCGCTGGGAGGAGTTGGACGAGCTGTCGGTGGCGTTCTGCCGGGGTGGGAAAAACACAGGCTGCTGATTGGACATACCACTGGAAGACATTTTGAAGAGCAGGCGCGCTGTTTGAGTGGTTAGCCCCCAACATCGCTGACCAGTTAGCCCCGCCCCCAACCAAGTATGGCCAGTTAACACCCCTCCCACCCACCCACTCACTTATGGACAGTAAGCCCCGCCCCCAGCCCACGCATGGGCTGAGGGGGAAGGGGTGACTTTAAGAGGAGCAGAATGGGGAAGGGAGGACTTTAAATACTTTCTGGGCACTAAAACTTACTAACACCCGTTTGACGAGAATACGGCCAAACAGACCCAACAGAGACCAACAGGATCGTGTTGATGAAGGAACGCCAAACCACAGTCTACGTCACTAAAACGTAACCATGTTGGCATTTAGAGCTGAGAGATCTGCCCTGTTCACCTCAATCTCTCTCTCCCTGATCTAATCTCTCTCTCTGCACCTCCCGTCTCTCTGCCTCCCCCCCCTCTCTCTCAGCCAAAGATGAGCAGCAAGACACTTCCTATCGTAAATCACTGCGCTAAGCTGGGAAACAGCTCTGTGTGTGTGTGTGTGTGCGTGTGTATTTGTGTGTGTTCAGGAAGTGACCCTGGGACCTTTACTGCAGCTATGGGTGTCAGGTGACGGGGGGGGAAGCTTCTAGGGGGAGAGAGTCCCCCCCCTCCCCAACACACACACACACACACACACATACACACGCACTCTGGTTCTAGAGCTGAGGTGGGAGTGTGGAGTCTCGGCTTCAAGACAAATGCTTAAGTCTCAGGTCCAAAATGTGTTAGTGTGATCAAACTACTTCTACGTTCAACGTGAACTAGTGCAGCAGATAACAAGCAGAACCTTACACTAGTGAATGCACTGCAAGAAATACTGTTACGCCACACGTACGGATGCAAACTACTGACAGACGGAAAACAGGATGTATCACTACGATACTACAGTCATGTAATATTACTACTACTGCTACTACTACTACTACTACTACTACTAGTAGTAATACCACCACCAGCAGGATAGCCTAACAGGACATTCTAGAGGACAGCTCTGAGTTTGAGTCCAACAGGACAGTCTTGAGGACAGTCGAACAGAAGAGGTTAAGCTTACAGTGAAGACGTCATCGTCCCCTAGCTCCGCCCCGTTGTGCAG
This sequence comes from Urophycis tenuis, assembly GCA_036785325.1. Taxonomy (NCBI): domain Eukaryota; kingdom Metazoa; phylum Chordata; class Actinopteri; order Gadiformes; family Phycidae; genus Urophycis; species Urophycis tenuis. Next base: position 11,853,832 of record JAXIVH010000004.1, on the reverse strand, counting down.
CGTGGTAGAGGAGGTGGTGGAACCTGAGAACACAAACATGTTGCGGTGAAACAACACAGCTCTCCTGGTCATGAGCTCAGCAGAGCTTCTCACCTGAGGGACTAACTCGGTAAATATCAGAGGACCGGAAAACAGCAGGACACAAAAGCTGTGACATCTGTGATGCATCAGCTTCCTGTTGTCTGTCTTCAGTCCAACCTACCCCCCCCCCCCCCGGTCCGCCCTGCCTCCTACCTTCGCCAGGTCCTCGATGGCCTTGCGCACGCCGCGGTCGAACGCCCTGGCATCGGCCGGGCTCTGGAAGGACAGGCCACACCGCCGGTCCTCCACCTTCCAGTGGTGGAAGGTGGGGGTGGCGGTCGTGTACACCAGGTCTTTCCTCAGTGGACACTCCAGGATCACCTGTCAATCAGAAATGGGCACATGGCAAACCCTTAAAACTCAAACCACGCGCACACACCGGCCCTGTAGGAGAGGCCTACGCTAGAGCTGACCCTGGAGGAGAGGCCTACCTAGAGCTGACCCTGGAGGAGAAGCCTACGCTAGAGCTGACCCTGTAGGAGAGGCCTACGCTAGAGGCTGACCCTGTAGGAGAGGCTACGCTAGAGCTGACCCTGTAGGAGAGGCCTACGCTAGAGCTGACCCTGGAGGAGAGGCCTACGCTAGAGCTGACCCTGGAGGAGAGGCCTACGCTAGAGCTGACCCTGTAGGAGAGGCCTATGCTAGAGCTGACCCTGTAGGAGAGGCCTACGCTAGAGCTGACCCTGTAGGAGAGGCCTACGCTAGAGCTGGACCCTGTAGGAGAGGCCTACGCTAGAGCTGACCCTGTAGGAGAGGCCTACGCTAGAGCTGACCCTGGAGGAGAGGCCTACGCTAGAGCTGACCCTGGAGGAGAGGCCTACTAGCTGACTCACGACGCCCCCGGAGGAGAGGCCTACCTGGTTGTCCAGCAGGCGCTCCCCATGGATGAGGAAGTGTCGGGGCTGAGGCTGCCGGTGGCCGGGGTCAGGGCAAGACCGGGGGCCAGGCCAAGGGCCGGCCCGGGGGCCAGCAGGCGACAGACCCCCACGCGGCTCAAAGCCCCCCCGTCCTGGCCAACCAGCCCCCGCTGGAGTCATCCCGGCTCATCACCACCGCCTTCACGCGCACGATGTAACTGTCACTGGAGAGGAGGAGAGGGGGTGAGTTTGGTCAACGTCCACAGTGCACAGAAGGACTTTGCATGGGGGGGGGGGGGGGGCACCAAAGTATGTTGAATAGTGTGAATAGCCCCGCACACGCTGACGCCGAGTTTAGGATGAGCTTGGTTTCAGATTGGTTATTGGGTAACCACAACATCTCTTACAGTCCAATAACTTGGTTTTGTGGAGGAGCTGACGGGATGCATCGAGATGCGGTTTCACTCCAGCTGAGTTTATAGACCGCCCTGTAAGACCTGGAGCCAGACGGGTTCTTCTGCTTCTGTCCGGGCTCACGCATTAACACATCGTTTTGGTCTCGACTCTCTTCTGTAGCGCTGCATGTTTTACACCAGACAACAACAAGAGTCCCAGCCGAGTGGCGCCTGGTGACAAGTGGGAGGCTCCAGCCGTGACTCCATTCACCGAAGCAGTGCCTGTGGTCTGGGAAACGCCTTTATTTTTGCGTCGATCTCATTGTGCGGCTTCACGGCCGCCTGCAGATCAACACGCAGAACCCTTCCGTCTGGAGTGGGACCTGTTTTATCGCCAGAATGTTTGAAGACGTTGCGAGTCACGACTTACTGAGACCTCCTCGCACACGCAACACACACACACAAAGGAGGAGCTGTACGGGTCACTGTAGCACCACACACACCCACACAGTGTTCTCAACGGCTGGCGTGAGCAGCGTGCAAGGCCAGGGTAGGGCTGTACTTCAGCTCTTAAAACAATAAAAGTCCTCAGAGCTCAGCAGGATCTCCCCAGAGAACCAACCACACACACCCAGAGAGAGAGAAGAGAGAGAGAGAGAGAGAGAGAGAGAGAGAGAGAGAGAGAGAGAGAGAAGAGAGAGAGAGAGAGAAGAGAGAGAGAGAGAGAGAGAGAGGAGAGAGAGAGAAGAGAGAGAGAGAGAGAGAGAGAGAGAGAGAGAGAGAGAGAGAGAAGAGAGAGAGAGAGAGACGTGTCCCTGGGCGGTTACACACCTGTATACAACACACAGGTGGCAAAAACAGGTTCATTACGTCCCGCCACATCCGTTCATAATAAATAACTGAATGAGTGCATGGATGAATGAGTGGGGTGACGCGGACTGACCAACTGATTGAAGGACTGGTGACTAACTAACACAAACACACACACACTATTTATTGCATGTTAGGCAGGCGGAGGAGAGAGGGAGAATGGGGGAGAACACATCTCCGTCTTCAGGGGTTCTGTTACATCTCCGTCTCGTGTCTCACAGCGCCGGGGGACGAGGCTGGCCGGGCGACAGGGCCATAAAACCTGTGTACTGAGAGGAGCTCCGGCTCCTTCCGGACCGGCCCAGTCTCTGGACCGGCCCAGTCTCCAGTGTTGTAAACCCAAGAGCTCGTGTTTTCAAGGAGGCATTGCCTGTTCAGGCGACAGGCCAATCACCAGCCGAGTCTGTGATTTGCTCCGTTACCTGGAATGTGACCTCTGGTCCCCCCCCCCCCCACCCATTCGGTGGCTTTAATGGACCTCCTGGACCCCCAGTCCCAGGCTCTGGCTCTGGGTGAATCTGGACCCCCAGTCCCAGGGCTCTGGCTCTGGGTGAATCCACAGAGCGGGCACTCTAACAACGTTCCTCTGGTGACCCCAAAGACAGGTCCACTCTGTGGGCGTGGGACCCGATCGTCATTGTGCTCAGTACAGAGTTCTGTGGGTCGTCAGGTCGTGACCTCCAACTGTATCGCGACCCACCCGCCCCGCATCCTGGGGAGTACCAGCAGCCATCAGACAGCATGATGTCACAACACGGACAGACAGACAGTTATGTTCATGTTAAGCAGTGCCAGACTGACCGACAGAGTGATACGGGTAGACAGACACACACAAACTTACAGACAGAGTGAGACAGACAGAAAAATACAGAAAAACAGATACACACACACAGAGAGAGAGAGAGAGAGAGAGAGAGAGAGAGAGAGAGAGAGAGAGAGATGAGAGAGAGAGGAGAGAGAGAGAGAGAGAGAGAGAGAGAGAGAGAGAGAGAGAGAGAGAAGAGAGAGAGAGAGAGAGAGAGGAGAGAGAGGAGAGAGAGAGAGAGATGAGAGAGAGAGAGAGAGAGAGAGAGAGAGAGAGAGACTTCTCGGGATCTAGCCAACAGTGACAACATCATGACTGGTCTCATTCAGAACTATCAGGCGGGGAACTTTGATTGGCTGACAGTAACCAACTCTTCCTATTGGCCAGGCTCACGTGTGCAAGTATATGCAGGCCGTCAGCAGAGAAGCACAAGTGGACTGTGCTTTAGGGCATCTAACTTTATAAGCACAAATTTACATAAAATGGCTCATATCTCAGCTCCACCCACCTAGGAAAGAACCCTCTAGCCCCTCCCACTGTGTGTAGAACTGCCATATATGGAGCGTCAGCAGTCGGATAAACATTGGGACCCAATTGTCTATATTTTTGTATTTAAAAATGTGTCCTCTACCTCACTGAAGAAGATACTCAACATGAAAAAAGCATACATTGATTTAGCATTGTGTTAGCTTTGGAATTGTAAACTGTTTGTCCTGAGTCTCCGCAACGTTTCATGCGAACACAGAAGTCGTAGCGCAGAGCGTCAGGAAGTTAAGCCGATTGGCGTAAGGCTCTAGCTGAAAGCTGTCAGAGAACCCGGCTAGTGTTTCATATCCTCTTACAAGGTGTTAACCTTTGTTAGCGCACAGCTAATAACACCAGTAGTCAGCACAGAGCATATTGGCTCAGTGCTAACATCAGTAGCCCGTACACAGAGCCTCTTAGCATAGTGCCAACATCATTAGTCCGTACTACAGAGCTTGTTAGCATAGTGGTAGCACCAGTGGCATTTAAGCTTCCTGTTAGATCACTGATAACACCAGTACAACCGTGCTTAGCTTAGTGCTTAGCATAGTGCTACTATGGTCTGTACAGCAGAGCCCGTTCCTACAACAGATCCTGTTACCTCAGTGCTAACACCAGTAGGCTGTACAACAGTGCCTGTAAGCCTGGAGCTCGGTCCACTCCGATTAAGTTTAAGACTAATTTCAGATATCCAACATACAGTAGTTGAATGCAATACAGGGTGGACTGGCCAGAAGGGAGGATGCTTCTTCAGAATCTCATGTCTGGAATGAGTGAGGTACGGCCAGGGAACGCTGTAGATGTTGATCCAACAGTGTTGGCAGGGAGGCGGGGTGGGTCAGGAGACAGAGACAGGCCCTCCAATCGACCAATCAACACAGAGCGTCAGAGCATTTGATTCACTGATGGCGGTTGAGAAGTTAGGGGAATCACCAACAAGAACTCAGCTACCTCTCACTTTGAGGCAGGGATGGCGTGTCGGAGGGGGTTGGACGGCGGGCCTCATGGCAGAACCCTAAGGGTGGTCTTGAGGGTTGGCCTGGTTACCATGGCTCCTCCTGGCTGGCATCACACTGCAGAACGCACAGCCTCCGTAGCACTGTCCCGCCTATAGAGGCACGGGGGGCTTGGCCTTCTGAGCAGCGAATCACTGGGGGTTTGTACACGTGACCCCCGTCCTCCCTTCACCTACCATCGGCCTATCATGTTCGTTGGTCATAACCTGATTTACCCTCCCCCGTTCTCTCGGTCCTCACCCATTCCTAGTCCTATTGAGGTGTGAGGCCCGTTGTGACCACCGAAACACTGCTATGAATACACAACACACACACACCACACACACAGGAACTGAGACAGTCAAGTGACTGTAGACCCCTTATCCTACATCTGCTGCACATGACAACGCAGACAGAGAGAGAGAGAGAGAGAGAGAGAGAGAGACGAGAGAGAGGAGAGAGAGAGAGAGAGAAGAGACTGGGTTGGAATTAGTACTGTGTTGTACTGTGTTGTGTGTAACTGTAACATTAATGTAGTGTAACATGAAGGTAGTGTTCGTGCATTACTGTTGTTCCCACACACCATCTTAACCCCCCAGTCACGTATGTAACCACCCCAGACAGACATAAGGAACGTACTGGTGAGTAAGCTTCTATTTTGATGGGTTTGGTTTGGTTGCCAGGGTGACCTTTCCTGGGTGCCACAACCACATGCTGATTCTGCAGCACACACGCATGTGTGTAGCCTCGTTCCTTTCCTTGTTGATCCAATGCATTGACAAAGAGCTATTTAAAAAATTGCGACACACACACACACAGACACGCACTCCATATGAACACACCTGTCCCCCAGATCAGCGCCCCCGGGGCGGCCCGCGGGTCCGATCACCAGGGTCCCATCCTGCACTGGCAGCGCGAGCCCAACAGGCATGAATGGATCGCGCTCAAGGTTACAGATTTTATGAATGAGGCCCGCGTCACGCGACCGCACACAAGCCCCTCCCCCGCCTTTCGGTTCAGAGACAGCACGCGCACGTAGACTTCGAACCCACCGTCACCAAACATCCACACACATGCCTCCAATACGCGCCGCTCCAGTTATTAACATTAGACCGCGAGCGCGCCTCGGGGGTCCGAAACAAGGTTCCGGCCCCCCAGGGGTGTTACACGCTACGACTGCCCGTGGAGCCTCGAGACAGACACGACGCGTCACGGGGGGTGACAACATGTCTGCTGCCCCGCGTGCCGTCGTGTTTTTATGAATGGCGCGTGGTGGTGTCGGGGTATGCTAATGAGGCGGGTCGAGGAAGAGATGGCGGCCGGGCGGACCGGAAGTCTCACTTCCTGCGAGACTTCCTCCGCTCCGCGGCGGACCGACACCGAGGAGGGCTCAGCCGTGGAGACCTCCTCGGTGTCGGTCCGCCAGCAGAGCGGTGCGGAGGAAGTCTCGCAGGAAGTGAGACTTCCTTCCACACGTCGACGCGTGTTCTCGCGGCCCAGTTCGGCCAGAACCTCACGGAGAATGTTTCCGATCCACCCACGCTTCTCCTTCTCCTCCTCCTCCCCCTCCTCCTCCTCTCTCCAAGTCTACACTAAGGTGGGGCCTTGGGTCCCTATGCTACACCTCTGCCACACACACACACACACACACACACACACACACACACACACACACACACCACACACACACACACACACACACACCACACACACACACACACACACACACACCAGGCGGGCGCCGTGGAGGTGGTCGGCCGGGTGGTCGTGTGGTTTATCGGCCGCAAGTCGAGCCCAGTCGGACCCCCGGGTTACTCACTCGAGCGGCTGCGTGTCTCCCAGCATTGTCTCGCTTCACCTCCGGGGTCTCTCCGCGGCGGGGCCCCGCGTTCCGCTCGGCATTGTCCCGGTGGGTTTAATTCCGCGTTATATCCCCGCGTCTCCCGGCGTCGCTTCTCTTTCTGTGTCTGTGTCTCTGTCTCTCTCGCTCTCTCTCTTGCTTTCTCCTCCAACCAACCAGTTGCTTCTCGATCACGAACGCGTCCCGGGGAACGTCCGACCTCCCGTCCGCCCTGAGCCGCCCGAACCAGCGCCGCGGTGTGGGTCGAGCCCGTCAGAGTCCCACGGAGAAGGAGCCGCGGCTGGTTCCGTGGTGCTGGGTGTGCTGGTCGCTCGGTACCGAGGGTGGCCCCCGCCAGAGCCCCATCTCTCGCTACTCCATGTTGGATTGCAGGCAGCAGCTCCGCCGACGCCGGGGGAGAGGAGGGAGGAGGAGGAGGAGGGGACGGGAGGAGGGGGAGGGAGAGCAGGGCGGAAGCGATGACGTAGACCTCGTAACACATTTCGGTCGAGTGGCCACAACAGCATCCTGGATCCTCCGGAGTCCACAAGCCAGAAGTCCGGACGTGTCACCTTTTTTTTTTTTTGCAATCGTTTAATTGATTGCATCCGCTTGACCTGGAGGGTCGCGCTGTCCGGGGGTCCATCACTCAGCGGGGGGGCCAGGCGGTGCATGGTGGAGTTTGGTGTTTACAAACCAACTAACAGGCAGTGCTTATTTCGTATACAAAATGCACATTCATTAACCTAACGATCTTAACCCCACCTAACCGCAGCCAAGATGGCCACTTCCAAAGAAACCAGTGAATGTCATTATGGAAGTTGCCATTGTTGTCATTATGTTGTATTATGTTAGTAACCAGTGTTATGTTATTATGTTAGTGACCAGTGTAGTGCTGGTTCTACAACCAGGAGAGGGGCTGCACTAATCTTCGACGCGCAAAAGTAGGGCTGTTATTTAGTAGATTAGACTAGCAGGACGAGTAGGGCTCGGCAGCGAGTAGGGATCAGAGCAGTACATCACTACCTGGTACCCAGAATAGCATAAACGATGGGCATTAAACTGTGCTGACGTCATATTAGCTTGTTTGTCTCTTGCTTAAGTCTCAACTTCAAGTTGTCGTCATTACTCTTATACGTTAGGATTTATGTCAGAATCATGAATGAATGTACAGCGGAGTCAGAAACAAACGGCACAGAGGCGCCACCTGCTGGTGGGATGTGGGTACCTGCTTTTCATTATGAAGGAAGCAACGGCAGAAGTAATAAACCCACACTAAAGAGACGAATAGGGAATCATTTAACCACCCAGATGTTACAATTTTTCATAGATTCTCTAAATTGTTCATGTGAGTAATTTAGCTCTTCATGCGATACTAAAACAACAGGTCTGTTGTCAGTGGCTGACTATTTGACTTTTGCAATTTCCCTTAGGGATCATTAAAGTATGTCTGTCTGTCTGTCTGTCTGTCTGACTACCATCATGAGGTCACAATGTCCATCACAAGTTGATGATCATGGAACAAAATACCTTCCTAATACGTTGTTAAAAACCGTTGTTGAATTGTGTTGTATGCATTGTGTGCGCCTCATGAGACCATACTGACATGGTGAGTTCCCCTTCTGTGTCAGGCTGAAGGTCAACCTGCCCCTGATCCTGTTGAGGCCACAGGAGTCTCATCTCATGAGGACCGAACATTCTGCCGAATGAAAAAACTATCATGGCAGGACAGCGCCTCAATCTACGGACCAGTCAAAAATGTTTTAATCGGAAATAGACCGCGTAGCAATGGTGAATGATGAACATATCTGCACGGAAGGCGTTTCTCAGATCGTCGTTGTGTTACTTTATTTCAGCAGATTGGGGGTGACAGCGATGAGAGCAAGCGGTCACTCTGATTGGCTGGAGGATTTTCAACAACGTCAAGCCGCGCCCATATTTGGAAATAAATCCCAGCTGGGCCACACTCAAGGGAAGATTGATGTACAGGCTACAATTATGTCATTTGAGCAGTAACTCATTTAAAAGGTCCTAGAACTAATGAACAAAGTACCACAGCAGATACAGGAGTCATCCGTCTTGGTCTAGAGTCACTGGTTACGTTCGACTGGGTTCTGTGAAGCTCTGGCCTGTCCCGTCATATCCGAAGGACCCCCTCTATGCCTCACACACGTTCGTCACACTCTGGGTTAGCTCAGCATCACTCTGAGTCACCTTCATGCACGCTACATCTTCGCTCTGCAACTCCTCGCCTATTCTTTAAACACTGGAGAAGTTAGACACGCTGGGCTTACACTCTGACCGGTGGTCTGACTGGCTGGTGTCTGCCTCCTCATGAGAAACAGACTAAACTCTGAACCATCGTGACCTCTGACCTCTCTGTGCCACAGGGGATTGGACCAATCAGAGGGTACCCCGGCAGCGTCTGTCTGTCTGACTTTCTGTACATAAATACCCAAAATCTACACACACACACACCCCCCCCCCCCCCACACACACACACACAAAAAGGTGATTAATGACCTAGCCCCGGGATGTGTATGAGGTCAAAGTCCAACCCAACAGTTCCTCCAGAGTTATGTTTTATTACAATTAACTCTGCACCCATATAGTTTTCCACCATCAGAGGGAGACACAGACTCACCAACACATTAGTTGCTGAGGCTGTTCTTCCAACAGTGAGGGAACAAACAAACGGACCAGGCACCATTCTAAGATTAAATAAAAAATGTATGACTTTATATTTATTTAACAGTAATGACAAATAAGAGAACTGAATAAAATCACTCCAATATTTAGTATGATTTCTAGCATTGCAATGACCCTTAGGATCAAGACATAGACTTCCCTGTTAAGATTCAAGATCATGACATCACCTCCCTGTTAGGATTTAAGATCAAGACATCACCTCCCTGTTAGGGTTTAAGATCATGACATCACCTCCCTGTTAGGATTCAAGATTACGACATCACCTCTCTGTTAGGATTTAAGATCATGACATCACCTTCCTGTTAGGATTCAAGATCACCACATCACCTCATGTGCCTGTGTGTGTCTTGTCGATAATATTGCTCAGTTACTGAGTGAAACTTACTGAGTGAGCCTTCTGTAAAACAAATTGAACACTGACACACTAGCTCACGCACACATACACATACACACAATACACAGTTCACTACTACTACGTTGTACTGTAGTAGTAGTAGTTCTACGGTAGCTGTAGAAGTGTAGTTGTCCTGTTGTAGTAGTAGCTGCACTGTAGTAGTGTTACCATCTTTTTGTCTGCTGTAATCTGATGAGTCTTTATCCTAAAACCCTGGTGTGTGTGACAGTGTGTGTGAAAGAGAGCATATGCTGGTGTGTGTGAGGGTGATTGTGTGCCAGTGTTTGTGTGTGTGCCCATGCTGGTGTGTGTGTCTGTGCTGGTGTGTGCGTGTGCTGGTGGGTGTGTCTGTGCTAGTGTGTGCGTGTGTGTGTCTGTGCTGGTGTGTGCGTATGTGTGTGTCTGTGCTGGTGTGTGCATGTGTGTGTGTCTCTGCTAATGTGTGTGTGTGTGCTGGTGTGTGCTGGTGTGTGTGTATGTGTGTTTGTGTGTGTGTGTGTGTGTGTGTGTGTGTGTGTGTGTGTGTGTGTGTGTGTGTGTGTGTCTGTGCTGGTGTGTGCATGTGTGTGTGTCTGCTGGTGTGTGTGTGTGCTGGTGTGTGTGTGTGTGTGTCTGTGCCGGTGCATGTCCGAGACAGTGAGAGACGGAGAGCGAGAATTCCATCTTGTTCCTGTCCGTGAGCTTCTCTCCTTCGTCGTGTAAAACTGTTTCTCCTCCGTCTTCATCATCACTCGGCCCTTCTGGCGCTCAGCTCGCGAAGCTCTGTGATGGCTGTCCAGAGCCTCTGTTCGCGGCCTGTCACGTCCCACCAGATGTGTGAAACGGCACGGCGGCAGAGGTGTTTCCTCCTTCCCCGCTGAGGAAAACGAATTACCTCCCTCTTCACTGCCACTAAACGCACGCTTTAGCACTCAGAGGTCCTCGCTGCACAGGAAGTAGAACAGCACACAGGAAGTAGAACAGCACACAGGGAGTAGAACACCACACAGGAAGTAGAATACCACACAGAAAGTAGAACACCACATAGGAAGTTGCCCTACCGTGGAAGGTAAAAACATTTTGTTGATCAACGTTTGACAGTTATCGCCTACTTCAACAGATCCTGAGCTCTCAGGGACATCAAGAAGAAGATCCGATTTGAGCGGGAAAATTTGTAATGTTTTCATAATTTCC
>JAXIVH010000004.1:11831664-11839164 GCA_036785325.1 Urophycis tenuis | reverse complement strand
GGAGACGTTTCAAAATAAAAGACACAGACAACACATTGTCCCATGTTCTGAAACACGCAACAATGTAGGAGATGTTTCAAAATAAAAGACACGGGCAACATATTGTCCAGTGTTCTGAAACACACAATGTACTTCACAGTATTTTATTTTGAAATGGACACTAGGATCCCCAGGGTCCAGTGGAGGTTCTTGACCAGGAGAGCAGGTGTCTCCTCATCTGACAGGCCTGTAATTGGTTCAGTCACACGACCCCTGACCCTCGGCATATGACATCACCGGGAGACCATGTGTGCGTACCTTGTGTGTGTGTGTGTGGTGTGTGTGTGTGTGTGTGTGTGTGTGTGTGTGTGCTGTGTGTGTGTGTATGCATGTGTTTAAGCCAAAGCTCTCTCTCCCCTCCTCTCTCTTACCGGGTCGGCCATATTGGCGTCAGAGCCACGAGCACTTTCCATGCTACCCTAATGTTTCCCCATGCTAGGTTTATGCTATGATGCTCAGTTTATGTTTCCCTTGTTAAGTTTATGCTAGATTCTTGTTTCCCATGCTATCTTTATGTTACGCTAGGTTTATGATCTTCATGCTAACTTAATGTTCCTAACGCTAGGTTTATGCTTTTCATGCTAGTTTTATGTTCGTAGCGCTAGGTTTATGCTCTCCATGCTAGCCTTGACGCTTGGTCTATGCTAGGTTTATCCTCCTCACTTGATGCTCCTCTGAGCTCCGCTGGCTACACTGCGTTAACTGCTGGATTAATGGGGTGGCAAGAGGGGCCATAATTGATATTATAACCGCTGAACATACTCGCCAGGACAATTAAGATAACACAACCAGCGGAGCAGCCATGAACCGGCGCGGTTAAGAGCGATGGATGTCTTAAAACCGCGCACAGCCCTTGAGGCTGCCGCCGTTTCCCGGGATACGAGCGGCAGTTAGCGCGCCCGGTGGCAGTGGGGTTGGGGAGTGGGGGGGTCAAAATAACTAAATATGATCTGGGAAGCTAGCAGGGCAAATAATCTAGGATGAGATTAGCATGATGTGAAATCAGTTGACTATTTTCATATCATGCAATGATGTAAGAAAACGTGACAATAATTAAATTTTGTCGATATTTACAAGTCCCTCTTGGCGGGAATAACCTTCTGACCAATCACGATTAGGGGTGTTAGGGGTGGGCTCTATGACTACTAGAGCCAATCAGATCCACTTCCTCTGCTTTGTCTCACCTTAATATCCAACATCCTACTTTAAATACTTCAGAAATACTTCCAGGGAGCCACTCGGCTGGTCCACTCACCGTTCTCAACACGACGCGGCTTCCTGCTGCCTTCGTCACATTCATCAGATACTCCCGACTGTTTAATTTCTCGCCGACCTGAAACTTTATCTGTCATCTTCTGGGGATAATTCCCGGTGTTATGACAGCGCCCGGGGGCTCGTCCGCAGCTCCACGCGGAGCTCTGACATTTCAAACACAATTACCATCCCCGCGGCGGCCAAAGGTCGCGCAGACACACGGCTGTCATTACGCTGCTCCCTGACGAGACGCGCGCTGAGAGGTTAACAGAACGCACGCTGGACCCCCGAGCCCCGCGCGCTCCAGCGGCCGGAGGCTTCTCCTGCCCCGAGGCCTCGCTGGCCCGTTGACTGGTGATCAGCTCATCGGCTCGGCGTTTCTCTGCCTACGTTACGATACACCACGGCCTTTTAGACTGCGCATTTCAATAAAACGTGGGTCATTTCTACCTTGCATTCGGTTTTGTGATTTGCGTTGTTATTGGGCTGATGTTAGTATTCACATTATCGTTATTACCATCATAATATTTTTTTTTGTTTTTAATTTAGTTTGAAAGGGTAAAAATTTATATATATGTTTTTATCATTTTTATTATTATTATTATTTTTGTCATTAATTATTATTATGAACCTCACCATAATAATCTCCTTGATGTGAAGATGCTTTATGTTTCTTCTGATGGTTTTTATTTCCATAAAATATTCAGAGATAATTCTGTTGGTCTGGCAAGGCCTGTCACCATCATCTGTCACCATCTTTCGATACACACACACACAAGCACACACACACACACACACACACACATGCACACACACAGCCCCACTTCTGTATCCTCCCTCTATTCTTTTAATAAGAGTGAAAAATGATGATTGGTGTGTGTGTGTGTATGTGTGTAATAGTGTGTGTGTGTGGTGTGTGTGTGTGTGTGTGTGTGTGTGTGTGTGTGTGTGTTTGTTGTGTGTTTGTGTGTGTGTGTGTGTGCGTGTGGGTGTGCGTGTGTGTGTGTGTGTAATAGTGTGTGTGCGATAGCGTGTGTAACGAAGATAAAAAGTGGTTCTTCTGGTCTTAATGAAGACACATGTCCACATCTCCTTCCTGGTGCTAATTAGCAGCAGGGCTACGTTAATACCGTGAAATATTCTCTCGCTCGTAACGCACAACTCCAGAAACACAGCGCGTCCCGGAGACGTATGGGAGGACCCGGGAACATCTGACTTCATTAGGACCACTCTTATCTTATCACAGCAGGACAGGCCCACGCCGTGGGCATCCATCACACACTGTGCAATTATAAACCCACGGCAGGTTTACAGGGGCCTGACGCTGTCCTCACAGCACAATTGAGCTGGGACAGGCTCTTCTGCAAACACCCTTCTCCTGCTGCTCCTGGTCAGCCCCTCTCCTGCTGCTCCTGGTCAATTCTCCTCCTGCTGCTCCTGGTCAGCCCCTCTCCTGCTGCTCCTGGTCAATTCTCCTCCTGCTGCTCCTGGTCAGCCCCTCTCCTGCTGCTCCTGGTCAGCCCCTCTCCTCCTGCTGCTCCTGGTCAGCCCCTCTCCTGCTGCTCCTGGTCAGCCCCTCTCCTCCTGCTCATGGTCAGCCCTTCTCCTGCTCCTGGTCAGTCCTCTTGCTGCTGCTGGTCAGTCCATTCTCCTGCTGCTCCTGGTCAGTCCTCCTCCTGCTGCTCCTGGTCAGTCCTCCTACTGCTCCTGGTCAGTCCTCCTGCTGCTCCTGGTCAGTCCTCCTACTGCTCCTGGTCAGCCTTCTCCTCCTGCTCCTGTCCAGCCCTTCTCCTGCTGCTCCTGGTCAGCGGCCTATTTTGTATTAATTATTATACACTTAGTGACAGTATCAAATTAAAATATTAATATCTGGGATGTTTGTAAAGAATTCTAACACATAACAAATGGCCGCCCAGGTCCTCTTAGACCAACACATCTCTACCACCAGCTGCTGTTGAGCTGGTGGAAATAATATATAATATATAATAAATTGTTATAACATAGAAGACATTATAACATGATGGTAAAGTCTGTATTAACATTCTATTCTATATTATCAACATTATAATATAGAATACATAACATTGTTATATTAACATGAAATTATTTTTGCTAAGCTAGCCATTGGTCAGCTTTGGTCTGTAGCATGACACACACACATACACACACACACACACACACACACACATACACACATCCACACACACACACACACACACATACACACACACATACACACACACACACATACACACACACACACACACACACACACACACACACACACACACACACACACACACACACACACACATACACACACCGGCACCCTAACAGCCCCCCCCCCCCCAGGCAGAGACAGGAAGCCCGCCGTAGCGGGCGATTGATCTGGCATTTATCTGAGCGCTGGAGGAGGAGCTGCTGCTCTGGTCGGCCATGTTTCAATCTGTTGCTGTTTAAAATCCACTCAGCCAATCGGACAGCAGCATTCCAGTGAAGCCAGGAGGACAGGGGAGATGTTTTTTCTGATGTTTTACTTTATAACGTGTTTACACTCATTTGTTGTTCCCAATGTGAATGTGTCTGGTATGCTCTCCATATGTGGCCGTGTGTGTGTGTGTGTGGTTTTGGGGAGGAGGTGTGTGTCTATATGTGCGTGTTGTGTGTGTGTGTGTGTGTGTGTGTGTGTGTGTGTGTGTGTGTGTGTGTGTGTGGTGAGTGTGTGTGTGTGTGGTGTGTGTGTGTGTGTGTGTGTGTGTGTGTGTGTGTGTGTGTGTGTGTGTGGTGTGTGTGTGTGTGTGTGTGTGGTGTCACCTGTCAGGACTTGATTAACGAGACCCTCTGGCCTCGCGTCACTCAGACAGACCATCCATCTTCATCACACATACACACACACACACACGCGCATGCACACACACACACACACACACACACAAACACACACACACAGACCCCCCACCCCAGACACACACACCGACCCCCACCCCAGACACACACACACACACACACACACACACCCCAGACACACACACACACACACACACACACACACACACACACACACACACACACACACACACACACCCAGACACCACACACACACACGTGCACGTGACCCCGCATGAGGGGGGTATGAAACAACTACATATTAGGACCCTTCTTGTTCTTATGTTTCAGTCCTCAGTCTCACGGGAGCCATGAGAAGTTCATGAGAGAACACACTGCGATGTCACCATAATACGACTGATTTTCGCCACACATGGCTCCGGGACCAACTACCTCTACAACTACTACTATTAATACTTCTCCGATACTCCTGCTACGCCTACTGTTACTACTAACACTACAGTTTTTTTTTTCTGTCACCACCCAACAAGACAAGCATGTCCCTAGAAACCACCGCAACCTCCCAGCAGCCCAGCAGCCAATCAGGGCAGGCCCGCTCACAGGAGCCCCGGCCAATCAGAGCGGCTGGTGGTTTAATTAGGGAATAATAAAGGAACATTCATCATTCAATTAGGAGGCTGTCAACAACACACATAAGGGAGGAGAGGAGGGAGGATAGGGGAGAGGGAGGGAAAAAGGCAGGAGAGAGAAGGGGGAAACAAGGGTGAGAGGAAGGGGTTTTTAGAGGGGTAGAGAGAGGGGAGAAAAAGAGAGAGAGGGGGGAGAGAGTTAGAGGGAGAGAGAGATGAGAGAGAGTAACAGGGGGAGAGAAAATGTAAATTCAACATCATGATCTGACAGAAAGGAGGGAGGTAAAACCGGGCCAAACGAGAAGGGAAGAGAGGTAAGACAGGCAAAAGGATAGAAGGGGAGTGAGAAGAGAGAGAGAGAGAGAGAGAGAGAGAGAGAGAGAGGGAAAGAGAGAGGGAGAAAGAGGGACAGAGAGAGAGAGGAAGCAGCAGAGAGAGAGAGGGGAGAGAGAGGGACAGAGAGAGAGGAAGAGTGAGACAGAGAGACCTACAGACAAAAGCAGACTGAAGACAGAAGCGAATAGAAAGGGAGATGCTTTATGAGTGAAAGAAGAGCAGAATATTCATGATCTCAACTATGGTGTCATTGTGGATATTGATGGGACAAAAGGCCATATTGCTGCAATGGCCCCATCAGCCAATGAGAGCACGGAGAGAAAATGATCGACCAATCACAGCGCGGAGATGAGACCGGTGGATGGCAGCATCAGGACCGTTCCTGGATCATCCTCTTCAGCCAGCGGGACCCAATCCTGTCCTCACCTCTGACCTCGTCACCGTCCGTTGAGACAAGACGCACACAGTTGGAGCAACATGAAGTCACTACAGCCTACATTCTGCATGTATGCCCCCCCACCTCCCCCCAACAGGCACGATCAAGACAGGACAGGTGACAGGACTCAGTGACAGGACAAGGAAGGAGCCGGGTGTCAGGTGGTGGGAACGCAAGCAGGGGGTCTTCCGGACCATTTTCATGATCCGTGGCTGAAAGCTGAAAGTGGGACACGGTCTGTGATCTGAAAGTAGCAGCACAGATAACGCAATGAAAACAACAACAAGGACTTCCTCTCTTCCGCTGTGTGTGTCCCCCCCCCCCCCCCCCCCCCCCCCCGTTCCCCTCATCTCTCCAACAGCTTGTCACACCCCCTGCAGTCTCTCTCTCTCTCTCTCTCTCTCTCTCTCTCTCTCTCTCTCTCTCTCTCTCTCTCCTCTCTCTCTCTCTCTCTCTCTCTCTCTCTCTCTCTCTCTCCTCTCTCTCTCTCACACTCTCTCTCATCCTTCCTTCCTCCCTCTCTCCCTCTCTCCCCTCCCTCTCGTCCCCCAGCGTCTGGGCTCCATGTCTGATGAGCAGGAGAATGATCCCTTGTAAATAATATATCAACACAAATGATAATTGCTCCATTTAGTGCCTGTGTGCATGCCTATGCATGTGTTAGCGTGTGTGTGTGTGTGTGTGTGTGTGTGTGTGTGTGTGTGTGTGTGTGTGTGTGTGTGTGTGTGTGTGCGTGTGTGTGTGTGTGTGTGTGTGTGTGTGTGCGCGCGTGTGTGTCTGTATGCGTGTGTGTGTGTGTGTGTGTGTGTGTGTGTGTGTGTGTGTGGTTTAATGAGGTCATTAATTAGAGATGGATTCAGCTGACGGTGTTCGGCTGAAACGTTTGATGCAAACGCGGCGGTTAAAGTTGCCTGACAAAGTCCTCTGCTCCTCTTGGCGCCATGTTCCTGTCTGCAGCAGCGCCTGCTTCCTGTCTGGGAACGGTCTCCACGGCGATATGTAGCTCCTCCTCTAATGAGGGAAGGTGGACATGAAGGGTCAAGGGTCAAACTGACACAACTGAAGGAGGAGGGTGCTCCGACATGAACTCTAACCTCACACGAACACACACACACACACCCTGTACAGTAAGAGGGAGGGGGGCATGGCGGGGGTGTGGGGGGTGGGGGGGGAGAGGAGGGAGGGCTCCACTATCTCTGTCAGACATCAAACGGGGGGCTTGGCTGTGGATCGCACGCGCGGGGCGTCCCCAGAGATCGCCTGATTGAAACCTGGCAACAGGACCCAACAGCTGCTTCAAACAAAAGACATCTGCATATCTCACACTGGTTTCCATAAATTACACAGAAACCTGCCAGAGGGGCGTGGCCAGGGAGCACCACATAATCACATGAAGTTTATCAGCTCTGAAAGTAAAGAAATTAAAGAGCAAGTAGAGAGGTTGATCACCTGGGAACAGGGAGGACCCTGCTCCACAGAGGAGGAGGAGGAGGAGGAGGAGGAGGAGGAAGAGGGGGAGCAGGAGGAGGAGGAGTAGGAGGAGGAAGAGGGGGAGGAGGAGGAGGAAGAGGAGGAAGAGGAGGAGGAGGTGGAGGAGGAGGAGGAAGTGGAGGAGGTTTATTTAAAGTCTAACATGAACATGTTTTATGTCACGTCTGAGGAACGTGGCCGCGGCTGTGGTCACATGGCTACGACGGCGTTCCGCGTCCCAGGAAGTGCGCGTTCCACGTGGAAGCTAGCCGTGTAGCGTAGCCCTCCGAACACGGAACACGTTCAGACCCAGAGGAAACGCACATGTAATTAAAATGGAGAACAGGAAGTAGCCGAGCAGCATCTCCTTCTAGGCTTTCTGGAGCAAACTGTTTTCTTGGTTAACATATTTATTCAATTACAACGCTCCCCAGGACGAGCTCCAACCATCAGCGCTGTGCACAACCCTCCTGAAAGATTCTGTTTAAA
>JAXIVH010000004.1:11819164-11826664 GCA_036785325.1 Urophycis tenuis | reverse complement strand
TCTCAACCACACACACACACACACACACACACACACACACACACACACACAAACACACACACACACACACACACACACACACACACACACACACACACACACACACACACACACACACACACACACACTCATTAACTGAACAGTATGGGAGGCCAGAAGAGTTCAGACATCCTTTGATATAAATGGACGTGAAACCCGTTTTTGCTGTGATGACGCGTTATTCACCTTTAAGGTGAGGTTGGCTGGATGCAGGAGGTTCAGACTGAGAGTCACGAAGAGGAATGTACTCATTTACGTATACCCAACTAAACAAATAAGTACACATAATTATATGTACATATAATATAAGCATTATGGCTCAGTCTCAATGTAGTGCGCAAGTAAACGCTGATTTTAGGAGCGCTCAATACAGTTTAACGTAAAATAAGATAATTCCCATGTGTGGTATGAAAGTCATTGTCAGCGTGTGTTCTCCGGTATAAGTATCTTCGTGGTAAATAATGGTACTTGGCTTGCAATACAACATGAGTAGGCCTACTACGTACATTCTCCCAATATATTAGTAACGTTGCGCTAAAGACACACGCGGGCTTCCGTAGTCCGTGACGTCACGCGCCAGCATGGCTGAATGAATGAACACAACTTCTGTAAAGTCGGGAGAAAGAAACAGTGACCGCGGACAACTTGATTAATCGTTACCCCATGGGACTCCCCCTCCACGGCCGCCCCCACAGTGAATCATGCAAGGCTCCACCGAGACATGAGCGAGTCCTTGTCCGAGGGGGGCGGCAGCCCGGGGTCCACACGGCTGGCTCCTGTGGCCCCCCACACGGAGGGTCGACCGGAGCGCCGAACACGAGGGTGTGACCCACCGCACACACACACAGGTGAGGTTGGGCTGTTGGTGGGATGAGAGGCATGAACGAGTACCGCACTACTGCACGAGAGTACGACTACACAATAGTACAGTACTAACTACACTAGAGTACAACTTACTACACAATAGTACTACTACACCAGAGTACCACTACACTAGAGTACAGTACTACTACACCAGAGTACTACTACACAATAGTATGACTACACTGGAGTACCACTACACTAGAGTACTACTACACCAGAGTACCACTACACTAAACTACAGTAATACTACACCAGAGTACTACTACACGGGAGTACACTACACTAAACTACAGTAATACTACACCAGAGTACTACTACACAACAGCCTTCACATCCGGTAAATAACGACCACGTAATCCAATGAAGTGTGGCAACGTGTGGTTCTGATCCATGGAACTGATTGTAGTGACAACGAAGGAGAACTCTGTGTTTGTGAGCACAGGGCAGTTGGGAATAAAAGAACTGTCATCAAAACTATGAGCTGACTCTTCAACGCTCTCCTGGAAGTGCAATGTTTTCATACTCATCCTACACACCCAACGGACAACTTGTCGTCACAACACTTCTTACGTCAGAGTTGTTTAGTTTGCGTTGCGCCAGCGTAACCCACTGCCTTTGTAAACTCTGGAGGAATGAGAAACCAACCGACATGTTTGAGTAGAACATCTCCCATGGATCCTGCTGTCCTCTCTGCTCCAGACCTGCACACGCCCACACGCTGGACCTCCAGCCGCCACGCGGTCCTCAACAACGCAGACTCCCCCGGTGATGAAGCGTCCCAGGATATCATCTGGGACCCCATGTCCCCTCCCCACAGCCACACCGGTAATCTCTGTCTGTAGAACGCTCCATGGGTGTGTGTGTGTGTGTGTGTGTATGTCTGTGTGTGTGTGTGTGTGTGTTGCCACGTCGACACCTGTACCATGTGTTGCTGTGATGCCTGATCACCTGCTGTGTTGTGCGTGTTTCCAGGGAAGGGTTCCAGGACCACCAGGGTGGTGAAGATATCAGACATAGTGAACCGTATTGCTCCTCAGGTCAGTGGGAGGTGGTACTTTATTAGCACACTACATAACATACCTTACACTGAGGCAGATGTCTATGTGATAACTGTTATAATCACATGAGGTGACAACTGCTCGGAGGCTCCGCTCCTTCGCGCCAAGTTAAAAATGAACAGACGAAGCAGCGCGTAGTGGGAGTTCGATTCCCAGCCATAAGGCACTGGGTTCGATTCCCCAATGTTCACCATCCCATCTGGAGGAACGCTTGACCGAGGGGTCCAACCTGCATGTCTGAGCCACGGGGGGGGGGGGGGGTCTCTGGAGAAGTGTACTAGAGGTGTTAGTGGGTGCCGGTCGGCCTGCTGTCTTAACGGCCGTGTGTCCGGGGTCCCCAGGACAGACGGCCCGTGGAGTCTCCCTTGCTGCAGTGGATCGGGGACAGTGCCGAGTCCTGCACGCCAGAGGCCCGGTCGCCGCGCGTCCGCAGGAGGTCTGCCAGGTCAGAACCAGAAGCAGTCAACAGAAGCAGGATTGTCTAGTGGTCCGGGTGGTGGGCTCCTAGGCAGAAGGTTCTGGGGTCACAGCCCAATGCAAGCTTCTTCCTGCTGGATTAGATGACACTTGGACGTTCCTCTAGATCAGGAAAGCGTTTTTGTGATTGCCGCTCTGAATTCTCACATTGGATGCTTTTATTATTCTCAGAGTAACTCCTACGTCATTTTAGATTAAATCCGCTGAATGAATGAATAGGAAGTGGAAAGCGTGTCAGTAAGTTTCCTCGTGTGTCCTGTGGTGGTCCAGACAGAGCAGCGTGGACGGCCTCATGGAGCTGGCCCGGGCCTTTGACCGGAACATGGAGCGCTCCGACGCCCTGGCCGACGGCCCCCGGCACCGCGGCCATGCCTCCCCTGCCTCCTCCTCCAGCACCAGACCGGCCGTGGCGTCTGAGTCCCAGCAGGCGGAGGCGGAGCTCCACGCGCTGTTCGACAGCTCCACCCAGGGGGCCGAAGGGCTCCTCACGCCCGGCTGCTCCCAGGAGACCGGGAGACCGACGCCGGGGCGCAGCAGCACCCTCGCCAGACCCCCGGGGTCAGGGGGTGTGGGGGTCCCAGAGAGCGCGGCCCGGGGCGTGGTGGCACCGGGCCCGGTCCAGGAGTTTGAGGACGACTGGGAGGACGACGACCTGCTGAACGACTCGCTGGTCTTCGCCATGACGCAGGAGGCGGAGCCAACGCCCCTTCCCAGAGCCACGACCTCAGGGGTCACCGCCAAGGTTGACCCCTCTCCTCCCCAGGGTCAGAGTTTGCGTGCTCCTCAGCCCGGCGGCGCCCCTGGGGAGGGCGCACCCCGACCAAAGCCCCCCCAGCGCAGCACTTTTAAACTAGAGCCCAACCCCCGGTACCCGCCAGCCACGACCCACCGCTCAGAACCCCTGCCGGCGGCCACACCAGCTGCCGTGCGTTCGGTTACCATGGCGAAACCAGTAACCGTGACGAAGCCGGTAACCACGGTGACGCCTCAGTCTAGCAAGCCTCTCCCCGTGGCGGGTACGCGTGGCAGCGGCGCAGACTCTACAGGCGCTCTGAACGTGGACCAGAGCTCCAGGGACCTGGACTGCTTCTGGGACGAGGGCGGGGACGACCAGCTGCTGTTCCAGGTGTGCGAGGACGTGGAGAATCTTTCCAACAGCGAACCGACTCCAGCCCCCCAGGGACGGCAGCCCGCTGCGCGCGGATACGTGCGCTCTAGCTCCGTACCGGGAGCCCGTGGGGATTCCGCGAGCTGCCAGTGGGGGGAGGTTCAGGTGAAGGGTGCCGGGGTCAGAGTCGACCAATCGGCTCTCTCTCGGAGCCACCCCGGCAGCCACGGCCTGGGCGGCTTCCAGGATCGTCAGAGGACCGGTGCGGGCTTCCAGCCGCAGACGGTGACCGCGAGGCCTTCGGGGAACTCCAAGTCCCATCATGCAACATTCAAGAGGCACCTCTCGTACCCGTCCGCCAGCAGCAGCAAAGGTCAGCAAGCTAACCAACCTTTGCTTTTCTTCTATTTCTTTGTCTTCATCCAGACCTGTTGGCTTTGCCCACGTTCTGGACAGACGTTTAGTTGTTTGGTTCTGGTC
This sequence comes from Urophycis tenuis, assembly GCA_036785325.1. Lineage (NCBI taxonomy): Eukaryota > Metazoa > Chordata > Actinopteri > Gadiformes > Phycidae > Urophycis > Urophycis tenuis. Next base: position 11,822,638 of record JAXIVH010000004.1, on the reverse strand, counting down.
TCCCTGTGTTCTCCTCTGCTCACCGTGTGTTCTCCTCTGGTCACTGGGGGGGTTCTCCTCTGCCCACCACGTGTTCTCTCCCCCTGGTCTCAGTGGTGGTGAGCGGTCAGGTGACAGCCCAGTGCTCCGCGGCTGAGATCGAGAGGAAGAAGCAGGAGGCCCTGGCCAGGAAACGCCAGCGGCTGCACCGCACCCAGAACCCCAAGTCAGTGAGTGGCGCTCGACAGGCTGCTGACAGCGAGGCCTCCGTGTGAAGAAGGCCGTGCCCCGTTGCTATGTAGCGGTGACACGGGATGTTCCGGTTGGTCTACAGGAGTGTTCCCAAGACCCGCCTACTTGAAAGGCCGTCCTGAAGAGACGGCCTATAGCTGCTGCTATGAACTCAACAAAGTCTCACAAAAAAAAAAAGACCTGTTGGTGCCTTCTGTCCCTCCCATGTTTCTGAAAGCGTTTTTCAGGAGTATTATTGATAATATTATTCAGAATTATTATTTCTCAACACTGTTGAGAAATGTTTACAATCCGTTTACAGCTGTTCTGTATTTTTTTGCACCATTTGTGGACGACGTCTTGCTGCAGTAAAACCATGTTGTCTTAACAGGCCTCGTGGAGGAGGTCCTGACTGAACTGTCTGGGGGGTTACTGGTTCTTACTGGTTCTCTGGGTGGTTGAACAGGTCTCCTCATGAAGGAGGTCCTGACTGAACTGTCTGGGAGGTTACTGGTTCTCTGTGGGGTCCAACAGGTCCAACAGGAGTCCAGAGGAAGCATAAGCAGGGTGGCTGGAGATAATGTGAACATGAAGAGCAACACCCTTAACTGATTTACAGAGTTGAGGTAGTGTTAACACTGCACCACCATAAGGCTCCAAACATCTTTAGTTTGTCTGTTGAGCTCTTGTTGTTTTGTTCTGAATCCTTAGTTTCCTCAAGTGTCCCAACATTTCATTTGAAGTTACAGATGACAATTAGACACTTTCACAGCCGCGTCAAATCACAGTACTGTGTCCTTCCTACTAGCACGCACTGCTGTGTAACCGGGCTATGTACCCATGCTAGTTAGCCGTGCTGTGGAACAACGCTGCGGTTGTTGTTGTTTTTTTGTATGCATCTTCATGATGTACCTTGTAAATCAAACAGACTAATAAAGTTGTTCCACCTCTTTGCTATGAAACCTGAGGCCTCGCCGTGCTTTCCAACTTCAACTTCGGCTCAACATCACTGCTGCTATATCAGGTCAACAAACACATCCAGGCAGCAATCCAGACACACACACACACACATCCAGGCATCGCCTCTCCAGTCCTGCAACACAAGCCACGGTTACTGTACGTGTTCAGACCGGACATGATGGACGATGTCCCACATGCGGCTGATGCAACCTGAAGCCGTAGTGAACACCTGGAGTCCACTGCATCCATCACCCGACTGACTAACCCAACCCCGTCACCTTATCAAAGCATCTCCTCACCACATCCAGTAGACACTTTCATCTCCACCAGGGAGGCTGACGATGTTCACCATTTTGATTTATTCAGGCGAGAGGTCCTGCACCTCTGTTGTAAGAGAGTTCGACAACTTTAGGATCAATGTTTTATGTGTTGGAACTATTCAGGTAATTGAGGCTGTGTGTGTGTCTTCTGCAATAAAGTTATACAGCTTCGGGTTCTAGAAGTTCAGGACTGTTTTATGGCGGATGGTGAAACAAACCATCAAATTGAAGAGTCCACGGTAAAACAAGCTGCTCGGCCTGTCAGCGCCGTGTTCCTGACTGTTGACAGGAGCTACGGAGGACATTTCACATTCAGTCAAAGCTCTTTTTTCAACAGTTATTAAAAACAACGTGGTCAACGTGTAATATCTCCCATGTATAGGTCATTATCATTGTGATGGGATCATTTGTATTAAACCACAGGGATTATGTGAGTATTGGACTGTTCAGAACTCAGCTGGAACAGAGTGGAGCCAGCGTGGAACAATGGCTCTATGTTCCCTCATCCCACCCGAACATGGGCTAGAACATACCTGAGCCCAGGTGTGTGTGTGTGTGTGTTTGTGTGCGCGCATGCATGTGTGTGTGTGTGTGTGAACATGCTCTCACACACCCATGCATTCCTGAACCTGCATTCCTGACACTGCCGAATGTTTTTTTTTTTTGTCTGCATGTCTGTGTTATTTTTTTATAAAACTTCCCCAGCATTTCTTTGTTGAAAGTGAAGTCTGAGACGAGACACACACACACACACACACACACACACACACACACACACACAATCCTCCACGCCCAGCATCAGTACGGGTGCAACACACACACACACACACACACACACACACATCTCCTCACCTGCTGGTTTGTAAGAGCGTGGCCATGCGTGTGATCGTGACCTGGGTTTATCTCCACTGATCTAATGGAGCAGGTGCCTCGGGTTCAATAAGGGACGTGCTGACGGATCTGAGGGAGTCTCCGCGACGAGAGGCGCAGAACCATGAGAGGGAACCAGACCAGGGGGTTCAGCGCCCGCTCATCACGCCAGCACCAAATGATTATTGATTACAGAGCCACAGGCTTCCCTTTGTGGATGAGGAGGACCGCTGTTCTGTGGGCAAGCAGGCATCATCTGGTTACCCCCGCAGACTGGGAAATGGTTTGGACCATAGACTGGGAAATGGCTTCCCTCTCTCTCTCTCGCCCCCTCTATCTCCCCTGTTCCCTCTCTCCCTCTTTCTGTGCAGTTGATCTCTGTCCCCCTTTTTCTCTCTCCCTCTCTGGGTGTGGTTGGGTGAATGAGTGTGTGTGTGTGTGTGTGTGTGTGTGTGGTTGTGTGTGTGTGTGTGTGTGGTTGTGTGTGTGTGTGTGTGTGTGTGTCCGTGTGTGTTTGTGTGTGTGTGTGTGTGTGTGTGTGTGTGTGTGAGAGAGTGTGAGAGCTGTCAACAGACTAAATGATGTGTAACCAGCGCCACAGAGCGTGTTAATACCAGCTCTACATTTGTTTCAACACCACTTCACCTGTGTGTGTGTGTGTGTGTGTGTGTGTGTGTGTGTGTGTGTGTGTGTGTGTGTGTGTGTGTGTGTGTGTGTGTGTGTGTGTGTGTCTGTGTGTGTGTGTCTGTGAGTATGAGTCACATCTAATGAGCATGATGGAGCAGTGCCCAGGTAAACATACCAGACATTTTCACAAAAACACATCTATACCTTTGACTTCTATATAACCTAAACCTATGTAACTATATAAACTAAACCTTAATAACTATACAACTATTTAACCTAAACAACTATAACCTTAACCTTTATATCTCTAGCCTTTACAACATGCCTCTTGTAAATCTTATTCACTGTGGATTATTTTTTTCATGATTTACAAATGTTTTATAACATTCATAAAAAACCTTGTACTGATTGCCCCGAACACAACATCTCTCTGTCTACCCCTCTCTGTCTCCCCCTCTCCAGCTGTGTGTTGGAGGAGGGGGTTAAC
>JAXIVH010000004.1:11789164-11809164 GCA_036785325.1 Urophycis tenuis | reverse complement strand
GACCAGGAGTGGTGGAATGGAGGTCTGGGTCCACGGGGTCTGGATCCGGGGGTCTCGTCATAAACAAGTGGATTATCTGCCAACAAGCTTACCTCGGAGTAGCAGCCCCCCACGGCCGACATAAACAGCCTGTATTTACGACCAATAATAACCAGATTCAATCACCACATTGATTCTGGACTCCCAGTCCCACTCATAAATCTCAGCTGTTCCTCCCTTATTGAGTCCTTCCTCCGATCGCACTCTCACACACACACACGCACACACACACACACACACACACACACACACACACACACGCACACACACACACACACACACACACGCACACACACACACGCACACACACACACTCATACACACACACACACACACAAATGTATATCAATATAAGCACACACACACACAGAGGTCTAATGGTTCAACAGAATCAAAGTGTCTCAGAGCATCTGCAGGACTGCCATTGATCCAGCTCCCTCCCATCTGGAGAGGAGGAAGGGGGGGAGGAAGAGGAGCGGAGGGGAGAGGGTGAGGAGAGGAGGGGGGAGGAGAGGAGGGACGGGCGGGGGGGGGGGGGGGGGGGGGGAGGCAGAGGAGAGGAGAAATAATGAGAGTGAGATGAAGAGGGAGTGTAAATGTGTGTTTGATGTGGACGTCCACGACACAGCCTCTGCAGACGAGGGGGCCGGTAGTCCTACGGCTGTCCGACGCCAACGGGCCGGGGGGGCTTCAGGGGGACCTGAAGGTCATGGGTCAGGGGTCATGGTCAGTCACAGCAGGGGGGGGGGGTGTCTCAACCGGACTCGCCAGGTCAGGAGACGAGTGGACGCCAGGTGGTCCATCACTGGTAGAACGACGCGAACCGCAGCCCCGCAACACACGGCTCTGCTGCCGATGGGGGGGGGGGGGGGCTGCGCTCGCTGATGTCACTTCCCTTAGCGTGTGTGTGAGGTGTCACGTGACTCCGACGTGAGCCAATCACAAGCCAACCACTGCAATGCCTGGTGTTTCAACGGAGGGCTGCGGCGCTGGTGGGGAAATGTTGACGCTAACGTTTCAGCCTCCTCCGTTCAGAAACCGTAAACGATGCCCGTATACCGAAGCTGTTAACGACGGTGCCATAACGATGTGTACTTTAATTCTCCAAAGGAGCCAAACACTGAGTCAGGCTGAGTTGATGTGAGAGCCGTGCAGGGCCAGCCCCCCCCTCTGGCCCCCTCTGCGCTGCAGCAGGACGACCATGTGTAGATTACAACATGTTGAGCGTGTGGACTCACTGCTGCTCGTCCACCAAGCTGGCTGTTTATTGGTTTAAAGTCTCTCCCAGCTGACCTGAGCCAGAGCTGGGAGCCCGCCTAATGTGCGTGTGTGTGTGTGCGTGTGCGTGTGCGTGTGTGTGTGTGTGTGTGTGTGTGTGTCTGTGTGTGTGTGTGTGTGTCTGCGTCTGTGTGTGTGTATACATGTTGTGTATGTTGCCAATACGTCTCGCTGTGCACCTTAACCCCATTAATAAAAACTCAATTCTATTACAAACTTTCCCTTTGAAACAAATTAATTAAGGTGCTATTATTTAGCCATCGCAGGGTTAATGACTGCCATTAGCAACAAAGGCTACATCCACCATCATTAGCCAAACTTGGTTATTTCCTCCATTCTGGCTCTTTAGTCAAGCAGAGATGGATGGCTCCTGAAACCGCTAGCGACGCTAATTAGCTTTTAAAACATAACACACTCCATCACCGCTCCGCCCAGCAGCCCACTCTCCCAGCATGCAGTGCTGCTTCTCAAGAAGCATCCAACCAGGGAAGGACAGTGTGTTCTTCAGTGGTACAACTCTAGAACACTGCTAGAACACTGCTACAACCCTGGATCACTGCTACTACCCTAATAGAACCCTGGATCACTGCTACAACACTACTAGAACCCTGGATCACTGCTACAACACTACTAGAACCCTGGAACACTGCTACAACTCTACTAGAACCCTGGATCACTGCTACAACTCTACTAGAACCCTGGATCACTGCTACAACTCTACTAGAACCCTGGATCACTGCTACAACTCTACTAGAACCCTGGATCACTGCTACAACACTACTAGAACCCTGGATCACTGCTACAACTCTACTAGAACCCTGGGACACTGCTGCAACACTAGAACGCCACCACGAAAACATAAGAACACGATCAAGGACACCAGAGCGCGCGGACAACAGAACCAGAAGTCCAGAACATTCCATCACCCCCTGATGAAGGGCATGCCTTAATCACCACATCACACTCATATTAATCAATACAACTACAGATGAGCAGCAGACCCCCGAGGCCGGGTCACCATGGCGACACAACACCGCGCTTCATCGGGGGGCTTTAACGAGTCCCGATGATGTCACCGAGAGGACCACCACGGCGAGGTCAGCCACCGGCGCCACGGGGGGGTCCGATTGGAGGAGCCCCGTGGCCTCGGCCAATGGGAGCCGGAGGAGAGCAAAGGGGGGCGGGGTTAAGGTGCGGCCGCGGCGTGGGGATGACATTGTGGGGAACAGAAGTGACTGTCTAGCGTTTACACTGCTGGCGATTTATGGACGACCCATAAATGTTTATCGTCTCTTCGTCTATTTATAACGGAGAGGACCTGAGTACGCCCTTGTGCACTTTAACGGCCTGGGAGCACTCCCAAACAGCCAGCACTTAGTGCGTGTGTGTGTGTGTGTGCGTGTGTGCGTGTGTGTTTGTGTGTGTGTGTGTGTGTGTGTGTGTGTGTGTGTGTGTGCGTGTGTGTGCGTGTGTGTGTGCGTGTGTGCGTGTGTGTATGCGTGTGTGTCGGTGGGAAACGAGAGCGATGGACACTCCGATAGCCACTCTTGTTTGGAAGTATTCTGATCACATGATCTGAATCTAAACTCCCATGGTCTGATCTGTCAGGTTTATGGGGACCCAGATGCTTGTTCCACACGCTTATCTGGTCCCCATAAATCTCAGAGTATCTGACGCCTCTGAGCCCGGCTGTGGCGGAGCTGCACAGGAACAAACAGATCAACAGGAAGCAAGTTTAGTGCAACAAGCTCAGGGCCCACTAGGCTCAGCGGCTAAGCTAACAGCTTCACCCATCCAGTGGGATCGATGATTCATCAGCCCCCATGGTGGGCCACCACTGATATCTAAAACGTAACATTTTAATAAAGTTAAGTATCCGAGTTCGGAGAAAATCCTGTGACAAAACTTCTGGTTATTTTTGTTTAACGAGCAAAATTCTTAAGAACACCTTTATGGCGATGATTAAAGCGTCAACCTGTGGATTTACAGCCAGGTAGATACTAAAGTGGTGCAGTTTTTAAATTAGCTCGAGATCACCGCGCGGGACGTGATGCGCAGGAAACGCTGAGATGTACGACTCGCGCGGAGCCCCCCCTGCCACTTTTAACCCCCGCCGGTCGACCAATCCGACGCCAGCCAATCCAAACCCAACCAATGGCGTCGCCTCGTCGTCGCTCGTGGTCCATTGGCAGCGTGTTCCCGAGCAGAGCAGGAGTTAGCAGCGCTGCGCTAACCCCTTAGCCCTCTCATCAGCTGAATAATGAGGGGGAGAGCTGCCGGGCTCGCCCCCCCCCCCCCCCCCCGACGGCCGGTCATTAATTGAGGAGCGGAGCGCTTGGCAGGAGTCCTGCGGAGCTCCGCCCAGCCGCCATGTAGGAGCCCAGGGTACAAATGGAGGTGGCCGTGTGCCGCGATGCTAAATCACCCTGAGGAGGCCTTTAAGAGGCCTGCTGTGGGGAGCCAGACAGCAGAGGTGTAACTTTATGAAATAATGACTGGCCTTCACCGCAGCGGGTGGGGGCGGGGGGGTGGTGGGGGAGGGGGGGTAAATGAAATGTGAGCATAACCCCACTCCCCCCCTCCTCCTCCCCTCCTTCCCCCCCCCCCCCCTCCCCTCCCCCCCTCCTGCTTCAGGACAGATTTATAGGAGAGACATGGCCACGGTGCAGGTCACTTCCTCTCTCTATCTCCTCCCCTCTCTCTCCTTCCTCGCTCTCTCTTCTTACCCACTCCGGTTGCCTTTCTCTCGCTGTCTCTCGTTCATTCTCTCTCTCTTTCTCTCTCTCTCTCTCTCTCTCTCTCTCTCTCTCTCTCTCTCTCTCGCGCTCAGCTATTACAACCCACGCCCACCTGCCGCATCTGCCCACAGGTAAACAGCCCCCTCCCACCCTCCCATGCCCCTCCCATGTGTCCAACAGACCCCTCCCACTATTTGCTGTATGGGTTGTAATATCAGAGTCTCTGAACAATGCCTTAACCTACAATGTAAAACCGTGTAACTTCGGCAGTTAAGGCGTGTAATTACACGTACAAATTGTGAAATCTGGAAAATGATCAAACTTAGGATAGCTTAGTATGTGAACATCAGTGCCTATAAATCAGTCATGCTGTCTCTGAACTCTCCATCCTGGAGGGCCCCTTCAAACAGCCTGCTTCAGATTTACAGCCTCCCGTCATCTACAGCCCTCCCTCTGTCTGTCTCACTCTCTCTGTCTGTCTGTCTGCCTCTCCCTCTGTCTGTCTGTCTCTCTCTCTCTCTCTGTCTGCCTCTCCCTCTGTCTGTCTGTCTCTCTCTCTCTCTCTCTCTGTCTGCCTCTCCCTCAGTCTGTCTGCCTTTCCCTCTGTCTCCCTGGGTCTGTCTGTCCTGGAGGAGCTACACTCCCACATGGAGCACCTCCCAGGCAGGAAGTCCAGCACGAGGCCCCTCAGCGTGGCGGGGATGGTGGACAGCTGCCCCCCGGCCGCGGGGGCTTTAGAGATCAGTCCGGCCGCTGATTAACGGCCGCTTCAAAAGGAAGACGAGCGATGAGTGGACGGGCCGCGTGGAGGAACGCCGAGTGTTTCCACGCTTTCGTTCAGATTGAGGGCGGGGGTACCTGGCTGGCCTGTCACCATGGCAACCCCCCCCCCCCCCCCCCCCATCCTCCATCATGCAGAGTCCCCCCCCCCCCCCCGTTGTGCAAACGAGGATTCATCTCAGTAACGTCTCAGTGAGGACAAGGACACCTGCTGCTGAGACATGAACTAACCGCTCGGAGATGTTGAATAGGACCCAGTATTTACAGCCTGCACACGGAGCACGGACAGTGAGTGTGTGTGTGTGTGTGTGTGTGTGCGGGCGCACCTAGACTGCCTCCATCAAGCACCAGGAACATTAAACTGGCCGTGTGTGTGTGTGCTGGAGATACACTCACAGGAAACCAAATTAAAGTGACAAATAGACTCCTCGCGCGCTAAGCAGCGCAAAGTAAATTATTTAGCCGGAAGCCAGTTGAGACTTTTTCCAGCGACTGCAGTGCAGACGCCGCGATGACGAACGAGCCCAATGGCTCACAGCGCTCGACTTAAAGACACTAAATTTAAGAAGAGTTCCTGCTGCCCCCAACCCCCCCCCCCCCCGCCCCTCCGCCTCCCAGGCCATCCCCCTTCATCAACAGCTGCAGCTCCCCCCAGAACACAGCTAGGGGGAGCTGTACCCTGGCAGTAAATCACGTAATGCTCCGATACCAGAGAAATGTTCCCGCTTCAAATGAACCCTGAAGCACTCGTCTTTCTGAACGAAACCATCTGTTGTTTGGGCTATTTTGGGGCTCCCCTCACCCCCCCTACATCCACTGGGTGAGGTGGATGTAGGAGGGGGGGGGTGTGGGGGTGAGGGGGTGAGGTAACCCCCCCACCACCACCACCATCTCAAGGCTCATCTTACGTGCGTAACTCATTACATTGGCTACCTTGTTGTTGTTTATGATCACGGTTGCCGGGGCGACAGATTTACTTGTAATAGGATTGGAGTCATCCGATTACAAAAAGAGTCATTTTTTTACCATTATGGAGGGGAAGCCATTTCATATGCTGTGGTTTTCTTATGGATGGAGGATGAGAAGGGAGGCAAGCTGACGCAGATTTTCGGGGAGTTAAAAGTATTTCGGCAAATCCAAGTATTTGCTTTGAATTCCCAGAAGCCTGACGTTGTTCCTGGTGGCTGTATTTTGAGTAGAATTAGAAGCCAAGTCAGAAAAAGTTGATATTATTGCCAAAGATGTGATCACAAGTCCCCATTCATCAATTATCATAAATCTCTGCAAGGCCTTTTATTGTTTATCTTGCTTTCTATTTATTATCCACCACACATAATTTCATATTTTTTTTATTTTATCTTATTTTTTTGTCTATTTATTTCTATACGTTGTAGATTTTTGTGCCGTTGTGTACCTTGAAATGCACTTAAAATGAAATGAATTATACCTGCAATTATACATTAAAAAACACATCATACAAATACATAAACACAAAGAATAAAACGGCCTCGTGGAGATCACCCATCTAGATAACTGGAGAGTTTATACTTCAATACAATGGAATACATTGCCATTATAAAATAATAATCTTAATGCCTCCATTTTGCATAACTCGATATGCTCTTCATTTGAGGGCTAAACCTCCAGGAATCCCCTCCTGCTCTTTGGCTCTTGTTATTCATCATCTGTGGGCCTCCTCAGGTCCCTGGGAAGAGGCTCCATCTCCTCCTCAAATCTTGTCCTCCTCTCTCCTCCTCGGGGGTGGTTCGGGAGGTTTTCTCCTCATGGCCCTCCTTCTGAGGAGCCATGGAGGAGCCCTGTGATGAAGGCCTACACAGATGAAGGCATACGATCAAGATTGCTGTGACATTACTTACTGTGAGCTGTGAAGTACAATAAGAGTAACGTTACTTTTACACATTCATTTTTCTAAATATTTCCAGCTCTATGTTTTGATGTTGTTAGGCCTACTTTTAATCTAGGATTGAACGATTTTGATTCTCTTTGAACAGTGAACTTTTCAAAGCCAATGACTCATCAGAAAATAATATTCTCCCTCTCGTCTTGTCAAAAATAACAATAATGATGACAATAAGTAGGCTAATAAGGAGTGTGTGTTTACACGATAGTCTGTCGCCCCTGTGCGATGTTCACAAAATGTTTATGAAGTTATGAAGATGTGACTTATCATGCTTTAATTTTGATTTAAGGGTGTGAGTTCGACCTTTCGCGAAGGAATTCAGAGATTTGGAAGTTGAGTCGTGATATTTTGCTGAGATAAAGTGGAGAGGATGCTAACGCAGCTGCTATTGATTTGATCTTCATGATTTACAACAAATACGAGTCGAGGGTTGGAGGACAGCGCAAAGAATGTTCCTCTCTCAAAGAAGAGGATTTACTGAACGGTACTTTCCACAGAAATGACTTAATTTCTCTCTGACTTTCAGACTTTTTTTCTGCTCAGGCAGAGAGGAGGACGGCCATAAATCAGCCGTCCTGAGGGCCCAGCGAGTTGAAACCTAAACCATGCTGGGGTTAATGGAAGTTCAAACAAGATTTATTTTAATTGTTCCAATATAAGTTTTTAACTCAAACAAAATGTCCTCTGTGTTGACAGTCGACAGTAAATTATAATACATCTGGACTAAAAGCCTCAAGTGTCACAAAACCTTACACACACTTGTCAATTTAGGTGAAACGTTGAGTGGAAGACAGTTTCCTCATTCAGGTTTAAGACTAATCACCAAGCACTGAGATTAGTGAGCAACAACACACCTCATCTTACACTGCAGTTACTTTTTTGGTAGGCCTATAACCATTGAAGTTGAAACTTGTGAATTTAATGAATGTGTAATGATAAGTGTTATAATATAAAATGCATTACAGGCCTTATCGTATCCAGCATGTAAAAACATACCACATGAATGAGTTAATAACAGAAACGCGTTGTCCAGGGCAGTGGTTTCCCAGCTGTGGTGCGTTTGCCCCCAGAGGACCGCGAGGGTACTGTAGTTGGAACACGGGATTGTCACGTTTACAATCATAGTTCAAATGAAGAAAGTCTAAATATATTGTTCAGTAAATGTACTCTGGCTCGTCCGTAATTAGAGTGTCGATTTGTGCATTCCATCACGTCTTCCAATGTCATGTTTTCCCATGGATGTCAACTTGTGTGGATACTCTTCCTCAGCCACCACATGTGTCTCCACCCGGTTACCTTTGCATGCGAGGTGGTCCACAAAAGGTGTCGACCATTTTGTGGTCCACCTCAGGTCAAAGGCTGGGAAGCACTGCCCTTGGGGTTAACGTTCAGACTGAAGCCCTGGCTTAATGCTTCACAGCAGGAGGTCACCTGTTAAATGTCCTTCATGTCTCTCCTCGACGTAGCATTAAGCTAGCTTGGTGGTACTCATCCAGTCTTGGGCCGTGTTGCGATATCCATACTTACCGTACTTAGTATACTTAGTTTGAGTATGGAGGGGGTTCTGATTACGATCGCGGCGAAAAGAAGTGTACTGAAGGACTGAGGACCCGGCTGTTGCCCTCAAAACGGTTAGTACGCATAGTGTGTAACGGTGTACACTTTCCGACTCAACGGCAGCCATCTTAGCTACGTAGCGGAAGAGGTGGAGCCAGGCTGAGCCACGCTCAGTTTCAAAATGGCTAGGCTTCAGTGGGTGTAATGGATTCACGTGTGTTTGGTAGGTGATGCAGCCACGCAGCTGATAGTAATTTCCGGTAAGTGCACCATTTGGAACAACACTAACATCTGAAAATCTGCACACTCATAAAGTATGAATATCAGAACACAGCCTTGGACTAGACTACAGGCATCGTCAGCACTAGTGCGTTTAGCTGTGGCACGAGTTTAGCAACTAGGTAAGAGTCTACTTTTTGTTGCCAGCCGTGTCCCTGTTGTCCCTCCATCAGGTCTTCAATCTTCATTTGAAAGAAGATAAACAAACTATTGATCCGAGCGGAGTCACAGGAACACAGAGAAGACTCCATATTTTTGAAACAATGCTTGCAAGCAAAAATCCATACATGATGCAGAGTAGAAAAACTGGAGCAGTAAAATACTTAATCCTACACAGTAGGATTGTGTTAAACTAGAACCAGTGTTAAACTAGAACCAGTAGACGTAGAACCAGTAAGAGCAGGCCTTTGGTTAGGGGCCATGAGGCATTGCTAAACACGCAAGATGACTCAGAATGTTCCCTGGTCCACATGTCGTCTTGACCTCGTCGCTGTTCTACTCCGGGTCCTGGGCCCAGACACAGTTCTGGGCCCAGCCACAGCTCCTGGCTGCAGTTCTGTTTAAACAGGACCATTTAGTAGATGCTTTAACCCTGTGGAACTCGCTCACCTCCCAGCATGCCCCTCCCTAATGTTAGGGAGATGCTCTGATGCTAACCTTTCAGTCTGCTGTGGTGACACGGTCTGTACCGACTGACACACTACAGCCGGTTCACATGCTAGCAAGCGGCAGACACAATGCAGACACAATGCATCCGATTGGACAAGACCTATCTATGTATCGGCCATGATCTAAAGTTGGTGATACATGATGACAACAACCTGGGTTCCTTTCCCTTTGGTAGATTAAGGCTAACTACACAACTATGAACCACCAATCAGAAGTTATTAATCGGTCTGTTAGTAATTGGTCTGAGGAATACCGTCACTGGTTGTCTTCATGAGAGCAGACAGAACTTCCAGAAGGCTGGCCACCTGCGCTGTCCCACTTCTGAATGTTAAATCAGTTAATTCACTGATCAGATAGCAGGTCAGACGTCCTGAAGCTAGTCCTAGTGAAGGAGAAGGCTGGTCTGACCGAGCCTTCTGTATGCATTAGTTCATTCATTATGGGTAAGAGTGCTGCAAGTGTCAGGGTTCATTCTGGCCGAAATTTAGCCAAGAAAGAAATCAAGAATCTTATCCTTCCACATGTAGCCTGTACCGATCCTGGTCTCCACACCTGTAGACCCCATGGCTCCTGGTCTTCCACCTACAGTGTCCAGAGTGAGTCCTAGATTGCAGAGATACATGGCTTTACAATCTGTGTACTACACTGGAGAGGTCAAACGGCCTTACCCTCCATGAGGAGGAATCAGAGGACTGGTGGGAAAGAAACCAAAAAAATTAATTCATTGGTACTCATTTTAGTAAATGAAAAAAAACAAATCAAACAAAGCAAGTTGTAGATCGCAAAGCTACTCAAACAAGCTTGGGTTCGCGCCGAGATGAAGACACACACAGTGAACAAGCTGCCATGTGCGTGTTAACAAAGCCAGCCGACCAATCAGCAGCTAACGAGGAAGCACTAGTGATTGGCTGTCAGCGAGACAGAAGGGTGACACCGAAAGAGCAGCAGTGATTTGTGCTTCTTTTGCAAACACGTGAAGAACATCGGAGACGAAATCAGAGCGAAGTACGAACGATTCAAACACATATTGCATAAGTTCACATGCAATATGTTCAAGGGATGATGTCAGGTCTGAGGGAGCAGAGAGTGCCTGAGTGTACCTGGAACGGCTGTCTCAGGAACACGTTGTTCTGATCCAACATGGCCGCCTCCTCCAGAGCACCGGGGTCACCATGGCAACCAGCAGCGGGAGCTGGGTCGGAGGCTGCCGATTGGCCCCTGGGCTCTGGAGGGGAGGGACTGTTTATTCGTCAATATTTACACTTTTATTTTCATTTTATTTTGGCTTTCACCTTCGTCTGTCTGCCCCTCTTGGGGGGTATACATGGGGGTGGTCGTCAAATGGAGCCATCGGCAGAACAAACTAAGTTTAGCCATTCCGTTGTCTGGGCGCAGGGAGAAGGAGCAGACCACGCCGTTAACCAGGTTAGCCAGATCTCATTTCCAGGAAGGTTAGCCTGATCACATCCAGGAGACGCAATGAGCTGCAGTGTTTAATAAGCAGCTGGTCCTTCGACCCATGGGGGCTGCACCCAGTGGGGCTGCGCCCAGGACAGCTAGCCCCGACTTCCTCAGCCAGCAGGGCTAGGGTGTCATCCTCATTGAGTTTTACTGTAGGCATTACAATAACGCAGGATTTTTACATTTTGTATAACTCAAGAAAAATAATAATAATAATCTTTTTTGCAAAAAACTTTTCTTTCTGACAGTATAACTTTTTACGATTTCTGATTTTGATGCACTACTGCATTACTGCACTCTAAAACACTGTGAAACGCTTTAAACCACTAACTACCTCAACTTTACTTTTTAAACTTTACTAGCCCCTGCCATCGTGTTGATTGTTGTTTGTTGTTGTCTATTGTTATTGTTGTTTGTTGTTGTCTAATGTTATTGTTGTTTGTTGATTGTTTACTGTCGCGCACCAACCGCCAAGACAAATTCCTTGTAGGTACAAACCTACTTGGCAATAAACATCTTTCTGACTTCTGACTTCTGATCCAAACACACACACACACCCTTGGTGCTACATGTGTCTGTGTGTGCATCTTGAGTTGTGTGTGTAAAAGTGTGCATTTGAGAGTGAGAGAAGACGAGAGAGAGACAGATAGAGAGCAAGAGAGAGAGAGAGAGAGATAGAGAGAGAGAGAGAGAGAGAGAGAGAGAGAGAGAGAGAGAGAGAGAGGAGAAGAGAGAGATGAGACAAGAGAAACAGCTCCCTGTGATCTCCTTAACACGGATCTGAGTGTGTTCTGAGCACGTTCTGAGCGTGTTATTCCGGTCCGTGTTGGCGTGTTTAGGCTATAGAGATATTTACGCTGACATGCCTGTATTTACTGCGTGTGAAGTTATGAGCCACCCAACACCGCCCGCTCCCGGTCGCCGCGGCAACAGAAGGTCAAGGACCGGGCGGCCATGACGGCGACGCTGGCCCGGCTCGCAGCTCGCCACGCCGTGGCAGGGGCGGGAGGCAGGGGAGGGCCGGGGCGGGGGGGGTAGGGCAGCTGACATTTACAGCGCCACTGGAGCGCTTTCTGACGTCGGCCATGTTGGTGCAGCCCGGCTCGCATTTCAAACACAGGTCGTTGACCTTTGACCCCCGGTGCCACAGTGCAGAGGGTTATGGGGGCGCGGCGGCCGTTTGGGAAAGGCTACGGCCTCGGCTAACGTCGGCTAACGGGGCTATGATGGCTAGCGATGAGCTACATTAGCATGTCGTTGTACATCTGCCTGGGTAACGGCAGACTGCTCAGCGCCAATCATTTTTTATGACATGCTGTTTTGGAGTTCAAACTCAAACTTTATTGTTTTTGGAATCGAATTTCCAACTTTATTGTTTTGGGAATGTAATCACAGCAGCAGGTTTGAGCTTGTGTTCAGATCACGGACGTATTCATTTAGAAATTTAAGATAACAGCCCCGCTGGCGGCTGCTGGGCAGTGCTCATTGTCAGGAGCATATGGTGGGCTGGTACCGGACCCCCACCCCGACCGTAGGGTCTGGCCCTCCTACTTCCTGCTTCCTGTTTGATCCACGCATCCCACTCCATCATTTCTCGTCTTATTCTAATGTTATTATTCAGTGTCTTCTCTCCTGGAGAGAGACCCTCCTCAAGGACCCTTTCTCTTCATCCCCTCTCCTCTTCCTCTTGCTCTCCTCTTCATGTCTACTGTGATGCAGACATGATAATGATGATATGATGATAACAAACATCTCATCTTGACTACAGGCCTTCTATTAACAGCCCGGGTCTGTAGATACAGTCCAACCCTGGGTGTGATGCTGGGTTAGACAGTCTGGGTGATGCTGGGTTAGACAGTCTGGGTGATGATGGGTTAGACAGTCTGGGTGATACTGGGTTAGACAGTCTAGGTGATGCTGTGATAGACAGTCTGAGTGATGCTGGGTTATTCAGTCTGGGTGATGCTGGGTTAGACAGTCTGAGTGATGCTGGGTTATTCAGTCTGGGTGATGCTGGGTTAGACAGTCTAGATGATACTGGGTTAGACAGTCTGGGTGATGCTGGGTTAGACAGTCTGGGTGATGATGGGTTAGTCAGTCTGGGTGATGATGGGTTAGTCAGTCTGGGTGATGCTGGGTTAGACAGTCCGGGTGATGCTGGGTTAGACAGTCTGGGTGATGCTGGGTTATTCAGTCTGGGTGATGCTGGGTTAGACAGTCTAGATGATACTGGGTTAGACAGTCTGGGTGATGCTGGGTTAGACAGTCTGGGTGATGCTGGGTTAGACAGTCTGGGTGAGGCTGGGTTAGACAGTCTGGGTGATGCTGGGTTAGACAGTCTAGGTGATACTGGGTTAGACAGTCTGAGTGATGCTGGGTTAGACAGTCTGGGTGATGCTGAGTTAGACAGTCTGGGTGATGCTGGGTTAGACAGTCTGGGTGATACTGGGTTAGACAGTCTAGGTGATGCTGGGTTAGACAGTCTGGGTGAGGCTGAGTTAGACAGTCTGGATGATACTGGGTTAGACAGTCTAGGTGATGCTGTGATAGACAGTCTGGTTGAGGCTGAGTTAGACAGACTGGGAGAGGCTGGGTTAGACAGTTTGGGTATATGATGTGTGTGAGGTATTGTTCACAGGGAATCCCGCCGGCCGTGGCTGAGTTGACATCACCCCGCGGCCCCACACCACACACACACACACACCCTCTCTCTCTCTCTCTCTCTCTCTCTCTCTCTCTCTCTCTCTCTCTCTCTCTCTCTCTCTCTCTCTCTCTCTCTCTCTCTCACACACACACACACACACACACACACAAACACACACAGTTGTATAGTTATGTTACGTGCTAGTATCAACTGGTCTCTTGCTGCCCTCTAGAGTACAGATATAGATCTATCTCTCTATCTCTCTCTATCTCTCTCTCTCTCTCTCTCTCTCTCTCTCTCTCTCTCTCTCTCTCTCTCTCTCTCTCTCTCTCTCTCTCTCTCTCTCTCTCTCTCTCTCTCTCTCTCAGCCAGCTGACGGGAACATTAGCAGTTGTCAGGATGCACCCCCAGACCAAACGTTCTGGGTTCAATCCCCAATGTCCACGTTCTACCTGTAAGCATCCTAGAGCGAGACACACTCCCTCCTCCCTGGGGTACCATGAAGATAGATGCTGTGAGCCGAGCTGCAGACCAGTCACACCAGTCAGGCACGAAGCCTTGTCAGCTCTGTCGGCCTGCAGGTGAATGTTTAGGGAGATGGAGAAGTGGTTGTTCCACTAACAGCAGAAAGGTACTGGGTTTGATACCCAATGTTCATGGTCCCTAACCCCTAACCCCTGGCTGCTCCTTAATAGCAGCTCTCCTTCTCAGTGGAAGGGTCTCAGTGTTTGTGTGTTTCTGTGTGGTTGTGTGTATTGTGGGACATGTGTTGGGGTGTGTGTGTGTGTGTTGCAGGAAGTGTGAGGTTGTTTACTGGTTAATTAGGTCCAGTAAACAACAGACCCTCATCAGAAAACAGCTGTTAAGGAGCCCCATTAAAACACACACACACACTGTTTTACAAGTTAATTTTGTTGTGTGAGTGTGTGTGAGTGAGTAAGTGTGGTTGAGTGTGTGTGTGTGTGTGTGTGTGTGTGTGTGTGTGTGTGTGTGTGTGTGTGTGTGTGTGTGTGTGTGTGTGTGTGCGTGCGTGCGTGCGAGCGCTACTCACAGTGAGTCTCGTTAAAGTTAGCGTAGCCGTCACATTATCACCTCCAGGGAACAGAGAGAGTGTTACCGCAACGAGCAGCCAGCGGCTAACAGCGCCGCGCATGTTACCACAACATGGCTAGCATGCGCCACCCCCTCCTGCTAGCATAAAACCCCAGCTAGCAAAACAGCAGCTCAGAGCTTCTGACGGCACAACAACAGAGCAGTAAACTGGGGGAGGGTCCCAGCCGCGCTGGACGGCCGCCAGGTTTCCACGCGGGCGCTAGCGTTAGCCAACTGGTGCGGTCTCGTTAGCGCGCCGAGACCTATAACCATTAAAACACCATTAGCCGCAGCGTGTAATCCTGTGGAACTAAACGGCCGCCAGTAATCAGAAACACACGCGGCCAGCCAGAGGCTCGCTCCGCGCCACCAGGGAGGGATCTGTCCTCCAAAATGGACGCTTCCCTGTGTTCATTGTTTCTACCACCCTCTATGTTTTATCATTTGTTTTTTTATTACTCCTCCTTTCTCTTTCCCTCCCTCTCTCTCTCTCTCTCTCTCTCTCTCTCTCTCTCTCTCTCTCTCTCTCTCTCTCTCTCTCTCTCTCTCTCTCTCTCTCTTTTTCACCATAATTTAGTTTTAGTTTTATTTGTAACATACTACTACAAAACAGATAACAACATGATCATGTTAACAACACAAAAAAGCAAGAAAGTGTGTGTGTGTGTGTGTGTGTGTGTGTGTGTGTGTGTGTGTGTGTGTGTGTGTGTGTGTGTGTGTGTGTGTGTGTGTGTGTGTGTGGTCCATGTGTGTGTATGTGTGTGTGTGTGTGTGTATGGTCCGTGTGTGTGTATGTGTGTGTGTGTATGGTCCGTGTGTGTGTATGTGTGTGTGTGTGTATGGTCCGTGTGTGTGTGTGTGTGTGTGTGTGTGTGTGTGTGTGTGTGTGTATGGTCCGTGTGTGTGTGTGTGTGTGTGGTCCATGTGTGTGTGTATGGTCCGTGTGTGTGTATGTGTGTGTGTGTGTATGGTCCGTGTGTGTGTATGTGTGTGTGTGTATGGTCCGTGTGTGTGTGTGTGTGTGTGTGTGTGTGTGTGTGTGTGTGTGTGTGTGTGTGTGTGTGTGTGTGTGTGCGTGTGCGCTCTACTACCTCACAGCTCATGCATATGAAAGGAAAGTCCTGGGCAGTGATGAATATTCTACAGTTTTCCTGCAGGTTTCAAGTCAAGCTTTTAATCTTTTAATCTCTCAGAGTGGGTGTGTGGTAATTTGCTGATATGCAAATCTGATCCAGCAAAGTTTTTTATTTGTGTTTTTGCAAGGAGCTAGCGCTGCAAATCAACTCAATTTAGATAATTTCATTTATTTTATTGTGGGGGTCGTAAGTGGCCAGGACACCCTTCTGGAAGGAGCTGCTCGAGCATTTGCCTCGTAAATATTTGCCCTGATTTGCAAAACTAAGTCAAGTTGTTTATCCCAACTCAGCAAAGTGAAGGTCTCGTACTCCAGAAACCGAACCTGTGCACCAGGCTGGAGTCGTCCTCATCTCTAACTGTAGAAAGTAAAAACAAAGACACAATATAAATATACTGACTCACCCCCAGAATGACCCGGTGAGTGAAACGCTGGGACGTAGAGCGAGGGGCTTGGGACCTCCACTTGGACCAGAACCATATGATGAACCATCATATCTGTAGATGATGGAGAAATATCATGAGACCAGAACAAGTCATTGCGTGGGTCAGTGAGGCAGAACCACATGTCGGTGAACCTTTGGGGCTCACGCAACGTTTCACCAACCAAGTGAGGTTTCATTTGGGTCAGCCTTGACTCACTTTCATGTATATTCTATGTTGATACATTCGTACAGCTATATAGCAGTTTCCTTTTGATTACCTTGTTTTATTCATGACGTAATGGGCCCATAGGAGTCCAGAATGACCCGGTTAGTGAAACACCGGGACTTCCACTGGGACCAGAACCATGCCTTACCCACGGACTCGTCAACACCCGGGTGTAGTTGGGAATCCAAGCAGAAGCTCCGCCTCCAGAGAGCCCCGCCCCTACAACATGAAACCACACCCGAGGGGGAGGAGCCTCACGTTGCCATGGCGCTGGTCACCGTCCGGATGTCCGTCCTTCAGCCCGTGTTTATTTCAGATCTACGGGCGCGTTCATGGGGTCGTATAAACCTCCTGTTTATGGTTGCGCTCGTGTTATGGGATGTGCATAAAACCAGGGCTACTAATTCCAGCTCGTGGCGCTAATTGGCCACCCAGCCCAGCTTCCTGAAGGTGTTTCTCTTGTGATCATTTATCTTCTCCAGGGCCGCCCTTCTGCGGCAGGCCGTTCAGAGCCGTCTCTGAGGAGAAGCGCAGCCCCCCCCCCCCCCCCCCCCCCCCCCCCCCCCCCGCCTCCCCCCGGGGCGGACTCTCCCCGCTCACCGCTAGCAGGGTGACGCAAGCGCAGCCCTCCCTGATGCAACCGCACCAATTATCGGCCACGTAATAAAGGCCGGGGGCCGCGGCTCCTGGCTCGTTAATCACGCAGAGTTCAGACGGCCCGGCCGCACGCCGTCCATTTGAAGTCTTGCGGCGGACGTGCAGCGGTGGGCTCAACGCAGGAGGGGCCGCGCCGCCGCCGCCGCGCATCAAACAAACCCAAACATGAACATCAAACACGACCTTCTGCTAACCTGGAGAGCCGTCCAATTACAGCCGCTCGCTCTGACCACAGGGCTGGGAGAGCACAGGTGATGTGATCTGCATGTATACTGGCATCGGGATACTGGATCAGGATACTGGGATCAGGATACCAGGATACTGGATCAGGATACTGGGATCAGGATACTGGGATCAGGATCAGGATACTGGGATCAGGATACTGGGATCAGGATACTGGATCAGGATACTGGGATCAGGATACTGGGATCAGGATCAGGATACTGGGATCAGGATACTGGATCAGGATCAGGATACTGGGATCAGGATACTGGGATCAGGATGCTGGGATCAGGATACTGGGATCGGGATACTGGGATAAGGATACTGGGATCGGGGATACTGGGATCAGGATACTGGGATCAGGATACTGGGGATCAGGGATACTGGGATAAGATACTGGGATCAGGATACTGGGATCAAGATACTTGGACCTCCATGTAAACCGTGATCAGCAATGACAAAACTTCATTCATTAATTCGATAATCGATAAATCGGACTCTGCTGGTCTGAAAAGCTTGATGCTTTGTGGCCATTATGGACTGTGTGGTCTCCATGTTAATATAACATGCTAGATGTTACGCGTTACATGTTACATATTGCATGTTACGTGTTACATGTTTCATGTTTCATGATACATATTACATGTTACAGGTTACATGTTATGCATTACATGTTTCATGTTACATATTGCATATTACATGTTATGTGTTACATGTTTCATGTAACATATTACATGTTACATGATAGATCAAGGGCCCTTTGCTCCAGGAAACAGAGGGCGCATGCGGTGTAGCGAGGAGCGGGTGGGTGGTGTTGCTGCGGTAGTTCAGGGGTTAACAGCCCACATTATGCAGCTCTTTACCGGCCCCTGAGGGCCCTCAGCTCCCCACCCTCACGACTCCTCCCACACGCCGCACCTCCCCCGGCACACTCACGACCAGGACCCACGGGCGGGTGTCAGGTCATAAACGGAGCTCGTCAGGAGTGGGTAGTCTTTGGCTCAAGGGCACCTCAACACTTGAAGACCAGCCGGGGATCAAACCAGTGAAGTCAATGTCCACTGAGCAGTGGCTCAGTGGATAGAGCGGGTGGATAAAGCGGATCGTCCCCTAACCGGAGGGTCGGCGGTTCGATCCCTCCTCCCCCCTCCGCTCCTCCAACTGTGCGCATGTCGAAGTGTCCTTGAGCAAGACATTGAACCCCAACTTGCTCCCCGGGCGCTGAACATTGCAGCCCACTGCTCCTATGTACCATAGGATGGGGTCAAATGCAGAGAAAGAATTTCATTCCCATATCTAAAAAATACTGAGAATGACCAATAAAGACCAAAAGGTCCTCTCTAAAAATGAAGCCCAACAGTTCTTCTGCTGGGCTGCTTTGGGCTGCCATGAGCGGCTGTCTCTTCACGTGTCCGGAGGAGCTACATCGACACTCCCCCCTCTTCTCCCCTCTCCTCCCCTCTGATTCCACAACTACATCTCATACCTCCATGCCCCCCTCTCCCCCCTTCATCCCATAAGTCTAACTCACCTTTATTCTCCTCTGCCTCCCTCTTCTCCCTTCAGAACCTCTCTCTCTCTCTCTCTCTCTCTCTCTCTCTCTCTCTCTCTCTCTCTCTCTCTCTCTCTCTCTCTCTCTCTCTTCTCTCTCTCTCTCTCTTTCTCTCTCTCTCCCTCTTTCCATCGCTTTTCTCCCCCCTACCTCCCCTTGCAGTGTATAAGTAACTGAATGCATTGCTGTGTGTCTGAGGACCCCCACCCCATACATCATCTAATGAACTCAGCTGACGGCCCGCAGTACCCCAATAACCCCCCCCCCACACACACACACAAACATACACACACATACACACACACACACACACACACACACACACACACACACACACACACACACAAACACCAACCCCCCCCCCCCCCCCCCGCCCAACCACACTCTCATGATTCATAGCAAGTCCAGGGCAGGGGGCGTCGTTCATTACTGGGGGGGGGGGGGGGGGGGTCCCATGATGCAGTGCATTCCCTCCCCCTGACCAAACACCTCCACGGTCTCCACGACAACCAGCTCATCAACAAGTTATCAGAGAAGTGACTGAAAGGTACCGGCTGGAATATTCCAAGCTACTCAATTGTTACCACATATACATGCAGCACCCCCCCATACACACACACACCTGTACTCTGCAGTAACTAAACTTTCAGTGGAACTTGATTGGCTGTCGGCAGTATTTCACCTCTGACCCTCATCCCACCTCAGTGTGGGACCAGACAAACTGGGACCAGGCCAGCTGGGACTGGACCAACTGGAAACAGACCAGCTGGGACCAGACCAACTGGGGCCAGAACTCTGTTTCAAAGCGTTGAGACCAACTACATAGGAAAACTTTGAAAAACGAAGTTTGGGATTTTCCTATCAGTCCCCCCCCCCCCCTACACACACACACACACACACACACAAAGTCAAAGTGTTACATACACACATTCATACATAAACACTCACACTCACATGCATTTGCATACACACATGTACGCACACACACACACACACACGCACACACACACACACACACATACCAACACACATGCATACACACACTCACACTTGCTCTTAAAGTCTGTGACACACACACACTCACACACACACACACACACCACACTCTCTGAGACACATAAACACACAGACATACTTGAACTCTTAAACACACATGCTCAGCCCCCCCGGGGTGTGCGGTGGTCCGGCCGTCATGTGGAGGTGAAAGTGCTCGTGCCGCCCAGCGGGGTCAAGGTGCTGGAACAACAAAGACCCCCGCGGACCCCCCCCCCCCCGTCCCGACTGTGCGTTTATTGAAGTAGAAAGTCCGGCCTCGCGTCTGATTAT
>JAXIVH010000004.1:11752407-11788964 GCA_036785325.1 Urophycis tenuis | reverse complement strand
GACCAATGCAGCTGGTTGGTTGTCACAGGCCTACACAGAGCATACCCTACACAGAGCATACCCTACAGAGCATGGTCTACAGAGCATACTCTACAATTTGCATGTGATGAAATACAACTTGTTTAATTTCTCATTTGGCTAACCCTAATGTTCAGTTCTCGTCTCTCTAATTACTACAGGACCTGAGTTCCCGTACTACAGTTGTGTAGTACAGTTGACAGTAGCTCAGTGGATTGAGCAGGCTGACAGAGTCAGCTAAACCGTAGGGTGAGCGGTTCAATTCCCCTTGATCACCACCTCCCAGACTGTCTACATGTTGAACCCCACAAATGTACTGATTGTATGTCACTTTGGATAAAAGCGTCTGCTAAATGCCCTTTTTAGTACCAGTACTACAGTAGTGTAGTACCTGTACACCGTCAATCTGATCATCATTCATTACATATAACATGCTTGTCAACACTGCATTGAGTGACGCAGTGTTGTGAACGTCCAAAACTAATCACGACTGAACCACTTTAAGTGTAATGTGGACAGACAGACACAGGCTAGTCTTTAATCAAGATTTTTAATCAAAAGTTTGCTTCTTCAAAAAAAACATGCACGCTACAGCCCATGGTTACAAGCAAACCAGAAGTGTTAGAGCAGCTGGAAAGAAAAGCACTTTTCACCCAAACTGTAAATCCTTGCCCAGCGCTCTACAATCAAGCTTGGTTTGAGGTCGTTCCTGCAGAGCTCAGCTCCAGCCCGGGGAACCAGAACCTGCAGAACCACGTCAGGGTTCACACGTTGCCTACAAGAGCTACATACATGTCTCCATGGTTACACACGTTTCCTATAGTGGAGGCATGTTTCCATAGTTCCATGTTTCCATCGTAGCGTATGTTTGCATACATGTTTCCATCCTCACAGAGGACAGTTCAAAGTTCAGAGGTCAGAGTGAGTCAGGGACCTCTGACATCGACCCTACACACGCTCAGTCGCTCGTCCATCATGTATTCATTTGTTCCTGGGTCTCTTGGTCTGGGTCGGGGTCTGGTGTCTGGGCCTGGGGGGGCGCGTCCCGGTGTGGGCCTCTTAGCCCCCGCCCTCCTCGCCGTCATACAGGGCGTTCCTGACGAATCGGGCGGCGGCTCTCTTGTCCAGACGGGCGGCCTTCTTCCTGTCGGTGATGTCCTTCACCCGTGTCATGTAGGTCCT
This sequence comes from Urophycis tenuis, assembly GCA_036785325.1. Classification (NCBI taxonomy): domain Eukaryota; kingdom Metazoa; phylum Chordata; class Actinopteri; order Gadiformes; family Phycidae; genus Urophycis; species Urophycis tenuis. The sequence goes on along the minus strand of JAXIVH010000004.1, from coordinate 11,787,764 downwards.
GATGCGCTCCTGGAGGGAGGGGGGGGTGGTTACCACGGGCAGAGGGTGGAGACAGTGATGCAGTGATGGGGAGGTGGTGCGTGTGTGTGTGTTTGTGTGTGTGTGTGTGTGTGTGTGCGGGTGTGTGTGTGTGTGTGTGTGTGTGTGTGTGTGTGTGTGTGCGGGTGTGCGGGTGTGCGGGTGTTGTGTGTGTGCGGGAGTGTGTGTGTGTGTGTGTGTGTGTGTGTGTGTGTGTGTGTGTGTGTGTGTGTGTGTGTGTGTGTGTGTGTGTGTGTGTGTGTGTAGGGTTTACTCACCAGTTCCTGTTTGACTCCGTGCTCCCTGGGGTTCAGCCCTCGTGTAACAAGGTACACTGAAACACACAAGTATTGTACTGTGAGGTTCTAAGTATTGTACTGAGGTTCTAAGTATAGTACTGAGGTTCTAAGTATTGTACTGTGAGGTTCTAAGTATTGTACTGAGCTTCTAAGTATTGCACTGTGAGGTTCTAAGTATTGTACTGAGCTTCTAAGTATTGTACTGTGAGGTTCTAACCATTGTACTGAGCTTCTAAGTATTGTACTGAGGTTCTAAGTATTGTACATGTGAGGCTTTCAGTGATGTTGCTACAGGAGGAATGTACTTACTCCAGAAGAGGGAGTTCAGTGTGTAGGCAGACATGAGGTCAAGCTTGGCCTGCTCCAGTGGGTCCAGCTGTCAGGAGAACAGGAGCTTCACTGAGCATCACACAGCAAACAAAACATCTCTGCTCTACGTCCAGTATTTCAGATCAGAGACACGTCATGAACCACAGCGCCAGGGCGCTTACTGGTAAGACCTCTGTGGACACTGGGGATCAAACCGGTACCTTTCGATCAAACACCACGGCCCCTCTGGATCAGCAGCTCAGTTTGATGCAGACAGCTTTGTTGTATCATGTTTTACACAGAGCTACAGGTATGCAAGGAGGGTGAGGAGGGAGGGTGTGAGGGACAAGGAGGGAGTGTGAGGAGGGCCTATGAGGGAGGGTGAGGAGACTATGGGACTGTCATGGAGGGCTAGGGACTATCAGAAGTGAGAGGGACATGAGGGTCTCAGAGGGTCCTACCTTCTGCAGGAGCTCGTTCCTCGGCATGGACATCAGGGTCTCCAGCATGTTGCTGACGGAGCCCACGGAGGTCTGGAAGTCACTCAGCTGCTCCTGGATCTCAGACGGGTGGTCCTCCTCCGTCGCCATTTTTCCTGCTGAAGTCAACACGGTGGGGAGGATCACCATCACTGATCACTATTACTGATCCATCACCAGGACGGGTTCGTTCGTGACCCGAACGGACCCGCACAACACAAACACCAGTCGCACAACATAAACACCAACACACAATAGCAACACATACGTGTATAAAACCCCACACAACAAGCAGTTTAATAAAACCCCAGCACGCTGGTGATACCTTCTGTCCGGCGTGCGAGTCTCCTGTCCGGAAGTTACGTCAACCACAACAAGACGCGTGGCAACGCTGCTGTTGGCGCCCCCTGCTGGACGGAGGACCATACAGCTACAGAACATTTATACAGTATATTAATACCGAACATTTATACATAATAACATTTATGAAATGTATTTATTAATTAATTTTCAGGATTTAGCAGGCGCTGTTGATCAGCTGAAGTGTTACCAAGACAACCTCTGGGGTGTGCATGGACCTGTGCAGGGAAATGCGACCAACGCTCTTCACCAGCACCGCTGGACACCCCCCACCCCACACCATAATACCTCGGACTGTAACTTCAAACTTATTTCATTAGGGTCGCATGAACTTAAATAACTTACAGGTTTTCCCGGCAGGTGGCAGCAGTTCTCCGCCTGCCGGACCGGCAGACCCTGACTGGTCCAGTTCAGCATCCCCAGCATCCCCACGTTACATAACACCGCAACATGACGGCCCAACGAGTCAACGACACCCCAGAGTTAGTTCGGGACGTGTGGACATGATATGCAAACTCTGTTAAAACTAGTAATAATTGAATTAGGCAAACGTTTCATGTATAATAAATGCTTAAATAAAAATGTAGATAGTTAGTTACAGGTATCTGTGTAAACCTTATAAAGATTTCATTTATTTCATAACATAGGCCATGCCGTTAAAGTAGAGCTTCATCTTGTACATAATGTAGCATGTTATCTGACACCTCAGCGAGGATGTGATGAACCATGAGGTGTAGTGTTATATATACATTTTGTTACGGTTCACATCTGATAGAAGTGCTTTGTTAAGGCCACTGGACTGAACCCTTCAGGGCAGTGGAGGTGGGATAGTTTAGTCTGATCTCATGAAAAACAAAACAAACACGTCTGCTCTTGGTAAAAAAAACATTTAATGGTCAAACAAAGGAGCCAGAAGACGGCAAACATCAGAGGAACCAGTAGTCCAAGCAGGAGCAGCTCCAAATATTCACAAATAACTCAAGCCAAGGTCTGGTTTTAGATTTCAACCCACCAAGACCAAGACCAAGGCACCCATCGTCATGTCACCGAGCTGGGCCTCCGAGGAATCTGATGGGAGTCCAGCTGGACTCTGAACAGCTCCACACCAGCAGTGTAGAAGTCAGGGAACATGTCAGAACCAAACCGAGATGGTAAAATGGTTGTTGGGCAATAGTTTCTCTGATTGGCTGAAACGAGTGCCAGGTGATGTCACACAGGAAGTGACGTCGGCTGCCTCGCGCCAATTTGAGCCAATCAGAGAGGTGCCGTGTGAAGTGTCACAAGTCGCGTTTCAGAGGACCAAGAAAAAAGGATGAAGTCATCACAACGTGACGTCATCCCAGCATGACATCATCAGCGTGTGCTAGCAGGTGGTCTGCCCTTCTTTGGGTTGATCTGGCAAACAGTCTTTCCCCCTGGTTGTGTTGTTGTTACACGCGGTTGAGTTTTGTGACAATGAGCACGCGCACCGATTGGTCGAAGGCTGAGCACACGCACAGCCCCTGCTTGTCAGGGCTCCAGTCCAGGCTGGCGATTGGCTGAGTGGACAGAGTGACGTTCTGCAATAGGTTGACTGTCCCGGCCACGCCCATGGCCACACCCTCCGAGTCATCCTTGTTCCTCTGGGCTGGGTAGTCACTGACGAAGAGAGAGAGACGTAGCCGTTAGCATGAAGAAGCTAGCCTGAGCAAGCCTGAGTAACCACACATGGTGTCGCACTAGGGATAGTGTTCAGGGTTAGGTTCTCTTACTACTTCCAGAGGTGCAGGTTCCCAGCTCCCCCAGCCGTCATGAACACATCTCTGTTCTGGGGCAGATGTCTGACCTGCCAGATGGTGGATTTATGGCCCTGCAACACAAACAGAACCACAGGCGTGTTGACCGCTGGCCTCAAAGTGCTGCCTCAGTCATCAGGCTCCTCAGATGACTCGGACCACTGTGGTGACTAAGCCATCACTGAACACCAGCTCACGAGAGTGTAATGCATGTAGGTATCAACCTCCATGCAGTGTTACATATTACAGGAAACATAAATATGATCATACACAATATAATGACTGCTACTGTGCTACTGGTTCACTGGATGGATGGATCTCTCCCTCCCTCTCCCTCCCTAGTCCTTGGCGTTCAGGCAGCCTGTTGTCCAGACCCAACACCTCAACTCCCCACTCCTCCCTGTTTTACAACCCATCCATCAGCCAGCCTGTCTGAGCACCAGGGCTGTGTTCCAGACGTCTTCCTCGGCCGTGGCCTTCGTTCTGCCTGTTCTCCATACCTTCCTAGGCCATGACTGCTTGTTCTCTAACTGCTTGTTCTCCACAGCTAGCTAGCCGTGGGGCAGAAGGAACGGCGGTGTGGAAACGAGGAGATTACCTTCTCAGAGACGGAGGCGAATCCTTTGGTTGGGTGCTGGGTCCTCATGTCGAACACGTGGAAGGTGCCCTCCAAGGAGGTGGCTACCAGCTTGTTCATGTTGATGTCCTTCCTGTCAAACTCCACACAACACACCTGGGGACCCATGGCGACAGCTTTAGCATTACCATTTACTTCAAGTGTGTAGCAACAGATAGCAGTAGCACTGAGTAGCACAAGGCTAGCCAGGCTTCACAGGGTCCTGCAGGAGCACCCGGGACCCAGACCACGAGTCCTCTCACCCCGTTCTTGATGTTGGTCTCCCAGCGGACAGACATGTTGCGCAGGTCAAACAGCTTGATGTCTCCGTTGTCATAGCCAGCGCAAACGCAGCGGTCCTGCTCATTAAAGGCGTGGCCTACGGGGAACAGGTCAGAGGTCAGGGTGAGGTCACAGGGTGGTGTACATGATGTGTCAGCATAGTGTCAAAGTCAAGTCAAAGCAACTTTATTGTCAATTTTCGTGAACGTACAGGACATACACAAAATGCCGAAATGCCGTTTTCCTCAATCCCTGGTGCAAGACAGCTATAAACACGTATGCAATATAAATATCAAAAATAGATATACAATAAGAATACAAATTCAAAAAAAGAAGAGAATATATACAAACAGTATAAACAGTATGAACAGAAATGAACAGTATGAACAGTATTTAAACAGTATATAAACAGTATGTAAACATTATGGACAGTATAAACAGTATGAGAAAGATCATTATAAAAATAGTTCTTAAAAATAGATCTTTAAAGTGGCTGTGCATGGTGGTGGGGGAGAGGAGTAGTGTGCAGGTGTGTGGGGGTGGATGGGTGGGGGTTAGTGTGTGGCTCGCGGAGGTGCTGCTCTGAATGCTGTAGAAATAAACTAATGCTTCATGACATCAGCATCCCTCCCTCATGTACAGACCGAGGCCAGCTGATTGGCTGAGTGTAACATGACCACTTTCTCATGTTATCTGTTCAGTGTGTGTATGTAGTCTTGGTGTTGAGGCGTTGGCCTCATGTTGTGACAAGAGTGTGCTGTGTGTTTGTTGCGTGTCAGTTGTGTGTTAGCAGGTGTTAGCAGGTGTGTTAGCACGTTGACAGACCGAACGCGACCGTCCAGCAGTCTCTCTTGGCCTCGCCCTCCACCGGCTCCATGTTGGCCACTGGTGTGTCCTTCTGACGGGGGTCCCATACCTTTACCGTCCCTACACACACACACACACACACACACACACACACACACACGTGTTCAAGTGAGTCATCAGATTATCACAAAAGTGATCCCAGTCGTCCAGTCTAGAGGGCTTTGCTCTAGTATTGTTTTGAAGACATGTGTTGAAGACATGTGTGTTGAAGACATTGTGTTGAAGACATTGTGTTGAAGACATGTGTGTTGAAGACGTGTGTGTTGAAGACGTGTGTTGAAGACGTGTGTTAAAGACTTGTGTTGAAGACATGTGTGTTAAAGACGTGTGTTGAAGACATGCGTGTTGAAGACGTGTGTTGAAGACGTGTGTTGAAGACGTGTGTTAAAGACGTGTGTTGAAGACATGTGTGTTGAAGACATGTGTTGAAGACATTGTGTTGAAGACACTGTGTTGAAGACATGTGTTAAAGACATGTGTGTTGAAGACATTGTGTTGAAGACATGTGTTAAAGACATGTGTTAAAGACATGTGTTAAAGACATGTGTGTTGAAGACATGTGTTAAAGACATGTGTGTTGAAGACATGTGTTAAAGACATGTGTGTTGAAGACATGTGTTGAAGACATGTGTTGAAGACATGTGTTAAAGACATGTGTGTTGAAGACATGTGTTGAAGACATTGTGTTGAATACATTGTGTTGAAGACGTGTGTGTTGAAGACATTGTGTTGAAGACATTGTGTTGAAGACATGTGTTGAATACATTGTGTTGAAGACATGTGTGTTGAAGACATGCGTGTCTTGATGTGCGCACCATCTCGGCTCCCGGTGGCGATCTCGGGGGCCCCGTCCCCCACCCCCAGACCTCCCACCCCGTCCAGGCTGTTGATGATCTCCCGGTGGGCCTTCACCGAGTACAGAGGCTCCGCCGCAGCCTCCAGGTCCCTAGCACAGAGACACAGAGACCGAGGTCAACATGGAAACATCAAGTTGGGCTGGGCCTTCATATGGAGCTCAATGATTAAATACACACATACACACAATGAAGGCTTCACAGTGAGCTTCTATTGCAGAATCCCTGCAGGTTCCTGGGATTTATACGTATTGAAATATATTTCTATTCTGAACATGTAGCTGAATAATTACCATATGTTTAGATTCCCATCAAAGTCCCCGGTGGCTATGTGTCTCTGTTGGATAGAGGTGGCCCCAAACGATCCACACTTGAAAGGCTTTGCCTTCTCTATCTGGAAGAGCAGGAGTCACATCAGCATGGCTTCTGGTGCATTTACATCCACTACACCATAGATGTAGAGACGCATAAATAAGTTACAATAAGGACATGGTATGCCTGAACCCATGACAAGCTGACTTCCTGTCGACATCATTACATCATTACATCTTTTCTTTTCTTATTCTAACAGCAGTTTGAACTGATCGAGGAAATTAACTACTGGGGACTCATTACAGAAAAAAAATCCTAACTGCTCATCCTAACTTGAGTTAGGGACTCAAAAGATAGGAAATGTCTTAACTTCCTATATTAAGAAGCTGTTTTTGCGACGGCTAGCGGCCATTTACGTCTGTTTCTGCAATTAGAATGTGCACGATGTCCCGTTAACAATGAGCCGTTAAACGTTAAAAACTATACAGTCGCCAAATAACGCAAGGGCTGGTACAGACGCAAAGAAGAGGAGGGCTTTTAAGGAGGAGGGCTTTATAAGATAGGATGTTGTCCTAAGTTCTGATAGGAAACCTGCTTCTGTAATACCAAAACCCCTAAATGCCTTCCAATCTTAAATTAAGATAGGATTTCAGAGTTAGGATGTTTCTGTAATGAGGCCCCTGGTCTGTTGACGGTTGCTATGGAGACGCACTGAGCCGACGGTCCAGAAGAACAACAGACAGGAGAACATGTCTCACACACATATGAAGTATCACATTGCACATGTTATGATGAGGGGGGAGGGAGGACAGGTGAGGGGTGACAGGTGAGGGGGTACAGCAGAGGGGGACAGGTGAGGGTGATAGGTGAGGGGGGTACAGGTGAGGGGGGACGGGTGAGGGAGGATAGGTGAGGGGGGTACAGGTGAGGATGACATGTGAGGGGGGACAGGTGAGGGAGGACAGGTGAGGGGGGACAGCAGAGGGGGACAGGTGAGGGAGACGGGTGAGGACCTCTCGGATCAGCTTCAGCTCGCCCTGCTGGACCTCGTAGACCTGCATGACCCCCGTCCCCCGGGCCAGGTTACCCAGACACACGAACTTGGCGCTGCAAGGAATCCATTTGCTGTCGAATATCGTGTAGTTGAGACTCTTCTGGACGTGAGAGATGATCTGGGGCTTTTCAAACGGAGTGGACATCTTGAAGTAGGTGAAAGAAATGAAGTGAAATAAATGGGAAAGAAAAAGGTGAAGTCCAATGAAGTCCAAACATCAACTGCCGAGGACCGCCGTCCCACCCACCAACACAATTTAAAGACCTCTGTGGAGGTAGCTGCCCAAGCCGCAGCCAGATTAGATCTACACATTGTGAGGGGGACCTATACGTGTTTCTTACTTTTATAAGTATAACCGCGATGTATATATTTTACGTACGTGTTCATTTTTGAGAAATGTATACCCTATCATGAGATTTATTTTTCACAATGTTGGAAAATTTCCGTACAGGCGGATGAGCCGCCCCTAATTAGGTCCTTTACGATACACGAGACACGAGACACCACCACCTCATGTCCGAGTCTCTTCTAGTTGTGTTCTAATCATCAAGTTCTTCTCAAACCGGGTCATGGACTCCAGTATAGTTTCACCCCCTGCTGTAGCCGGGGTCGCTACGGACGAGTCGGAGGAGTTCACAAAGGTTCGGACTAAGAAGAGTAACAAACGGAAACTCGACCAGGACATGGACTCTGGAGAGCCCGTGGCATGCAAACGGCCCCAGTTCCCCCCGCTGTCTGGAGATAAGTTAAAGGTACCTCTTCTAACCACACCTGGTTTACTTCATTAGGGGTCTAATTAAATACTATTAAGGGTCTCATTAAATACTATTAAGGATCAGCATTGGAGCTCAGGTCACGTCTCATCATCATGGTCTGCCCATGCGCAGTTTAGTGTTTACGTCCCTGATTCCATCCGACTGTCGTCAACATGTCATTGACATGTAATGAGTATGAAGGGCAAGACGTGGTCGTCACATGAACGATGTCCTCCTGAATTCAGGGAGGAGCGGACGAGCTACGTAAAGTGGCCGTCCCAGCGCACAGATACACCCCGCTGAAGGAGAACTGGCTGAAGATCTACACCCCCATCGTGGAGAACCTCCAGCTGCAGGTCCGGTTCAACCTCAAAACCAGGAATGTCGAGCTGAAGGTACGTAACTGGGCTGGTGTACGTTTGAGAGGCTAACTACAGACTCCTTGTGAGCTGTCAGTTGATGTTCACAGCTGTGGGTGTCCTTCTTCAGACCTGTAAAGACACGCAAGACATCGGGGCGCTGACCAAAGCATCAGACTTCGTCAAAGCATTTGTGCTGGGGTTCCAGGTGGAGGTAAGCCTGCCTGGGGATCCCGTGCATCCAGACCTGGGGGTCAGGGCACTCTGTGTGGATATGGAGGATGTTTGACAGTGATTGCTAATCAATGAGCGGTCAGCCAAAGTGTTTCTGATCCGTCTGTCCCTCTCTCCATCTTTCTCTCCCAGGACGCATTGGCTCTCATCCGTTTGGATGAGCTCTTCTTGGAGAGCTTTGACGTCACAGACGGTGAGAGACCTCTCAGAGTGACCTCCAGGCCAGACCGCTCTGTGATCGCTCTCTGATCTAGCCTGAACTGTGTGACCGCTCTGTGACCGTTCTCTCTCTCTGGTCTGCCCCCCCCCAGTGAAGCCCCTGAAGGGAGACCACCTCTCCCGAGCCATCGGGAGGATAGCCGGGACAGGGGGGAAGACCAAGTTCACCATCGAGAACGTCACCAAGACCCGCATCGTGCTGGCCGACACGTGAGCCACGCTAGTACCAACACGCTACCAGCATGCCTGTGCTGGTGTGCTGCTACATCCCCCCTTGGACTCCTCCACACGCCTGACCATGACTACTGTGAATGTGTCCCAACAGAAAGGTCCACCTGCTGGGGTCGTTCCAGAACATCAAGATGGCTCGCACCGCCATATGCAACCTGATCCTCGGTGAGTGGCGGCTTCCCTCTGACCTGTGGAGCAACATCAACACAACAGGAAGTGACCTTTTATGTCCCCTCGTCTCCCACAGGAAGTCCACCATCAAAGGTTTACGGAAACATCAGAACTGTGGCCAGCAGGACTGCGGAGAGGTTTTGAAGACCCGATTGGCCGATCTCTGCATTATCCTCTTCCCGATTGGCTGGTGGGAGGTTGTCGGCAGAGCCGACTGTTCTGACATTTGGACTCAAGTCTGAAGCCTGCGGCCCCCCCCCCCGCGGACACACGGTGGTCCACCGCCGTCGTCATGGAAATGGATTGTGATAGGATTCTGTTCTGCCCAAAGGTGTTGGGGAGACGCTCAAAGATGGCCGCCTTCTCCACCATGTTGCTTTCTGTTCGGAAATATAAGTTAATGTAAATAAATCCAATGCCGCTGTACGGTAGACACCAGGACCCTCTGAATAAACACAGCTCACTGAAGTTCTGCTTCCTGTTCATTTACCATTTGGACCATTTCTGGTAGTAATATAACTTTGACCTTTAAAGACCCCATCGTTGGGACTCAACGGGAGTACAGCTCAGGGGAAAACCAGGAGCAATGTGATTGGCTAGCCGACGGCTAACACAAACAGGCAGGGAGGAGAAATGTTACACGTCATCTCATATTCGTCTCTACTGACAGGGCGGGAATTAAGACAAGGCACACAGTGGAGAACCTGTCCACAAGCTGAACGTCTGAAAACCCACATTAAATGTTTAGAAAAAAAAAAAAAAAAAGTGCCATAACATTTGAAACTTTATTGAAATGTTTATTTCCAACAGTCCCACAGCATAAGATGCAGCATGCAGAAAAAAGGAGGAACAAAGCCTGGTTCTTAGATCGGTTTCTGATTCCCACACAGAGTGGGGTGGCCTTGGTGAGTCGAAGGAGCACACCGAGAGCCTGGCCTGCATGTCAACCAAGACTGGTAGTACTTATATACAGAAGACAACCGAAACGACACGGGGTTCCCCTCACGCAGAGTAGTGGCAGTTCTATGGATCAGCTTTCAAGCATTGTTCTGACCCGCTCAAATACAAAAGAACATACAGGTAGCTCTGGTGTTGGGACTACCTCATTATATTGTGTATATTTACCAAAGTTTGGCAACATCCATAATTGTATACCATTAAATTCTTAATATATTAACATCACCATCCATGTGTAAACAACAGGAGTATTTTCAGAAGGAGTGATCACATGCACAACCCAAAAATATATTTCATGTCATGCAGGAACGGGGAGGGAGGGGGGGGGAACCTGGGTATGGGGGGGACCAGGATGTTTAGAGGGGGGGGGGGGTCCCCAAGTCCCATCTCTGACAACATGATCTCCTGCCCTCACCCCCGACCCCCCCAGCCGTCACCACCACCACCCAGACCCCCCCCTCCGGATACATCCCATAATAACCAGAGGCTTACTACGCTCCTCGCTGGCTGGACAGAGGGGGGGGGGGGCATCAGCCGCGGTCGCCGTGGCAACGCCATCGCCGGGCTGGTAACGGTGGGGGGGGGGGATGGGGGCTATGAAGACGACGACGATGATGATGATGAAAATAACAACATGGGTTGAAGAAGCCAACTTTCAAATGTACACAAAAAAAAAGTGAATCCTAACAGTTGGTGTGTTAACGTGCGGCCCCCCCCCCCCCCCCACTGCACCTCACACTTCGGGTAAAAACTACGTGGCTCACGCACCAAGGTCGCATCGCCTGCCTGAACACGAGCAGACCTTTTTGACCTCTGAGTCCATCCCAACCTCCCCACCCCCCACGGTCACCAGGGTTTCCACGGTGACCAGTTTGTCAACACTAGTTTGTCTTAAGATTCTCTGTATTCATCTCAGAACAAAGCGCTCTGTCCAAAGTAAACCGTTACATTGTTTTGCAAAGACATCACTTTCTTGGCATGAATTCATCTGCTAGTATTTTTTTCAGGAAATAATAAGAATAATCAATAATACAAACATGTTTAAGTATAAATAAAACTATCACTCTTGTTATAAAAGAAAACAAAAACACGAGCTGCTTTGCTAGGCGTGGTCTGAAGCGAGTATGGATGCTCTACTGGAAGCCAGGAGGGACAAAAAGAGGAATAGGTTGAGCTCATGCAGCACTCTGGAGCAGGCCTGGTCGCCGGGGCGACGGCTCTTCCGGAACAGTCCTGATTGGCACATGACCCATGTAGCCGTGTGACCCGCCGCGGGCTAGCTGTACAGGAAACGTCTCAATATGACCAAACCTTCCCTCACCAGACCAGGGACGGACGTTTGGTGAAATAAAAGAACAAGAAAAAAATAAATATAAAAAAAAGACAATTTACCAACAAAAAAAAACGGAAAAAAATCAAAATGAAACAAAAAGAAAGATTCATGACCTCGCCAAACGCTCCTTCTTCTACAGGTTGAAATGGGAGACGGGGAGCCGGACAGAAGCGCTGGTCTCTCTTCCAGAGGACTGCAGTTCATCAACACTTCAGCACCTCAGGCTCAGGTCTCACTGACAACATGAAGCGGCTTCACACACAGACGGGTGAGAGACAGACAGACAGATGAGAGACAGACCGAGAGGAAGAGAGAAGAGAGTGATGAGAGAGAGATGAGAGACAGAGGGAGATGAGAGACAGAGAGAGGGAGAGACAGAGGGAGATGAGAGAAAGAGAGAGTCAGAAAGAGGGAGAGAGAGAGAATACTTCCATTGAGTTAGAGTGTGGACACACTGAGATGAGGAGGAGGAGAAAGCGATTGTGGAGGAGGGAGGGGGGAGGGAGGGGGAGGGCCACGCTGGGCGCTCACACGTCCACCACCATCTTTTTATGTATATCTAGACCCCCCACCACCTGGGGAGAGAGAGACAGGGGGAGGGAGAGAGAGACAACCAATTTACCAATGGATGGATCGTAGATTGAAAACATAAGCAAAAAACACTAAAGCAAGAGGCTACTATACATTAAATATGTGAATGAAGTATAAATGTATATTGATCCATTTTATACACAGTTTTATACACAGTTGCAGTCAAGTGCAGGGGAAAGCACTTCTGCAACAATAGATGCTTCATGATCATTCTTAAAATGAAATGACCAGAAACCCATCTGGTCCCTGAACCTCAACCAATCAGAGTGATGAAACACTCTGATGTATTCCTCCTCCAACGCAGAGCCTTCAGTGCCATGTTGGACCAGAAGATCTGACCAGAGTTGAAGATTCAGCGTTTGTTTAAATTCAGCCTGGTAACGCTGTCCACCCTGTGATTGGCTACAGGCTGAAAGGATTTTGCAAAGTGTGGAGCCGGTGTGTGCTTGACTCGGCCGCGTGCTGTGTCTTGTTCAACACCTGATACTTTAATAGCGTAGTAAGTACTGAAACTCTATGCCGGCCTTTCTCTCCACAGAGACCAGAGCTCTTTTAGAGGCTAAATGGAGCGCGCTAAGCTTCAGTTTGAGTTGGCATATATGCTAATGCTAACGTAATTCATGTTGTGTGTGGCTGATGGGGAACACAAAATCACCAACAACACATTTCTAACAACGAATCACTAGCAACTCGATGCTACGCTAGTAGCATCTAGCTAGCATCTCACAAAACAGACTTCAGATTAAAGTATCATGTTCCTGGGGGTGGGGCCACAACAAACATGGCTGACAAAAATAAAACGTACTGCACAGAACTCCTCGAAGGAGATCCGCCCGTCTCCATCCTTGTCCGCGTTGATGATGGTCTTGTCTACGATCTGCTGCAGCTGCGTGTCCTTCAGGTTGTTCCCCACCATCATCTTCAGCACCTGGAACAGCTCCCCGTTGGAGATGTAGCCGTCCTTGTCCATGTCGTAGATCCTGAAGGCGACTGGGGCGTGTGAGAGGGGGGGGGGGGTTTAAAACATTCATCTGGAATTAAACACATCAGTCACTCCACAGTGGTGGCAGAGGGAGAGAGGGGGAGAGAGAGAGGGGGGGAGAGAGAGAGAGAGAGAGAGAGAGAGAGAGAGAGAGAGAGAGAGAGAGAGAGAGAGAGAGAGAGAGAGAGAGAGAGAGAGAGAGAGAGAGAGAGAGAGAGAGAGAGAGAGAGAGAGAGAGAGAGAGAGAGAGAGAGAGAGAGAGAGACCCAGGACCTGCTTGGTATTAAGGTGGTTTATACCACCTTAATATCAATTAAGTAATTAATGATAACCTTACTATACGCTGTACTAAAGGTATATATTATATACCTTATACAAGTAGCATTCACCATTTAGTAAGGTACATGTTATATACATGTTATATAGTAATATATAGTAATAATATATACTCTATAGTAACATATATATTATATAGCTTATAAAAGGTATTGATCATTATATAGTAAGGTATATATTATTCTATTATTATTATTACATAGCTTATGGAAGCTTTGATCACTATATAGTGAGGTACATGTTATATAGCTGATAGAAGTATTGATCAATATATAGTGGACTTTTTTGGGGCATTCTGAACCATCTCTCAGTCACCTCTTCAGGTTTGATTTTTCCCTTTCCCCCAATTAACCTAAGGTGTAATTTGTGATATATTACTATTGTATGTGATATATGTATACATACTGTATATATAACGTTAGTTATGCTAAAACAAGCAAGATGTTGATGTTCCTCTCTCCGGCCCCTCGTCCACCATATAGTGTGTTCGGTTTACAGAAACCTGCAGTGAAACTGTTTCAGCCTTGTGGTGGGAGCTCGGACCATGTGTGTGTGACATTCAGCTGTGGAAATTCCAGGTCCACAAAGTAAAGGTCCTGCCCAGGCCGTGAGGTCTGCCAAAGAGGAACAGCAGGTCCCGCTTACAAGAGTCAAACAGCAACTTGCAGGTCGGCGTCCTGCAATCCATTCACGTGTGAGGAAAGTATGAAGCTGATTCCTTTAATATATAATCTTCGTTATTTTAGCTTTCGTTTTTTTGTTATGCAAAGTCAACGCGCAGACGAGGAACTAAGTTGCCGGGGGGCCGTACGGCACTACTGGCACTCGGTGAACGGTAGTGAAGACCCCGGTGGAAAAAAAACCCCTCCCTCGTTTGACGTCCAATCTCTCTTCAACATGAAACAATGAGCTGAAGCTGACCTCCAAGCAGCTCTTCGAGAGTTGGACCAGCGCAGGGCTGAAGCAAAACATGGGCCCTTACTTTGGGAACCTGGAACTGTCCGTCACTGGTGTCTTGAGAACTTTCCTGTAATCAGATGAACCAGACAGAAGAACGTCTCCTCAGCTGGACCACGGTCCAACCAATCATAACACTTGTCACTCAACGGCTGCCTCTGAAGAAGTGGCGGGCCAATTAGAGTGGGTCTTGATTGATTGAAAGGTCCACCTCCATGTCACAGGACTAGAGTAGACTTGTGAAACAAGAGGGTTTCCAGGGTAACCCAGACCTGGAAACCCCTGGTACTGCAGGTCACGTTTCCAAGTTGTACTCATTGGTGGCAGACCCAAGTCACTGGTAGTGATCAACAGTTGATGAGGTGGTTTTAATGTTTGGTTAATTGAGACGCGGTGGCGCAGGTTAGCCTAGCTCTGGCCAACTCTGCAGACAGGGTTGCCATGGCTACATTTACAGTCGGGCAGAACGCAGTTGCGTTGCAGACCAGCTGCCCCGAGGTCCACCGTGCTTCCTCGCGGGGAACAGCAACAGGAAGTTTGGCGTTTCTCTGCTTCTCTGGCTCACCCCAAGACCCCCCCCCCCCCCCCCCCACCGGTCACAAAGCAACCGATAGCAAAGAGTAACCAATCCGTGCGATCGAATCTCGGGGACGGCCTGGACGGGTTCCCCGCCCCGGAGGAGCAGCCGTCCCCGGGGCTCGACACTCGGCTCGGTTACTCTTTTGACGTCGATTGTAAAATGGATCTACTACAGGTAGCGGGACAGCCCTGTCTGAGCCACCCAGCCCCCCCTGTGATCGATACACAATCAATACGAGATCAGACCCCCACCCACCCCTGGCCCTCTGGACACCGGCCCCTCCGCGATGGCGAGGGGGCCGGGCCCGGAGGGGGGGAGGACACGGAAGCAGGGAGACGGAGGAGAGAAAGCTTCGGCGAGGCAGCGGGGAAGGGGGTTGGGGGTTGGGGGGGGGTCACGTGTGGTCCCAGGGGTGACCCCTGGGACCACACGTGACCCCCTAGGGAGGGGAGAGCTCTACTTACACCGAAGCTTCTGCTCCTTGTCCCCCTTCACGCTGAACTGTGACACGCCTTCGATGAACTCTGGGGGGGTAGGGGGGTAGGGGGGTGGTGGGGGAGAGCGACAGTCAGTACCAGGATCATAAGGTGCGGCTGCAGGCGCCGGTGAACAGGAGCCACGTGTCACGGCCGGTGCTGAACACTGGAGGGGGGGTCAGGGGTCACGGCTGGTGCTGAACACTGGAGGGGGGGTCAGGGGGTCAGGGGTCACGGCCCCCCACACTCTCACACACACACACACACACTCACACACACACAAACACGCTCACCGTGTCAAGCGCTTTGGGTGCAGTTCTAACAGTTAGGATTGGTTGCTGTGTGTAATAAATAAATGTGATACAGGGTGCTGGTGATACGAGGGTCAGCTGGGCCGTGCGATGTGATGCTGTCATGTGATGAGGAACGCTCCACGTTCCACGGCCCTCCAGCAGAGGCTCCGGCACCGTAGGAGTGCGGGAGTCTCGCGGCGCGTCTCTCTCTCCGTGGGTAAAAATACCAACACACAGCTTCTAATTAGATGCTCTAAATGAACGGGGCCCCCGGCGCGTTTCTCAACTCCCCAGAACTCTGAAATGGAGAACGCCGTCCGGGGAGCAGACTGTGCCGCCTGCTCATCACTCGTTGCCGTGACGACGTGATCAAACTACACTTCTGTCACTGAGCAGCGCTCTGGATTGAGCTGGGCTGGATTACAATGACACGCTGAGAATTTATGAGGAGAGACAATACGTCTGTCCTCCTCCTCTGATGGACGACGAGTCCAGGCACCAACTGTAGGAGCTCTCCCGGTGCTCCAGGGCACTCCGGCAGGACTAGCAGCTCCTGCAGCGGGTTGGTACAGACTGGACCCGGGAACATGGATAATTTGAACAATCTAATCTCGCAGCGTCTCAGGGATGGGCGTCGGCCTGGTCTGGCTCCTCCCTCTCTTTTGAGTCACCTTGGAGACGCCAACGGTTTGGTGAAACTCGGCATTGTGGGAAATAAGGGGGGAATATAAGTGGCTCCCTGTACCCTATCTGACAATCAAAACATAGAAAATGAAGATAAAAGAATATAAATGCTCAAACAGAAAGGGAGATAAAAATAATATAATAAACAAAAAGGGAGATAAAAGAACATAGTACAAGTACTCAAACAAAAAGATAAATGCTGATATATGGAACATCCAGAGGGCGGTTGGTATTCTGGACCTCTAGTTGTCTAACAGCATCTGCAATGTCATGTGATCTATGTCCAATTACAACAAGGCATAAGGGCGGAACAATGCCTAAGAGGGCTGTGATTGGATCATTCAGTGTTTGATTGGTGGCAGTGACAGAACCTACTGCAACTACTTGTGTGGAGGTAGTGTAAAAAAGATTTTAAAACATTTCATAAAACGTTGAATATGAGATGTCAACTATTTAACAGAGTCTTAAAGTGATACAGTCAGACTGTAAACGTGATAGTGTGTTAAAGTGAAACAGTCAAAGAGGTTAAAGTGATACAGTCAGAGTGTACAGTCAAAGTGTTAAATTGATACAGTAACAGTGTTTAACTGATACAGTCAAAGAGGTTAAAGTGATACAGTCAGATTGTACAGTCAGAGTGTTAAAGTGATACAGTAACAGTGTTTAACTGATACAGTCAACGAGGTTAAAGTGATACAGTCAGAGTGTTAAAGGGATACAGTCAGAAGGTTAAAGTGATACAGTAGGTGAGGTCGTTGGAGAGGTCCAGCTGATGAGACCAGGGTGGGTCCTGGCAGGCGGACAGCGTGGCCCACCTTTGAAGTCCACCTCTCCGTTGCCGTCGGTGTCGAATATGTCGATGACCCGTTGGACCAGCGGGTTCTGCTGGAGCTCAGGTAAGGACATGAACTCCTCCACGCTCAGGGAACCAGAGTTGTCCAGGTCGAGCTTCTTGAAACGCTTCCCTAGTCTTTTAATCTCATCAGCATCGACTGGAGAGGGAGAGAGAGACAGTTAAAAGGAGAACATATCACAGCTCCCCCACATTTTAACCTGCTTATCCAGGCCATATCTGGAGCAGTTACGCGTGTGGTTGAATTCAAGGACGGGAGATTTAACCAGAACCTCCAGGTGTCTGAGGGAACAAGAGAACTGGCTGGAGAGACTGGTGCTGACTGGTCCAGAGAGGCTAGCCTGGCCTAGCGGGGCTAGCCCAGCCTAGCTCCGGTCAACCTGCAGCGTAAATGCAGAATGTGTGTTCACATGGCGCAGGAGCGGCTGCGACGCACTGGTCAGAAACCATCACACTCTCATGGACACCATGGACTGCGGTCCGAGGAGCCCGGACCATCTGCACCTCGCGAGCCTCCCAGCAGATAAAACAATGGAGCAGCTTTACGGCGCGGGACGCCCCACACAATAAGATTACCAACGGACTGGAAGAGATTAGCCAGTGTTGAACTAACGAGGACAACGCCTCAAACTTACAGCTTTTGTGAGCCGGGCGTTGGTTTTTTGCAGCCGTGGTCCGGGCCTTGGCCGCCCCTGCCATGACTAGCCGACTAGCTAACTAACACTCAGACGAGGAGGCTAGCGAATACTAACTCTTGAGTTAGGAGCTGTGATAACGCCAGGTGTTAATTACTATATAAGCTCATTGACAATGGAACACATGACAACATCGGCCAATCACAACTACAGGGGAGTGGCTTATTAGTGTTCCTAAACAGTATTGGCTGTGAATAGGCTTTATGCCGAGCTCCACTACTTCCTGAACTTAAACAGGCTCCTTTACTTCCTGTCTTACATTATTGGACAAACTGATTAATCCAGGTGTGTCTGACCATTGTTGTGACTACTGAGGTCAGAGTCAGACACACCTGGATTAATCAGTTTGTCCAATAATGTAAGACAGGAAGTAAAGGAGCCTGTTTAAGTTCAGGAAGTAGTGGAGCTCGGCATAAAGCCTATTCACAGCCAATACAGCTAATTAATCTTTACACCTTGTTAACAGAAACCCTGAGACTACATTCAAGCCGTTTAAAGGCGTCCATGTTTTCTTAGAGTGGAGTGATAATACCACAAATGTAATTTTCGCCTGAATTCGTAAAATGATGTCATATTTGAACTTTACAGTATGACTAATAACAGAGTCTGCAATTGTACTATGGACTAATACCGTGGGCCACAAGCTTATTGGTGCAATAACCAGTAGTAAAATAATAAAGAATTTGTTCAAATTGTTGACTGAAATATTTACATTAACCAGATACCAAGGTCCAAACACGCACACACACACACACACGCACACGCACACACACACACACACACACAGACACACCTCCTGTAAACAGCCGTTCTAACCTCACTTGACGGGTTGAACTACACCTCAGGTGTTTGCTTATTCTGACCTATAGGTAGCATTTAAATTATAGATATGTAGATACATTGCTACCATGCTGGGGGAAGCTGAGCAAAAAGCAGCACATTTGTGATTAAATCGCAAACTGGAAGGTGGACAAACTGGAAGGTGAACACTGAAGTCTTTCAGGTCACATTCTGTCCTCTTGGAACCTCAGCCAACATGTGGAGCTCTTCGCTGAGGCTGAAATGTAATTAAACACACACACCTTGTTGATAAATGCTCTGTGGATCTTCCACCATGTTACTAGGCAACTGGAGCCGGCTAACCCTCTGTGGTGTAGCTTAGCACATAGCATGTAGCCCGCTAGACTGGCCTGGAGACAGGCAAAGAGCAGTAGAACTAGCAGTGCTAGATTAGCAGACCTGGGCGCTAACAGGCGGTTTGTAGCCGCCCTGACGCCATGACCCTTGACCCCTTCCTGCTCCTTATGACCTGTATCCAAATTAACTGCTTAGGATGAAGAGTCTGCTCCATCTCCACTACGGTGTCTGTACTGTAAGACCTGGTCACCTAGTAACCACGGTGATGAGGGGCTGACTGACACAATTAGAATATTGTGTGTTTGGTGTTCTGTAGTACTGTACAGAACATCAAACACACGGACGGTGATCCATAATGGCCAGGAACTAACACCTCAAACCAGGTCACTTTCTGTAAGAGACACACACATGCACACTCAAACGGCGCGTGTGTGTGTGTGTGTGTGTGTGTGTGTGTGTGTGTGCGCGCGCGCGTGCGGTTGCATTAGGCTGATTGGTCTAGCTAGCTCTGCGGCGCGAGGCTAAAGCAGTGTCCTGAGCAATCATGCAGCGGTCTAAATATAGCCACGGCATCCCCCCCCCTCCCTACTCTGGCCGTGGCCCTGAGGGGGGGGGGAACCCCTGAGAGGAAAGACCCGTTCACTGGCCCGCTGGTACAGGAAGAGGAAGAGCTGGCCAATCACAGCGCACTACAAATCACACTATCAGCTGACACATCAGCTAACATATCTACTAACACATCAGCTAACATATCTGCTAACACATCAGCTAACACATCAGCTAACACATGAGCTAACACATCTCCATACATATGGGCTAACATAGGGAGCACAGCCTATGTGGGTCAGTCAGACCGGACTCTGTTTAGAGGCTGTGCTGAGAAACAGAACTCTGAGGGAACCAGACACAGGATACCTCCTACGTTCCAACACTCGGCAGATGAAGAGGAGAGGAGGAGGAGGGATGGGGGAGGGATGGTGTAGAGAGGAGAGAATGAGGGGCGAGAGGAGGAGGAGCAGGAGGAGGGGACAGCCGAGGAGAGCAGGAGCAAGGGGGGAGGAGAAGAGAAGGAATAGGAGGAGAGGAAGAGGAGGATGGAGAGGAGGATCATCGGGTCTGAAACACCATGTCAGCATCTCCCACGGCCCCCGGGTGGAGGGGCTGACGGGAGGAAGATGACTGACTCACTCTACACACCAAGATGTCTACCAGATAATACACACACACACTCACACTCAAAAACATGCCACAGAATGAAGAAACATATTTGGATAGTGTGTGCTTACAGAGGAATACAGTTGTCAGAAAAGAAGGACCAGCTATAAGTGAAGAGCAGTTAAAAGCAGACTGTACTTACAGTGAGAGCACATCTCCAGAGGATAACTAGCTTCATTTCCCTGGAGAGACAGAAACAGGCCAGTCACACACTGATACTACACATATTACACACTAAATACTACATAAGTTATAGTACACAGTAGATACTATACATATTACACACTGATACTATATGCATGACACACTAAATACTACATATATTTTAGTGCACAGTAGATACTATACATATTACACTTTAAGTACTAATACTTTGTATGTAGTACACATGTGTGATTCTTTGATTTGAAGATCATTTGATTCTTTCCAGTGAAGCAGGCAAGTAGAAGCAGAAACCTAGCATAGCTAGCGCTCATAGCCTAGCCTCACATCGCTACTGTACTCATTCCATTCCACACATCAGATAAGGACCACAGGTACACAATCATTAGCATGAAATATGTCTTCACATCAGAGATATAAAATCTATGTGTAGGGCATCAATCTCTACACTAGAGAGAGAGAGAGATGTGTGTGCTGGCCTAATGACAACACTGCAGCAGAGAGAGGGGGAAAGGGAGAGAGAGAGAGAGAGAGAGAGAGAGAGAGAGAGAGAGAGAGAGAGAGAGAGAGAGAGAGAGAGAGAGAGAGAGAGAGAGAGAGAGAGAGAGAGAGAGAGAGAGAGAGAGAGAGAGAGAGAGAGAGAGAGAGACAGGCAGACAGACGGAGACAGAGATAGACAGAGAGGGAGATAGACAGAGAAAGAGAGAGAGACATTGAGACAGAGACAGAGAGAGAGGGGAGTTCCCTGTATGGGAGGGGGGGGGGGGGGGTAGCTTGTAAGTGGAGAGGGGTGAGTAGGGAAGCTCCTCCAGAGGGAAAAGGACATGGCAGAGAAACAGACAGACAGAGAGCCGCTGGTATCCCGACGGCTCACCAGAGCAGGACAGTGTGATTGATGATGAATATTGCGGGATTCCGGGCAGATTGGAGGAGCAGGGTGGAGGGCTGGGCAGGGCCAGGGTGTTATGTCACGTGGGATGAGGTGGAGCGTTATTTTAAGATCAGCAAAGAGCAAGAGGTGACCCAGGATTAGCCCCGGGAGATACCAAGTCCTCCAGCACTGCAGAGTTAGGGGTTCTATTCCCTGTGTAGCTCAGTGGGTAGCGCAAGGCACCAACGCTGCAGCAGCGCGCGGTGCAGCCTAGCATGATAGCTTGATTCTTCAGACCCTAGCATGTTAGCAATATTCTGTAGACCCTTGCATGTTAGCATTATTCTGTAGACCCTAGCATGTTAGCATAATTCGGTAGACCCTAGCATAGCGTTTGCAGCAGTTTGAAGAGAAATAGCTTTAGAGAAAAGCAGATTGGGAGGCCAGGACACCAGACTAAGATGAAGACCCTGGGATGCTAGCTGAGCTCAGGGTCAGAAATAACCCCGAGCCCAAGCCAGCACTAACCACCATCTCCACGGGGCCGTGATGAACGAGGAACAGGGGACATATAGGAACATGTGATTCAAAGTGTTTCTTATAAACTAGAACTCTCAGCTCGTTCATAGGAATAACATATTGGTGTAGTCACAACATGTTTAGTAACATGTTTGGTGTTCAAGAGATTTCACAGAATGAACAGGTCTTCCTCACTCAGGGCGACTGCAGACAGCGGGGGTTCAAACCTCATGGCAACAGCTTAGGGTTCATCTAAGTCGGCTCCAACCAAGACCCAGACCCAACCCAGATTCCATTTGTGTTATAATTCTCACAATGTTGTTGACATCTTCCATCATGATCCCAATAGAGACAGTGGAGGGAGAGAGGGAGATAGATGGAGAGATCGTGGAGAGACAGAGCAACACCAGACAGAGGGAGAGAGAGGGAGAGATGGAGGGAGAGATAATAGAGGGACAGAGCAACACCAGACAGAGATAGAGAGTTAGAGAGAAGGAGAGATAATAGAGGGACATGGCAACACCAGACAGGGGGAGAGAGAGTTAGAGAGGAGAGATAGAGGGAGAGATAATGGAGGGGCAGGGCAACAACAGACAGAGGGAGAGAGACGGAGACAGGAGGAAGTGACATAGGGACAGACAGATACTGCTCATGAATAATGCCTCTTTCATTCAGAACCAGCGAGGCTCCTGAACACAACATGGGTTTGATATGATCAAGTGTCCCACACACAAAACAATGTGATTCCTTAACATTCAAACACTAAGCTCCTAGATTTAGGGAACTATTGAGGAACTGAACGGCCACGAGCCCCGTAAACCAGTCATGATGTAAACAAGCATCTTCGCCACCATTTTATCAGCCAAGGACCATGATAGTCCGTGAAATTGACCACTCTGGGAACAACGCTGAGTCTAGTGTCCCCTTAAAGAGCCTTCTACTATCTGACCAGCCAGTGTGCGGCTGATTGGATTTCATGGCCACCAGGAGGCGACTGGGAGTAAAATAGTGGACTGATCACATATTGAATCACTCAACTCAAACTACGTCTGTCTAGAATCTAGAACGTTATAGAACTTTCATCAGAGGGTTCCATCCCACCATCTTACCCACCACATTATGGCCCATCTTTGAACTCCAGAGAATTCTTTATAGGCCAGCAGGGCACATGGACCAGCTATCTATAAACCCAGACGCCAGCGGATCGGGTTCCCTGAGCTAAATGTAATTATGGATACCACGGAGCCCCGAGAGAGTCCGACCCGGAGAACCATTCCTCTAGCGGCCCGGCCAATCCCAAAGGGATCCTGTAGTAGTGACCCAAAGGATAGGGTTCCTCTAATACTGACCCAAAGTTTAGGGTTCCTCTAGTAGTTAGTCAGATGTTAGGGTTCCCCTAGTGACCGATGGGTTGGGGTCCCACTGGTATTGAGCCACTCTTAAAACCATGTAATGGCCTGCGTCTGTTTGTTTGTGTCACTAGTTTAGGGGTACAGTCATTCCCAGACCTCAGCCAAGCACCCCAGCTTTGACACACAGCGCATCCTTGTAGCTCGCCCTGATGGTGATGTCACAGCACTAGGCTGCCACGCTCCAGCCTGAGCCAGCAGTAATCTGGCCCACCGGAGGCCAGTATACCATCTGAAGAGGGGAGTCTCGGATCCGGCAGTCTGGCTGTTAACACAGAACTTGTAGGGGTAGAGCCACAAAGCCTGGGCCGCAAACAAGTTACTCCTTGTTTCATGTTTTGTTAAGGAGATTTCTGAACAGAAACAAATTTGTGCAAGGGGGTGTGTATTGGAGCTACAGTGGCCAGTCTAGGTGGTGTTGATTCTGATACCTTTGCGGCTCTTTTTTCAGTGATCTAGTACCGGCCCAGCTTGACTGATGGCGTGCTGATAAACCTCATCTCCCCAACACGCCCTGAAACAGCGAGACCGTGAAGCCCATTCACCTCGAGGAGATGGACGCTGATCAATACATGTAAAGACTACATCACAACGATGACAACATGAAATTATCAAAATGTCACATCATTTCACATCTGGCATAAATAACAATAACATCTCATCTTATAACACAAATTGACAATTTGATAGTGACAGTAAAGTTGCACACAAAAAGCAATGTAGCATGTGAGCAATTACCCCTGCAGCAAGTGAAGCTAACATGCTAGCTTGTGAGCGAGCCTGAATAAATATGACACGACAAGTGCACTGGGGCTATCACATTGTGCACGGTGATGTCATTGATGTCATACCTTAGTGACCGTACTCTACATCACAGCCACGGTATACATCACATTCGGACTGGAATAATCAATCTGGAACAATCGGAGCTTCCCTCTAGGAAAGACCTTCCAGATTACCCTGTTCCCATGGAGATGACCACTCCATCAACCTCTCTGCCTGCCAAGAACCATGGGGAGATCCTTGTCACACACGCCGCCCCGACCCACTGCCAAATTCATCCCAGAGCTCTGGGTGTCCCCTCTTCAAACACCTTAGATCTGGTTTAGTTGGTCTGTAGGTCTCAGAGTCTACGGTCTGGACCAGGGGGGTCTTGAACATCCCCTGATCGGGACCTCAGGAGACGATCAGTGTGTCAGTGGGACCGCACACCCAGAACATTCTGAGCACACAGAAATCGGTGATCCTTTCGGTTTTCGGGGAGAATTCCGTGCATTGTCTGGCTGCACGTCTGACGGCGTTGTGACTCGGCTCCTGGCCTCACCAGTAGCTCGTCCGAAAGGTCTACACCGGTCCAGTTCCACCAGGGGGTCTGCAGGAGACCCCGGTTCCTCATTGATCTGCTCAGCTTCAACATTTTGGTTCCTTCATCCCTACATCCTATGATCACGCGTGTTAATTTCATTCAACTAGCACTTCACTGGTCCAGCGAGGACTGATTTGACCCGACTGCTTGTTTTCACCAGAAGCAAATCCTCCCCCAGAGGAACACAGTGTGATACCAACGCTGCACCAGGTGGAGCTGGGCTGATGCGGGGCCAAACATGAGACTAAATTGGGATTGAGTGGGCTGGATGGAGCGCTTCTCACCGACTCCACCATGACTCCTGGTCGTTATCCGTGTTACATTAGCTCTGTATGTAGGTGGCGCCTGATTGCTCGGCAGCATATGGGCCCCAAAGTGTGCCTCAATCCCCGCTCCGTGCAGCCCACCCGAGCTCACCACCCCCCGGCCGCTTGGCACGGTGGGTTTTGAGACAGCCTGGAAGCTCCCGTTAGGTCTGCAACACTTGCATGACTAATAGATTGTTGGTCAAGTCCCTCGGTGGGGCTTCAGGGCCATCTAGTCGCTCCGATGCATGGACTCAATGCTCCGTCTGAAGTTACCAGGCAATACACCTTGATGTGGACCACCGGCCCTAGAATAAATCATGAGGAACCCCCCCCCACCACCACCCACCCACCCGGGGGGTGTGTGGGGGGGGGGGGGGGGGGGCGACCCCGGGGTCCTCCACACGAATACATTGGCTGGAAACAGAAAGCAAACCAGGGCCTTGTCGTGCAATGTTTGGGGAAACAGACGAACAAGACATGTTTCAACTGTCAACATAGAGAGCGTCATCAGGAGCACAGTTCTAGACGGGTTCTGACAGACCCCCGGGCGCGTTATTTAGGTTATGGAAGGAAAACGGAGCGTACCGTTCCTTTCCTGGCGGTAGAGGCCAACATACACGTCTAATGTTTCCCCTTTGGTAACGACTGAGGACCAAACGAGTGGCCACGACGCGGAGGTTCTCGGGCCTCGATCGTCAGGTTCCGGATCGGAGACGGATCGGTTCGGATCAGGCACCGTCCCTCGGTGCGCCCTGCCGCTCGGGGCGCACCGAGGGACGGTGATCAGAACCAATCCGTCTCCTCCGAGATGGGAAGGGATCCTCTGCCAGCCCCGGACCACCAGGACCACCCAGCCCACCTGGACCACCCGTGGGGATCCAGCAGCTGTCAGCCCGCTCTGTTCTGGAGGACCGCTCACCAGGCCTGCCCACTCGCGTTCATCTACCAGGCGATGGTCACCAAAATACCAGTCGGTTCTTACCATCCTGCCGGTCGGGTGACGAAGTCCAGACGATCTGAAGGAAAGGCGGCGCACGAAGCGACGAGCTGAGGGGTCTGCGGCTCGGCACCGAGGGTGGTCTTACTGCGGACTGGTCGCGGATGTTCGAGCCCAGCTCCTGTGGTGGTGTACCGACCGTGTTCACTGCAGTGGCACAGGGAGAGCCGCTGGGTGGAGGCTCGCTGTGACCAGGAGGGGGACGGGGGGAGGCTCGGCAGCTGGGGGAGGTGCAGTATCCCTCATCCGGGTCTCTCGGAGGGTCTCCCGGTGGAGGGGCTCCACCCCGTGGCGGCTCGGGGCACTGCGCAAAGAAGATACTTCAATACTTTAGACTTTAATAAAATATTATGAATTAAATAAGATAATAGGACTTCAATAAGATATTTAGACTTTATTCATACCATACTGGACATGTGGGATGGTAGAAAATTGGTAGAATTAAATATAAAGATTGTCCATAAAATAAGGTCTCCATACAGGCTACACAGACAGTGTGTCACTATGTAGTAGGCAGATTGAGACAGACTATTGTACTCTTCATCAGTGTGGATTTTGGGTTGTTTGAGGAGGGGTTCACGTGGAGGAGCCCACGTCGTGTCTCCTGGGGTTCATACTTTGGGTCTTCCCACTTTCCCCATCGTGCTGGTCCTGTGATCCTCTGCTGGGCGACAGTACTGCCGCTGGCCTCTAGGGCAGTGACCTGCAACTACAGCTCCATAACCTTTTCTATCTACCGTTATTTATGTAATCTTCCCTAAATGCTCATTATTCAATGCCTTAACACTACTTTTTACATTAGTAATACATGATCAGTTTATGCAAAAGTAGGTTCAAGAACACTGAAAAACTAAACAGGCTATTACTCATAATTAAGTCATTACACCTGCTGATTAAAGCACTCAACTCGGCTCCAGTTGAATACACATCTGTTCTGCTCTTGATCAAACTTGTTTGTGGATAATAACATCACATTCACTCATTCAGCCATTAAGCTGAAAAAACAATCATGAATTGGAACTAGCTTTGATAAGTATCGTTCTTAAAGATAATAGTTGTGATAAAGGCTTTGAATGTAACAGCTCTTAAAGAACACAACACGTTACTAGAGATACATTCTGTTTACTTTCAACATAGACTCACATCACAATGTGTTTGAATCAAATACACCAGTACCATGACACAGTAATACAAAGTACATTCTTATACAAGTATACAAAACACACAGCTTGGGCACAGCGTGGAGCAGTCAGCTGACCTGCCAGTCATGTGACCCCAGACCGGAATCCCAGAGTCTGGAGTCTAGACCGGCGCTTTCAAGACTATGACACACACACCCCCACCCCCCCCCCCCCCCCCCCCCCCACCCCCCCCGCAACGCCAAGAGAGATGAAACCCAATCAAGAGTCAAGACACTTGTGGAAACCAAGAAGGAGGTCGCGTATGAACTTCATTCACCCGGTATGTATGAGTATGACAAGAGCCAATCACCATCAGCGACCTGTAGCAGAGTTCACACACACGCACACGCATACACGCACGCACGCGCACTCACACACGCGCGCACAGGTAGCTGAGGACGGGCAGCGCAAACTGCATGTGTTTTGAGGATTTGAAACAACCAAACAGGGCCTGAGATTAATTCAAACCCGCGCACGCACACACACACACACAACACAAACACCTCCTTTTCCTTCAGATTTTGGTTAACGTGAGAGCAGGAGAACGGAGGTCCATGGAGAACACGCCCACCAGCTGGCAACAGGAGCTCCCAAAGTCCAGCTGGAGTCTCCACAGGAGGTCACTTGTTCCAACATAATAATCAATAATCGTAATAGCAACATTAATAATAACAAAGTCTTAAAAGTACAGACATGTCACCTAAATGAGCCTGGACGGCTGAAATCTCCCTGAAGCCTCCACTTCCTGTGAGGCGTGGGCGTACAGGAAGTGTTCATCACAGCCCTGGGTGCGTTGAGGAAGGATGGATGATCTGTAGCTGAAGGGACAGCGTCAACTAACGAGGTAACCAAACACCACAGCCTTTCAGACAGACGGGTAACAGAAAGCAGCAGCGCCCCCCTCTGGCCTGACAGGATACTGCTCCCGCTGTTTCTGATTGGTTGATTTGGTGCCGGTGTCATCAACTGGCCCCTGATTGAGCCAACCAGAGCACGTTGCAGTGCCAGCAGTAACCGGCGTTCGCCAGAAGAGATGCTGTTGAGGAGCTGAGGTGATTTCAGTGTTGGGTTGAGGAGCAGGTCGGCGTTGTAGTAAACTGTTTCCCAGGCTGTGATTGGACAGTCTGGTTGGCGGACGGGCGGGTCTAGGTCACTGCCTGCTGGCCTCCATGTAGTGGAAGATGGCTCCCAGCGCCCAGCTGGTCTCCACATCGCCGATGGTGCGGGCCAGCTGGAGAGACACACGTCTTGCAAGTCAGCATCACTCCATCAGGAGGCAGGAGGAGGTGGGGCGGTGCACGGCCACAGACATTCTGGGGGAGGTGAACCCTACCTTGAGCTGCTTGTCAGGGAGGAAGCCCAGCTCCCGGAGCAGGACGGAGATGTAGGTGAGATCCAGACACAGGAAGGGACTTTTAACTGGAGGAACAGACACCCCGCCACACACTGGAACACACACACACGACACACGATCAAGTCTACATTGTGCATAAATCTATTGTTGTGCATAAGTCTATCTCATAAAAGGTCCACGGAAAGATGCTTAAAATTTTAAAACAAGTCCATGAGTTTGCCCAGCTCAGGCTGTGTGGTGCAGCAGCTCTGTGCAGTGTAGCTCTGTGGTGCAGTACCGGGTTCAGCCACACGGGGGAGCCGTCTCACCTCGTTTGGCAGCGTCACTGTAGTCCGACACTTTCACTGAGCCTCCTTTCTTCTCCTCTATTGGCCAACACACAACAAACACAACAGAACAGGCATCAAAACCCTTCTGGGTCATCACACACTGAAGGACTACAGTTCATCAGAGCACGGACTGCATTCACATTATTACACTCGGGACAACTGATTGGTTGAGACCAATATTGACTGATCATCCTCTGCTCAAAATTAACCAGGGATCTATCCTGGCACCATGATGGAGCACGCAGGCCTTGTCTTGCAGGATGAGGTTTAGCGCCACGATGGCAGCATCTGATGTCATATGGTGGACGATGTGGTGATGAAGATAATCCTCAATGTAACCGAGGAACGTGTTGATTTAAACTACATCAGGGTCAGGATGTTGATTTAAACTACGTCAGGGTCGGGATGTTGATTTAAACTACGTCAGGGTCTGGATGTTGATTTAAACTATGTCAGGGTCTGGATGTTGATTTAAACTACGTCAGGGTCAGGATGTGGTTGGTGTGAAGCTGAGGGGTGCTGACCGATGAGGCCGAGGTCCACGGCCAGGTCGTAGTAGAAGGAGAAGGCGTAGAAGTCCACCTCTTGGGTCTCCGGCGCCTTCTGGACCTGCTTATACAGAACCTTCTCCACCTTGGTCACACAGGAGTCGTACAGCGGCTCGCCTGGACACCGGAGAAACCAGAACAAACCACAACACGGGCCTGGTTACTGGACTAGTACCAGACCAGACTGGATGACACCAGATCAGTTGGTTAGAAGCCTCAACATGACATGGTCTAGTAATGGACAGGCTGATGTTCCCACGCCTTTAACAAAACCTCATATGAACGTCTCTGCTCACCTTCCTTCTGTCCCCTCACGGTGTACACCACATCTCCATGCTTCCACTGGCCGGAGTGCTCTGGAGCAAGGCAGGGGCTGACCAGCTCCACGCTGCCTGCTGAAGGAGACAGAGCCGGGGTCATGTGACACCGCATGGCGGGAGTACACTCAGACAGACACACTCTCGCAGGAGGGGGCTCATGATCAGTGGTGGTGACAGCACCACCTGGTGGCCACCTGTGGCCACACCTGATACACATCCCAGTCCTTCACAACCTGAACTTCTGTTGAGGGAGGAAAAGACAGCGAGAGCAGGAGCCAGGGTGAGAGAGAGAGGCACGTAGAAGGATGGCGGGACAGAGGAGCAGCATGAAGACTGAACAGAGGGACAGATATAGAGCAGCACAGTGGGTGACAGACAGAGTTAAAATGAGATACAGAGAGAGAGAGAGAGAGATAGAGAGAGAGGACAGAGGGAGGGATGGAAAGAGCGAAGGGATGTAGGAGTGCAGCGCGTGATCTGGAAGCTAAACCCTGGCACTAACATCTGTCGGACGAGGAACTAATCTTGGTTAACTGATGAGGTAATGGCTGATGAGGGGCGGGACCAATGGAGCGGGCAGCAAATTAAAGGAGGAGAAAGTGAAGGATTCACGTACCAGGAGCTTCCTGTCCCTCCACACCCCCCAGGACAGCCAGTCGAGCTGAGAGGAGACCCAGACCCAGGTAGCTGGAACACGTCAACACAAAGGAACACGCTAACACAGTAACACACTAACACGGGAACAGGCAAACACACAGAAACACGCAAACACAGGAACACACCAACACAAAGGAACACGCTAACACACAGGGACACGCTAACACACAGGAACACGCTAACACACGGGAACACGCTAACACACGGGAACACGCTAACATGGTTTATCACTAAGGTGTTGGAGGCAGTAGAGGGTGAGTAGGGAGGAGTGCTACCTGTGGGAGTAGAGGGTGTAGCTGGTGTTGAACATCTGGATGGAGCTGATGTAGTCGATGGGGGAGGTCTGGATGGTCTTCTGGAGGGAGAGGACCAGAGAGGTCAGATGTTCCTCATGGACCCAGAGTCTGACTCAGGAGGTCTGGACCTTCTCTTACCTCATCCTGGGGGGAGAATGTGATCTGGGTGGAGCCTCCGCCCAGGTCCAGCATGCCGACTGTGGATGAGTCAGCCCTGCCCAGACCACCTGGAGAGGGAGAGAGAAAGAGGGAGAGTATGAAGGACATACATCAATAACCAGAGATTAAGGTTAAAACGTGTGTGTGTTCAACAACAATGGACATGTAGGATATAACTACTTATCCATAAATAACATACAGAACAAGGAAAACACACACAATGTCTTCTATAGCTTCAAAAAGACCATCACACAACGGCTGTTTTGTTCAGTTGGGCTTCTGATTGGCTCAGACGTCAGGTAGACAATCAACTCACCTGTCAGGAAGTTCACAGTGATCCATGCCGAGATCCCTACAAAGAGAGAGAGAGAGACACACACACACACACACACACACACACACACACACACACACACACACACACACACACACACACACACACACACACACACACACACACACACACACACACACACACACACACACACACACACACACACACACACACACACACACACACACACACACACACACACGAGTTAACAGCATAACAAGCATCTCTCCAAGATAAACCCTGAAGAGAGTGCTGATGCAGGTCACTGCAGACATTAGGACCTCCAGCCTGGCGTTTGATCTGCGCTCCCATAATTCCTCGGTCCACTTTAGTGCCTTTTACCACAGCTGTATAACAGGTGACCTCTGACCCAGGCCAGGGACCAGAGAGGGTTTAGGAGACTGTATCATTGGAGCTTTGACGTAGAACACTAAGAAGCAATTTACAAACAAACAAACACACATGGACGAGGGATGGATGAGGGATGAGGGGCGAGCAAGCTGGAGGCGGTTACTTAGCAACCGCCTCATCATCAGCACCACTTAGACTTTAGATTAACAATAAGTCCCTTCCATCCCGTCTCATCTGGCGCGGCTCAAGGCTGCTAACTGATCATAAGGAGCCCACAGGGAGTGAGCCGCCGGCTCACTAGAGTTAGCGCTACAGTTACTAGAGTTGCACTGGCCTTAGCACTAGCCTTCGCAGTGGTGCTAGCCCAATGCCAACGCAGGGCAGGGCGTGGAGGAGATGGAAGACATCGGCACCGGGCAGAAGAACCGGGATTAAACGAGAGTTCTGACGAGGAGGCAGGTCGGCCTACTGAGCCACTCTGGTGAAGAGGATAATGAACAGATAATCAGAACCCCTCCCGGCGAGATTAAACGGGACATTATCCTACACGGACACAACTGTTGTCTGAACTACTTTAAAAGGATCGGATTAGAGAGCGGCGCTGCGTCCGCGCATTGCCTTTGAAAACACCACACTGGGGGGGTGGGGGGGGTGTATTTATAGGCACCGTTCCTCATGTGGACCTACGCTTCATGGAAAAGTAGTGCTGGGACTGTTCTGGGGTCGTTCTGAGGGCAGAGTTCAGCGGTCACCACTAGGCCCACTCTGGTGGGTGGGGGGTGGGGGGGGGGTAAATGGATGGTAAACTTCTGACAGCAGGGCAGCGTCACTTGGACAGAACGTGCCATGGAAACAGTTGTTGTTTATGTTTAGGACAGGTGAGCTGTGGTTCCACACCAGAAGGATGAGACACACACACACTTCATCCCCCCCTTTTCACTACCTTCATCTGTTCCATCCATGATGGAGACGGCGTCGTTCCTGGACAGGAAGGGAGACTCTGAAAACACTGCCCTCACCTGGAGAGACGAGGAGCTGCACTTTAGATGAAGCATACAATGATCCTGCTGCAAAACAAGGTGTGCTCTACACGCAAGCATTCATTCCACACACACACAAACAAATTGAGAGAGAGAGTCACAGAGAGAGAAGCAGAAAGAGTGGTAGAGAGAGGAGGGAGAGGGAGGGAGAGATACAGAAGTGCGAGAGCATGAGAGAGCAGTGAGAAAGAGCTACGGTAACAAGGATGTGAAACAGGAGATTGGACACACCTGTAAGATTATGTAAATACCTCTACACATGAATGTCACCCTGTTCTTCAGATGGACCCACCCACCGGCTAACATCTACATGTAGCTCTCTACTAGCTTTTATTTAGCTACTCTTTATTATGCAATTGAATTACTTTAGCTAATATCCTAGTGGTAAGCTAATGCCCCCACATCCCTGATGCTAGCGCTGGTGATGTTCAGGGGGAAAGTCTATTAAAGCTTTTAAGTAACCCGTAATAACAGGATGAGGCCAGTCAGCCAAAATGAGGCTTTGCTTCTGTTACCGCGCAACAGAATGCAGCGTTGTCGTGAGGAGGCAGCCAGGAGCGACCGCAACTCAACAGCGAAGCTACAGTAGCTTAGCATCAGCTGGTGGGCCAACAACACCATGTGCATGTTTAAAGAGAGCGCTGAAGGCTGGCATCTTGAGGCGTGCTGGAGTGTCAAGAGGTCACAACACCGGTCTGGGTGATCAGACCAGTCTGACGGTCCACGTGATCAGACTAGTCTGGCGGTCCAGATGATCAGACCAGTCTGACGGTCCACGTGATCAGACCAGTCTGACGGTCCACGTGATCAGACCAGTCTGATGCAGTCTCACCTTGTTGAGAAGCTGAGTAGCCTTCTCCCCTGGCAGCAGGCGCAGGCCAGCGGTGGCTTTGAGGACCACCGGCGTGTTGTTCCACAGCAAGGGTGGGATGCTGGCCTTGGCCACCTCAAACAGCTCCAGGAGTCCTGCTGTACACTGGTCAGGGAGAGGGCACAGGACCCAACTCAACCACAGATATTGTCATCTTGTCAAGAGGAGATGGCCGGTCTCCCAGCACACAGCTTAGCGCTGCAGGGTAATCCTTCAGCCATGTTTCACACAGGAGGAATAACTAGGTCTATTAACCGTGAAAGACAGCCTTCACCACTGACAATAACAAACGTCATTATCCGTGGATGCAAACTTTGGGACTTCTTCCAACTACTTAAAAACCTCATCTCAAATATGACTTTTCTATGTGTTTGTTGCGCAAATGTGCAACTCTGTTTATATTATGTTATTGCACAAATGTGCAACTTTACTTCACTTTTATCTTTTTAACTATGGCGACACCTTGTCTCAGCACTTGGAGTCCAAGACAAATTTCCCTTCGGGGACAATAAAGTATAGATTGATTGATTGATTAAGTCATTGACTTGAGCGCAGCATAAACAGTTAGGGATGCTTGAAGTATAGTTAGTGTAGTGGAGGCAGACTTTACCTGATCTGGATCATCAGCGTAGGCAGACAGGCCCGGTTTAATGGCTTTGAATGTTTCACGAGCTAATTTAGGAACCTCTGTAAGAGTAGACACAAGAGTAACTAACACAACAACCACACAGGCTTAACATTCTTGTTGCTACTATCAACTCTGACTACTTTCATAATCTTATTTGACTAAATATTCAAATTAATCTCTAAGCCCAAGTAACATTTGACCCCTACCTACATTTCAGTTGTCATAAACCTCTTAATGACAATCCATGGCCGCACAACTAACGCAACCATTAGCAAGGACTAGCTCCCGGCTAGCTCCCGGGCTAACAACAAAGCCAAAAGAGCACTCAGCCAGTGTGCTTTAGCTTAGCATTGGGATAACTAGGCCATTTGGCAAGCCATTTGCTAGCAGTGTAAGCCTAATAAAAAGCACTAAAAGGCACTAATGAGTTTGTGTGCTTTTTTTTTTGTCTGCATCAAAGCAAATCTCTGGAAATAAGACCAAAGCTTCTTTTGTTCCAAGTGGGTAATTATTACATTTATGGCTTTTAAATACACTAAAAGCAAAACCATGTGGCACAAGCGTTTCTGTTATTATACAACTTAATCTACTGTATATGAATGGTTCAACATGCAAATGTTCCCAGATAAAGAGGTTAAAATACCCTGCCTCTCCACTACAGCGCAGGGAGAACCATGCTGGTGACTTACACGGTGGAATGAAAGGGATCATATAATATATTATAATGGTATATTATAATGAATCATAACAAACTACAACAGAATGAATCGACACACAGAACAGCAGCGTGTTTTCTGTGTCTCCAGGCTCTGACACACCCTTTGGCCCTACCTTTGGCATTATGGAGGAACTTGAAGACATGGATTCTGGTCCCAGTGCTGCCGGCGTCAAACATGACCCCGTAGCGGAAGTGGCCGCCACCGCCCCCCATCTCCCCGGCAGCCCCCCGGGGCAGCGCATAGGTGGGCGGTCTATACGCGGCTGGTGGTGTGAGGCCATAGTGGTGCCTCACGTACATGAGGTAGGTCAGCAGGCAGGCCACAAACACGGACAGGCTGGCGAGCTTCGGTATCCTCATGATTCCAGCTCTCCAGCTCCTTCTGTGCAGAGTGACTCAGGGCTGCTGGGAGTCTCCCATGGCGAGAGCTGGCTCCTGCAGAACAAACACTCTCAGATGACTGTTGAATACTGTTCTTTGAATGTGCTCTTAGCTGACCAGGTTGCCTGGAGAGGCGTGGTAAACCGGTAGCAGGTGTCGCAAATCAATAAATAACTGCTTGCCCCTGTTCCAGCTGTGTGTGCATTCCGGTCAAACAGGACCGATGGCTGCGTGTGATTTTTCCTCCGTCAGTTAAATGTTTTAGTCGGTGATCC
>JAXIVH010000004.1:11704907-11747407 GCA_036785325.1 Urophycis tenuis | reverse complement strand
TCCGGGTTAAGCCCTTGAAACAAGTACACTGAGAATAATAAGAAATAAACCTCCTAATCTGATTTTAATCTGGCCCTTAATGTACCAAGCAGTTGTCTAATCCTTCTCTTATTTGTCATTCTAGGGACAGATAACCGCAGATATACGTCACTGACTAAATCTTATATGGCGATAGAGATAGCTAGCAGCATGACTCCAGCAAAACAAGCTGGATATAGAAGTCCAAACCAGCTAAAAGGTCTAAACTAAAAACTCCTCCAGATTAGCTATTATGTCCAGACTAGCTATAAAGTTAAATTAAATTAGCTATATGTAAAAACTAGATATAAGGTCCAGACTAGCTAGAATGTTCAAACTAGCTAAGAGCTCAACATTTGTTAAGATCCAAACTAGCTTAAAGCTCCAAACTAGCTAATGTCCAAATGGTCCGAATGATCCAGCCGAGGTCCAAACTAGCTTTGAGGTCAAAACTAGAGGGATGAAGAGTTCCAAGCTAGTGGGATCAGTAGGTCCAGCCAACGGGATGAGAAGGTATTTAATCGACTTTGGCAGAATTAGTTATGCCTTATTACCATAGTGGTCTTTCAGCTAGTGTGACAAGGCTTTCCTAGAAAATCCCATTGAACACACATTTTAATTTCATTTCTACAGCTCAATCATGTTGAGGACAACGTAAATATAATCCAATAAGATTAATCATTGTTTCTTTTTCCTCGTTTCCTCACCCCAGCCCTCCCCAACACAAAATCCCAAATAGAACAGTGTTGGATTGGATGAGAGGCAGTTTTTCACTTTAGCTTATTGGTTGTCGTGCGTGTCGAAGCCATGGCGCCGAACATCATAAACATCAGCATCATGGACCCAATTACAGCGCTGTGACGCTCTTGCGTGCTCTTTGTGCTCATCTGGGGAATGACGACTTGTTCAGCTGCTGTCCAATCACCCGCTGTGTGTCCTTAGAGATCTGCTTGATGTTGAGGAAGATTCACACTCACATACCACCACATCTGTCAGGAACATCTGTCACATGGAGTATTCTGCCAATCAACAACAATTGAGATAACTCAGAGGTCAAAGTTGACTCAATATAAGGTCCTGTGGATGTGCTATAAGACCCTATTTCTGGGTCTTACAGCAGTTAGGAGCTCAGATGATCCAAAGACCACCAGGAGAAAATAAGGAAGCTCCATCCAGATGTCCTCCATCCTCTAATCCCTCCAGAGAGGCCAAATGGAGCGGTCTATTAATTATTAATCTAATGCATTTACACCGCATTATATCCTCATAAGTCCTTCAAATTCCTCCGTAATAATCCTGGGTATAAGTGAGGTCGCCCATATACATCTGAGTCAGGCTCTGGAGACCCGAGTGCTGTCTGGGTTCTTCCAGCTGGGAGGTTCTTCCAGCTGGAGGAACCACACCAACATTCAGATACTCAGAAGCGACTCCTCCGATTTCTCAACTAAACTCACAATATCGGCACCCAGAATCCACGCATGTTCCAGGCGGTTCTGCTGTGAAACGTAGGCTGCATGCATCTGTGGAGAATAAAGGGATGGGGACGAGGAGGGTGTATAAATCACAATGCTGGCTGTCCACTAGCAGTTTTTCTTTCCAACATTAAGACACTCTTGAACACCAACCAATCGGCCTTTAAAAACAGTTTGTGATACAGTCAGTTTGACTTACCTGTTACCATGGTAAGACTGAATAACAAGGCTAGGACTGCATTGTACTGCTCCAATAACACAGTGTTCTAGTGCTCTGTATCCTTGGAGCCAATCAAATGCTGACCTGGCCTCTGCCAGTAAGAGGTCCACCCTGCTACTTCCTGTTGGGGGGGGGGGGGGGGGGGGTCTTTTATTTTGTAGGGAATTAATTGAACCAGGCAATCCAATTTCCATTTGCGAGTGCGTCTCTCTCTCTTGTGAGGCCTAAAGGGATAAGTGAGTAACACCACTTTGTTTTATCAAACAATATTAGAGTAGCAGGAATAATAATAGTAATGGGATCATTTAATGCCATCTTCTTTATTTGATGCGCTGATTTCTGCTGGCTAATCTTCATGTGTTTAAAATAGATTGAAAACTGAAAGAACAGAACCAGGGATAATCCTCCTGACCTCTGACATCATTCATCAGGAGATCACTGGGGGTTCATCATGGTTGGCTTCACTTTTCTCTGTCCAGAGGAGGTCCCATCTTCTCCCTCGTAGACCCCCTGGAGAGACTGGTACAACCTGTCCTCTACTGGTGGATACTGGGAGCTGCCCAGTACAACCAAAGTCCTCTACTGGTGGACACTGGGAGCTGCCCAGTACAACCACAGTCCTCTACTGATGGATACTGGGAGCTGCCCAGTACAACCACAGTCCTCTACTGATGGATACTGGGAGCTGCCCAGTACAACCACAGTCCTCTACTGATGGATACTGGGAGCTGCCCAGTACAACCACAGTCCTCTAGTGATGGATACTGGGAGCTGCCCAGTACAACCAAAGTCCTCTACTGGTGGACACTAGGAGCTGCCCAGTACAACCACAGTCCTCTACTGATGGATACTGGGAGCTGCCCAGTACAACCACAGTCCTCTACTGATCAGTGGCGGCTGGTGAAGAATGGGCTGTGCCATATTCAGTCAATTTCAGTAACCATCCCAATACATTGAACACAAACTACAGGAAACGAGTGCTCCGTGAAATAGTCAATAATTATTTAATGCCAATATTAAAAAGTTGAGGCATTCTAACACAAAACATATACAACATATTGCACAATCACAAGCTTTCCATTTTTTCATTTGAAATTGAATTTGTAGTCACTTTGGGCTCTATGAAATTACAGTAAACATTTTATATACTAAATAATCAAGAAAATAATCAGCAGATTAATAGGTAGTGAAAATTAAGGACTAAAAAATAGGCCTACTAGGGTCAACTATATACAACTGTATACAACTATATATAGACTCGCCCTGACTCGCCCCTGCATTCGCTCGCTTGGGGCGACAAAGTAATCGCCCACATCGGCTTGGATTTGAGGACGCTGATTGGCCAAATTTTATGTCATGCTTTCACATCTTAAATTTGTAATTGGCTAAACAGTTACACAGACCAGCCTCCTTGGGGCGATTTCTCCATCGCCCCAGAGCTGTTGAAGCATGGGACACGGGACGTGTAGGAAAAGCATACATCTTGCACAGATGATTTTCTATCATATTTTGCACATATTACTGGGTACAGTCATATTTCAAACACACAAATATTAACAATTTGTATAATTTATTGTTATTAGTTTCATTTTATTTTTAATTTATTTATTTATTGTGGGTCAAGGGGGGGCGGTGCCCTATCGCCCTCTATGGGCCAGCCGCCACTGCTACTGATGGATACTGGGAGCTGCCCAGTACAACCACAGTCCTCTACTGATGGATACTGGGAGCTGCCCAGTACAACCACAGTCCTCTACTGATGGATACTGGGAGCTGCCCAGTACAAACACAGTCCTCTACCGGTGGATACTGGGAGCTGCCCAGTACAACCACAGTCTTCAGCTCAGTGCTGTGAGGTGCGAGCAGCGTGAGGCTGTTGAGGACTATGTCAACCATGGAAGCATGCGATCAAACCTCAATCTGTCTGTTCAGCTTGGAGTCATTTAGAGGCTAGCCATCTGTGTGCCAGCTCGCTGAACACATGACTGTAGTTAGCGTCTCAGCATTCAAAGGAACACAAAAGTCTGACAAGAAATAATTGCCTCCCGGTCCATTTGTGATGAATGAGGAGAACATTGATTTAAAACCAGAAGCAGCTTTCACAACCGTCTCTCGGGATGGGATGGTTTTCTTGTGAGGAAGCTCCAGATCTTGATCACATGATCCATCTTGCAGGCTTCAGGTGAGGTTCTTGTGGTCGACCCACATGGACCAGTCAGCATCCTGCAAGGAACTGTGATCTACGTGATACCTAATAGATGGTTCATCCAATCATCTGCCACGTATTTTTTCGCCCTTCTCCCAACTTCCAAGGAAGACTTCGAGAAGGTTTTGTGTAACAAACAGTCTGCAGCCAGGTTAGAAGGCTGATGGTGGTGGATGTCCAACCCAGCCTTCCAGTGGCCTACCTGTTCCAGAGAGAAACGGCTCCGACAACATGGTCATATGAATTATGATATGGTTTAGAAGCATCATTTTGTGATATGTATATTGATATGTATTGTTAATGTGTCTTACGTGTCTTGCGTGAGTGGGTGATTTGACCGTTGCCCAGCAGGCATTAACTGATGGATAAGCCCGTCAGAGAGAGGATGTTACAACGGCTGGAATAAGCTTTGACTTTGAAATGCCTTAATGGACCTAAACTATCTTTTGTTGCTGCGTATTGGTTTGTTTATAGCAGATTGGACTGTGACCTATATTGCATTATGTATTACATCAAATTGTAGTATAGATATTGTAGTATATATTACATCACAATTTAGTTGTATTACATCCAAAATATTGTACTTTGAATGATATCACATTGGTATATATACATATGTCCTGTTTGGGATGAATTATGTACATATTACCTTATATTGTATTACATTACTGTAAATGATACTCCTTCATATTATGTAATATTATTGTGTGTTTTATATTATATTGTGTTGCATTTAAGAAACCCTTAATAAACAAAGATTATAAAATATGAACCACAATACAAATATAGACATGTAATAGTAATAGTAAAAGTAATTATCTTAAAGATCTAACTGAACTATTTTACGTAACTAGATAACTAACTGAACTATCTTACATAACTAACTAACTTAACTCACAGAACTGACTAACTAACTAACTAACTACCTGAACTATCTTACAGAACTACCCAGGAAGTAAGGTTGTTAGTATGTTATGTGTATGAGTGTGTGTGTGTGTGTGTGTGTGTGTGTGTGTGTGTGTGTGTGTGTGTGTGTGTGTGTGTGTGTGTGTGTGTGTGTGTGTGTGTGTGTGTGTGTGTGTGTGTTTCTATGTGTCATATCTGTGTGCATGTGTGTACATTTCTGTGTGTGTTCCTGCATGTGTGACCCTAATAAAGACAGAATTACCCTGTATCAAGATGGCTGCCAACTGGACAGGGCATATGGCTGCGACGGAGCATATGTTCTCCGTTACCCACAATGCATCTGTCTGACCTCAGGGGAAGGCCCGTGTCGCTACGCTAACCTGCAACCTAGCTAGCAAACGGGCTAGCTGTGTGCCGTGCATGAGACCGGGCCAGCGCCCAGCAGCTGGATGCTGCAGCGCGGGGAGAAGCTCGGTAACCACGTGGTCCAGACATACTGCCAACCATCAGGCTCTGTTTCAGGTTCTCTTCCAACCTCCATGTCAGTCATCTCTCCTCGGTCACTCTCTCCTCACACACCACAGTGCTGGCAGACAGACAGACAGACAGACAGACAGACAGCTTGAGCCTTCGCGCACCCAGAACGATCTCCCCCTCACTCTCCCTTTAGTCCCTATATCGCATCCCCATACTCTCCCTATCTCTCTCTCTCTCTCTCTCTCTCTCTCTCTCTCTCTCTCTCTCTCTCTCTCTCTCGCTCTCTCTCTCTCGCTCTCTCTCTCTCTCTCTCTCTATCTCTCTCTATCTCTCTCTCTAAATGATACAACTTAAAATATATATGTGTGTGTGTGTGTGTGTGTGTGTGTGTGTGTGTGTGTGTGTGTGTGTGTGTGTGTGTGTGTGTGTGTGTGTGTGTGTGTGTGTGTGT
Organism: Urophycis tenuis; assembly: GCA_036785325.1. NCBI lineage: Eukaryota > Metazoa > Chordata > Actinopteri > Gadiformes > Phycidae > Urophycis > Urophycis tenuis. The sequence continues at coordinate 11,741,657 of JAXIVH010000004.1, read as the reverse complement.
GTGTGTCTGTGTGTGTGAGGAGAGGTTAGGCTGAGTGAGGTGAGGGGTTAAATCAAAGCGACAGCCAAGTGGCGATCGAGGGGGAGCATCTAGAGACAACAGACTAGAGCTCTCTCTCTTTTTCCCGCTCTCTCTTTCTAGCTCTCTAACTCTCTCTCCCTCTCTCTCCATCTCTTTGTATTATTTCATATACTTTATAACTATATATGTACTTTATTAGTTTTGTTTTTTGTAACAAAATTGTGGTTATAATGACGTTATATATTACGTTATGACAAATGTATGGTTATTGTATGTATTGTATGTTATAATTACGTTATGTATTTTTGTTGTTCTAGATATCGCTTTTCGTCATATTATTATTCTTCACACCAAATTTCTGCGATAAATGGAGGCTGAACGACTGAACCTCGAGATTTTATTCACTGTATTAAAAAGGTTTACTTCCGTATACCTATACCTATGAATTTTTCATTTTCGTCAACTTTATACTTTTTGAGATAATTGCGATTAAACATGCAAAAAACTCATAGAGATAACATTGAGCCTTTTGACTCCGCCTACTGCCTTGCTCCTTTTGCTTTCGATTCGCTTGTAAATTTCTCTTTTGAGGCACATTTCTGAAATAGCCCGCGTCGTGCAAAGCGAGTCTCTCTTTGACTTACGATGAAGAACAGTAGCTGCAATGGTCACAATAGTAATGATGATGATGGTGATTATAATAATAATATTGATATTATTATCATTATTATTAATATTATTATTATTAATGATAATAATAATAATAATAATAATAATAATAATAATAATAATAATAATAATAATAATAATAATAACAATAATAATAATAATTATTATTATTATTATTATTATTATTATTATTATTATTATTATTATTATTATAACAATAACAATAACAATAATAAGTTAAGGTATAGAGAGAGTTAAGGTACCCTTAATGAAGGAGTTAAGGTACATTTAATGAATGAGTTAAGGACCCTTAATGAAGCACTTAAGTTACATTTAATGAAGAAGTTGAGGTACCCTTAATCCCAACCTTCTACATGACAGTTGCTTCTGAGAAAGGATCCCTCAACTCTCTCTGGGGTCACGTGGCCCCTGGGATGAGCCGGGGGATTAGGGCAAAAACACAGCGGGTTAGAGAGAGCTCACACGGCCCGGGGGTCAAAGGGCAAAGGGGTGCCCTTGTGAACGTCTGTAAGAATGTCTGCCGAGGTCCTGCGACTGGAGGACCGCACGTGTCGACATTCAGGGAGAACCGGAGGAACCTGCAGTCCCCTGGATGTCCAGCGTCCTGCCCGTGTCCGCTCCACTTCCTCTGCATTGTCGTCACAGAGAACTTAAAATGAACAACTTCCGGCTGCTGTAGAAGTGAGGAACCAGGAGGAGGATGCGGAGAAGGAGGAGGAGGAGGAGAAGGAGGAGGAGGAGGAGGAGGAGAAGGAGGAGGAGGAGGAGGAGGACTGAAGAAGCTCAACAGGAAGACCTCCTGACAGGCCCGGGTCGCTCCATGAGCATCATGTTGGTGTTGGTGTTGGTGTGGGCGGGGCCGGCGTCGCGATTAGGTCGATGTGTGCCACGGGCGCGTGGCGGTTGCTTCAGAAGGCCAGACACATACAGTATTAAGGCATCATTAGCCATTAGGGCGGCCAGACAGTGTGCAGGGTGTGTGTGCTGTTGTTTGTGTCTGGCTGGGTCAGCGCAGATTACTGGATGTAAATGAGGAAAGTGGGGGGGTAGTCCAGACTTCCAGACACTCACTCCGGTCTAATTGAGAAAAAAAAAAACTTTAATCCCGGCCCAGAAGTTGTTTACATCACTGAATTAGGTTAATCTACCCGCGGCTATTTGCATAAATGTGCATTTTTGAATAATGACTGTGGTGAAGTAGGTCCTAGGGTGCTGTGGGTGGGGCTGGTGGAGCTGGTGGGGTGTGGGGGCTGGTGGGGGCGGGTGGGGGCGGGTGGGGGCGGGTGGGTGTGTGTGTGGGGTGTGTGTGTGTGTGTGTTTGGGGGGGGGGGGTCGGGCGCGTGGTGCGGCTATTGTTCGTCAACAATGGAACGGCCAAACAAGTGACACCCCGCCAGGGTGTGTGTGTGTGTGTGTGTGGGGGGGCGTTGGCGGGGAGCCGGACAGGGGAGAGTGTCCCGCGACAGAACCCCGGCGAGACCGGGCCGCGGCACAACGGAAACCGCCTAATTAGAACCCGGAACCCCGTCTAATTAGGCCGGGGGGGGTTAACTGGTCCCAGTCGGGGGCCCGCAGGGTTTTCATTCGGGTCAAACTAATTGAAAGAGAACAGAAACACAATGGCTGCTGTACGTTCAACAGGCTGCGGATCGTCTGGGCGGGCTCGCGGCGCCCTGCGGCCCATTGCTGCGGCCCGTGGCAGGCTGGCCAGCGCCGCCTGGTTCTGAGGTGGGTCCGTTGACCGTTGTCAGCCTGACCGGTGAGGATGAAGACATCTGCTGAACGTGGATTATGAGACTGTACCGATTTTGATCTTACAGCTGATCCCATTCTCCTCACTTGGGCTGAAACCATGATGGTCTCGCCATCATTGACGCCACAACTCGCACACACATCTTTGTTTTGATTGGTTTGTTGCTTTGACCCCGTGGGGTCTTCAGTTTGAAGGACAGAATGTCATTCAGTGAACCAACAGAGAAGAATCATTATTTTAATCAATGCATCTATTTTTTCATATCCAGTTTGTCATTCACAATGAGCATAGTTCATATACACACACAAACACACACACCCTGTGTGTTCGGACAGAGGACCTAAATAAATCCTATTCTAGTCTGGTCTGGGCTAGATGGTGGAGGAGACCAGAGACCTGGTGTGGTCTAGATGGTGGAGGAGGTAGCTACGATCTTAAGGATTCCTGAACACCTGCAGTTCAGTGTTAACATTTAGCTAAACTAAGCGCTAAACTAAGCGCTAGCTAATCTTGAGGAAGAGAGGTCCTGTGACATCTGGCTCTCTCTCTCTCTCTGTCTGTCTGCTGGGGCGAGCAAGGGGGACGTCGAGGAACAGAGACCCCTCTGGCCTGAGGAATAGCATAAAACACACCCTGTCTGTCTGGCTGTCTATTGGTCTGTCTGTCTGTCTCTGTCTGTAATGTGTGAAAAGAACAGAATCTTATACTGGGCTTCTTCTATAAGAGAAACACACACAGAGAATCCTTCATCTTCTACAGTATACACAGCCCACTGATGTGTATTTACACACACACACACACACACACACACACACACACACACACACACACACACACACACACACACACACACATACACACCTTTTGTTGTACTTGACAAATTGATTTATTCCCGAATGTTCTGTCACCATCTGAACTAACTCTTCTGCCTACTGTTGAACACATGAAGAGAACGTGAAATGTCAGACAGATATACAGATATACAAATTAGATTGGAAAATAAGTTAGACTTAAGCCTCTGTAATGCACAAGATTGAGAGAAGTGTTTAGCGAACAGCTGGCGCGAGGAGCCGGTATGATGTCACTAAGGCCAGTCATGGTGGGCCTATCGAGCACCGGGCCTACCTGCGGGGGGGGGGGGGGGGGGCGGCGCGTGGCCCTCGATTAGTCTAACAGCCACCGCGTGCAGAGCGCGAAATTAGAGCGAAAACTGATTTTTAATGTTAGGCTCTTTAGGAGATTAAAAATCTTGACGGTTGAATCGACAATCACCCGGAAATCTTGTGTGGAAAATAACGAGCAGAGAAACACTGACTGATTAGTTTAATCCCGATAATCCGGCGGGATGACACCATGAAACCCTTTAATCTGACTTTAAAATAATGTTTCTCTTTTCCTCCTGCTTCTCTTTTAAGGGAAACCAGACGAGCATCTGCTCCAGACGGCTGTTAGAAAGAGGGATGCTGGAGCTCAGATATCAATTCAAACTAAAGGCTGATTGCAGAGGCCTTGTGCTCCGTAGTGGTGGGCTGTCGCACTGCTGTTGTTTCCCGCTCACAGTATTTAATTGATTTAACAAACGACTGTAGTTAGTGGGCCTAAAAAGCGTGATGAATTAAGACATAATATAGTTAGTATTAAAATAAATTTTACTTAATTAATTTGTGCCCAGTTTAATTTGCGCAACAATAGAATATAAAAAAAACATTGATTTTCCTATATAGGCTATATATAGGCTATTAATCATATAGGCTATGTTTTCCAATATTTAATTATATATTAAATATTGGAAAACAATTCTATATGTATATCTATGATATATATGATTTGAAATAATTGAAATTATAAATATATATAAATATTAATATAAAAAATAAGAACAATATTGATAATGTATAGCTATATTCCCCGCAATATTATATATATATATATATATCAATATTGTTCTTATTTTTTATATTAATATTTATATATATTTATAATTTCAATATTTTGTTGCATATGTAATACTGTATATTACTAATAATAGCCTAATGCATTTCATTAGAGCATGAACGTGATTTGTCCGTCCAAATTTGATGAGTTGATATTAAGTCCCTTCTTTATTTAATTGTATTTACTACCACTAAAATACTCTTCCGAGGATAAAAGGTTCATTATCCTTAATCGAAAGGCTTTTTTGTTTGATCATATTAAGTCCTCCTAATGTCAATTTTATTATTTCAAATATCTCAAATCACTTCCCATATCCGATAAGCCATTTAAGGCCCGTCCATTGTGGTTCTGAGCCCAAACAAAGCTCCACTTTACGGCCCTCCGCCATGACACGCGGTGTCCTGCACGTAAATTTGGCAAAGCTCTTAGATTAAATACATTTAATGTAGGCTATTTGGTTTAATTATCTTATAAGACGATTTCTCTAATTGCTTTTGCATTTTAGGCCCCCAGAGGAGTACAGGCCAAAATTGCATTTCCTTTTTCAATGTCACTGTGCCCCCCCCGCCGCCCCCCGCCCCCCAGCAGATTACCAGAACTTGGCCCTAATTTCCAAATTACTTTCCACATAAGGAGCTTCATTTTCTAGCGAGACACGTCGAATTAACTTTAACTACACAGAATAAAGCTGATTCCGAGGACCCAGCCCCCCTAATATCTCTAATATCTCTAATATCGGCCATCGTGACGGGTGGATTAAAACTCTAATTACGACGTGCGTGTTTTAAGGACGCAGTGAAAGTAGCCGCGCGCCAAGAGGGCACGTGTCGGCCGCATCCTCGTGCCAAGTTGAAATTAAACATCAACCATAATTTCCAGCAGTGACACACACACACACACACACACACACACACACACACACACACACACACACACACACACACACACACAAACACACACACACACACACACACACACACACACACACACACACACACACACACACACACACACAACACGGACGCACGTCCCACGCGCCACACTTGTAACAAGTTATACTAATTAAACTTGGTGTCCTAATTGGATAATTTGATTTTAAAAAAGTGACGCTCAAGGCCGCACACTCCGTGTTTTCATCACTCATACGTTTGGGAGGTTGAGTCGTTCTGACTCTACCTTAGTTGACGTCAGCAGCACCGTGAGGGTCACGTGTCTGACGGCCGCGTTGAGCAGCGGCGACCACGACACGCGCCCCCCGGGCAGGAGGACCGACGCGGGACTAAATCCTCAAAGGATTGAAGGGAAATTGGTGGCAATTAATCCCCCGGGATTGGCGCGGGACACGCCCACCCGCTCGCGCCCCAACCGCCCCGTAGGCTGACTTGTGATTGGCCGCCCCTGATGATCCCTGGCAGACGCGCGAGGATAAATGCGCGCCCCCCGCCCGTCCCGAGCGTTGTCACCCCCTGTCTCCAGAAGAGAAAGTCCATCATGACGGCTCGAGAGGATAGCGGCGAGGACAAACCCAAAGTCCAGATGCTGACGCCGGGCTTCGGGATCGATAAATCGCGACTGCACGGATCCGGGTTCCGGTCCAAAGGCTTCGCCATCACGGACCTGTTGGGGCTCGAGACGGACATCCAGTCTCGCCCGTCCGCCCCGGGATTAGGCGGGAGCGGAGAGGTTCAGAGCGGGGGTATCGGGGGGTTCCCGTTCCCCGGAGGGTCTCTGCCCCTGGGTTTGGGCTTCCTGTGCAGCCTGGCGGCCCAGCAGCCCGCCGGGACCCCCTGCTTCATGCCCAGCCATCTCCCGCTGCTTCAGGCCCGGACGGAGAGCCACTACTTGCAGACCCTGCAGGAGCAGCAGAGGGACGCATATTCCGGTCAGTGGTCCCGGGGCTGCGCGTCATTTTCAGGGTTTTTTTTTTTTTTCTAACTTGTTAAAATGAACAAGAGGCGCGTATATATAGGAGGCACCAGCTGTTTTGAGGTACGTGTCTCCGAAGGAAGCCAACTCAACGGCTCTCCTCTTCTCTCCTCAGACGAGGAGGGTCTCTCTGACCGCAACGACCCCAAGAGCTCCGGGAACGCTCAGAAGAGGAAGAAGCGGAGACACCGGTAACCACACACACACACACACACACACACACACACACACACACACACACACAGAAACGCACTGCGTGTAGGGACGGACTGGTTCCGCCCTGAGACCTGGTCCTAATGGACTCCTGGTTTCTGATGCTGGATGTGTGTGCCTACAGAACGGTGTTCACCTCCCACCAGCTGGAGGAGCTGGAGAAGGCCTTCCACGAGGCGCACTATCCCGATGTGTACGCGCGCGAGATGCTGGCCATGAAGACGGAGCTTCCGGAGGACAGAATACAGGTAGGCCTACCGGGCGCGGGGCATGGTACGGGTAGGCCTGCCGGGCACGGGGCATGGTACGGGTAGGTACCGGGTACGCAGGCTGGTGACGGTAGCCCTACTTTATTAACATCCGCGAGGAAATTAAGTTGCAGATTGCAACGTAAAGGATTTTGTATTGTTACGAGTCAGTGCGCTCACTTTTATTTTATTTTCATATTGTATTTTATCATCGGTTCTGTGCTGCAATGACGCTTAACAATAAATCAAAAAATTATTGCTCAAAAAAGGGACGCTCATTTTAGAGTTTATTCATTCAACAATAGCGGAGCGGCAGGCTCACGGTGGTCCCGGTGCGTTGCAGGTGTGGTTCCAGAACCGCAGGGCCAAGTGGAGGAAGCGGGAGAAGTGCTGGGGCCGCAGCAGCGTGATGGCCGAGTACGGGCTGTACGGCGCCATGGTGCGCCACTCCATCCCGCTGCCGCAGTCCATCATCAACTCCGCCAAGAGCGGCCTGATGGGCTCCTGTGCTCCCTGGCTGCTAGGTGAGCAACCTGCAGGTTGTTCCCCTTATTCTTATTCTGATAGATCTGTATGTATCCGGATCTATAGATCTACATGCATCCGGATCTATAGATCTATATGTATCCGGATCTATAGATCTATATGTATCCGGATCTATAAAGCTATATGTATCTGGATCTATCTTCAGAGAGGTCACGTGTTTTATAACAAATATATAGATGTGTCGATATTCGGATCGGTCCAGAGCTGTGCCCCCCTACTGTATTATAAAGGGAGCAGGTGAATCATAAGTGGCCAGAACCGCTTTGGATTATTCCAATCACAACATAATTTAATTAAAAAACGACACTATATTTAGTGGGCTGTCACTTTTTTTTTTAATTACAATTTTTAATGTATTTTGAAACTAAACATTAAATAACGAGTCGGGACTAACCGCAGACTACATCTATTTGAGGGAACCAACATTCCGTGTTAATAAGATATTATAAAAACATTAAACATTAAAATACCCCCCCTCCTCCCCAGGAATGCACAAAAAGTCTCTGGAAGTCCCGAAGGATGCGCCGGGCAGCCCCGACTCCTCCCCCTCGGACTCCCCGGTGGAGGAGCACCACAAGGCGAAGGAGGAGGGCAGGGACAGCCCGGTGTGGTCCAGCCGGGCCCGGCAGGCCGAGGCCGGGGACGACATGGCCATGGATCTGTCCAGTACTTCCAAACACGACGGCAGCAGCAAGAGCACTTTGAGGCCGCCCTCTCCGCCGGCCCTCCGGCCTCCCGACAGCGGGTCGGACCAGGACTGAGCCCACCCCGCAGAGACTTCCGCCCATTGCACACAGCGCTTCTTCGCGCTCCATCTTTATCTCCATCTTTAGGTCGCGTGTCTCCGTGTGATGAGCAACACGTTTGGTTGTATTTAAATGATGTTTTATATGTTCGCTTTGTTTGAAGAATAAGAGAATATTCTGTGTTTAATTCTTGTGATGTTTTTGCACTCTATAATAATTCCACCAGATGTCAAAGCTATTTTTAACTCTTTTAAATCTGTGATACCGGGCTGTTTTGGGCCAGAATATATGCAACTCCAATGAGCAAATATGGTGTAAATGAATGTATTTCATGTAATATTTATTTATTTCGTTTTTATTATGTATCTTTAAACAATAATGAGCCGTTTGGTAAATAAAGCAACGTATTTTTGGAATCGGTGCAACATTGTATTGTGCTGGTCGGAGGTTTGTAGGGGCTGATATTCAATAACACTCAAAGAAAATAATTCAAATTATTAATTATTTTACATTCTATTTGACAGGAGGCCCAATTAGTAAGAATTTGGGTATAAGATACTTTTCTATCTAATGATATGTGTGTATATATATATATATATATATATATATATATATATATATATATATATATATATATATATATATATATATATATATATAGTGAGATATAACTAATATTTCATTGTTGGCCGTTCAATTATACCCATTAAGAAATTATCTCCAAACAGGCTAAAAGGCCTGTTTGGAGATAATTTCTTAATGGGTATAATAATAATAACAGTGGAGATAATAACAGTAGGCTTACAATGCGTTTTATTATTGTCCGTTTAGTTCTAGTTACGTCATTTCATAAGGACTGAACTATGACAATTAAATGTCCAGCCAAATACAATAAGTCAAATTATAATAAGTGCAGACTACTATTTATAATGATGATAAAGTATAGGCTATTATCTATAATGATAATAAAGTATTTGTATTTTAATGAAAATAATGTATAGACTATTATAACTAAAATAAACTATAGATTATTATGTATACTGAAAATAAAATACAGACTATTATAATTAAAATAAATTATAGACTTTTACGTATACTGAAAATAAAGTATAGACAATTATAAATAATATTGACTTGAGCTGACCCAGAGGTGGCTCTGGGTTCACCAGGACTTGAGCTGACCCTGAGGTGGCTCTGGGTTCACCAGGACTTGAGCTGACCCTGAGGTGGCTCTGGGTTCACCAGGACTTGAGCTGACCCTGAGGTGGCTCTGGGTTCACCAGGACTTGAGCTGACCCTGAGGTGGCTCTGGGTTCACCAGGACTTGAGCTGACCCTGAGGTGGCTCTGGGTTCACCAGGACTTGAGCTGACCCAGAGGTGGCTCTGGGTTCACCAGGACTTGAGCTGACCCTGAGGTGGCTCTGGGTTCACCAGGACTTGAGCTGACCCTGAGGTGGCTCTGGGTTCACCAGGACTTGAGCTGACCCTGAGGTGGCTCTGGGTTCACCAGGACTTGAGCTGACCCAGAGGTGGCTCTGGGTTCACCAGGACTTGAGCTGACCCTGAGGTGGCTCTGGGTTCACCAGGACTTGAGCTGACCCAGAGGTGGCTCTGGGTTCACCAGGACTTGAGCTGACCCTGAGGTGGCTCTGGGTTCACCAGGACTGACCCCCAGGCCAGGCGGGGGTTCACCAGGAGCTGACCCTACACCAGGTGGCTCTAGGTTTATTATATCCTAATTCATGAAGCATCTCAAGTCCTCAAACGCACCTCACTATGAATATTTATCCAAAACAATGAATAGTGAAATCAGAGACGTGGCATTGAGGGCTAATGGGGCTTCTATAGGATGACTACAGGCTCTGGGGATCGAACCCGGGACATTCTGTCTGGGAGGGAAACACTATTCCTCTCTAGATTTAAAAACTCTGGTCTGTCAGATTGCACTTTGATGGCTGGTCTCTTCATGGATTATCATTTTCAATATGCTTATCTCCAAATCAAAGGCAGATAAGTGTGTGTGTGTGTGTGTGTGTGTGTGTGTGTGTGTGTGTGTGTGTGTGTGTGTGTGTGTGTGTGTGTGTGTGTGTTGTGTGTTCGTGCGTGCGTGCGTGTGTGCGTGCGTGCGTGCGTGTGTGTGTGTGTGTGTGTGTTTACAGCTTCACAGCTAGTTGCTCAGGTCCTGCTCTTGCTCTGGCGACTGAAGGCTGTTCTGAGAACAGTGAAGGAGCTTAAAGAGCAGACAAAACTACCAACAAGGTACTCTGGGTGTTAAGCACCAGAGCATTCTCAACTCTTAATTTGATTTAATCCTAATTCTATCAATGAATGCACACAACAATACACACAACTTGATTTCTAGATCAAGGTGTATTTATTCAGAGAGAAAATATTCTACATTAAGTTACATTATTTAAGAATAATCATAAATTATAATAATAACAATATTGAATACATCTTACTCACTCCCTTTATGGCCCAGTCTCACGTGATGTATCGCCTGTAACTCCGGTTGCACTGGAAATAGTGACGGAGTGAAATGCTAATACTTTCGGTCAGAAATAAGCTCACTTCCTTGATGCCAAGATTATCTCTTTACAACTGTTAGAGGCACAAGCTGTCTCTATAATGTATACGCTGGCAAAAGATATTATATTCTACATTAATTCGGGGGCTAGTCTATCTATAGCCATAGCCCATCTGAACACGAGGTAAATTGGCGCTAGACCCGTTAGCGAACAAACACAATAAAGGTTTCCTTCAAAATAAAGGCCCAGTTGTGTTGACAGGGAAATCAACTTGGTTTCCCTAGGGGCTATATTTAATTTTCATCTATTGGATCTTGGAATCTCATTGAGAACAAAAATAGAGTATATATTTTGCCAACTAATTCAAATGTATGTTTAGCACAACCTCAAGCACATTGATACACACTGATATTAGGCTGACCAGGACTTGTGAAGAGGAAATGTATGAAGACGTCCAACATGATCCAGAGAATACTCCCTGACTCCTCCACCTCCCACCCAGACTGACCCACTCCAGAACCTGAGACTCACTTTATATCGGAGTGGAGTAAACTGAACCCTCAGTGAGCAAAATACAAAGTATTTTAGTCTTCAGGTAAGAGTCAACAGTGTAGCTGTTCTATGGTTTGTTTTAAATAAACTTTAGGTACAGTAGGCTATACCAGCACAGGTTAGTTTAGTTCCTGTTGCCTGAGTTTCCCCGGAGGTAGTGAGGAGTAGGTCCTACTGTTGTGCCTCTTTGCCTCTTTTAAAGACAAGAAGGCATCTCTGCTTCCTCTGCTGCCCTCAGACCCAATGAGAGGAGCAGTGGAGGCGCGAGGTAGGGAGGACAAGAATGCCCCCCAGGGCGCGGTCCATGCCATTTTGTATGTAAGTTGACTACTATCAGCGTGTGGTTCTAGGTCTCCCTGTGCCCTGGTCGTGAAAGGACCCGGACCGGCCAACGAGGAGGCCTGTGGCCAGGCAGGCAGACAGCCACGGTCATCTGGAATGACACGACGTGTCACTGTGGTTTGGCGGCCCCTGCTGGCCGTCCTCTCGTGGTCGTGACGGGATGGATGGGTGTCGCCATGACGACCGCACAGCTCATCTCTCCTCCAAGGGGACAAAGCAGCCGTGATGGCCTTGATGCCTCGCAGCTCTTAAGATGTCATATTAATATCTTTAATATCTGTTTTTAAAGAAGGACGTGATCCGCGCCACTAGCCATTAGCCGCTAACTCCCGGCTAATGGCCGCTTCATCATGTAATTGCTCCTCCGCTCCCTCTGGCTCCTCGACTGATCCCCTGATCTTCTCACTTAATCTCATATTGTTTTCAGAATATGGACGACGTGTCGCCCAAACTGCGCCCAGAATGTTTTTCCCCGATTAATAAGCGACTCGGTAATCTGTTGATGAAAATCAGACTGCTCTTTACAGCGGCACGAGTGCTCAACACTAGTGCTCTACACTAGTGCTCAACACTCGTCCTCAACACTAGTGCTCAACACTGGTGCTCAATACTGGTCCTCAACACTGGTCCTCAACACTAGTGCTCAACACTGGTCCTCAACACTAGTGCTCAACACTGGTGCTCAATACTGGTCCTCAACACTAGTGCTCAACACTGGTGCTCAATACTGGTCCTCAACACTGGTCCTCAACACTAGTGCTCAACACTGGTCCTCAACACTAGTGCTCAACACTGGTGCTCAATACTGGTCTTCAACACTGGTGCTCAACACTGGTCCTCAACACTGGTCCTCAACACTAGTGCTCAACACTGGTCCTCAACACTAGTGCTCAACACTGGTGCTCAACACTGGTGCTCAATACTGGTCCTCAACACTGGTCCTCAACACTAGTGCTCAACACTGGTGCTCAATACTGGTCCTCAACACTGGTGCTGAACACTGGTGCTGAACACTGGTCCTCAACACTGGTGCACAACACTGCTCAACACTTGTGCTCAACACTCATGCTCAACACTAGTGCAGTGGCAACGACTGTGAGCCAGGTTGAAAAACAGGTTGAGAACAGGTTGTGGACACTTAATTTAGAAGGCACCCTTCAACAGATCAAACATTCAAACGACAATCCTTAAAGGATCATTTAGAAAAGTAAGAGAATAAATATACTATAGTGCAGACAGTTTTATGCAAATCTGTAGGAAATAGAAATGTGTCAGGTGGTAGGCCTGACGTCAGTTTGTTGTCAATATATTTTAATGAAGATTTGATATCATTTATTTAGTATATTTCAAAGCTTGATACATATCTTTCTGTCTTATTTACAAACTGTATTTCCAAAACAAAAGCCCTGCTGTCTCTTCCTCATACTTTAGATGGGAGCGTTTGTCTAATTATGATGCACTGTGCAGCCATAGTGTATATAAACACGTCAATATATCAGTGTTTTCTTACAGGGTTATAACATACATATATTATATTTGCCCCATAGGGCAAACATCAAACTGTTTGTAAAAAGCTTTTATTCATGGTGATGCGTATTGGAGTGGACTTAGCCTATTGGTGATTGTTGTGCATTAACATCCTGCCTCCTGAGAGAGCTTGTTGTCCTGAACAGATTAAATGAGACATTGAGAACAAAGCCAGGAGACACCTGACCGGGTCTCACGGCCCATTAGCATGTTGTGATTTAGCCGCGAAGCTTCACAGCCATCAGTGTAAGCAGCTCTTAAGCTACAAGTGCTTGTTATGGAGAGATCCATTAGGATGACGACCCTGACGCTGTTTTTATTATCGTGTTTGAGTCCAGCGGACAAACATGTTTAACTCATCACTTAGTGACCTATAATTCAATGTGTTTAAGTAGAATCATTCCTGCCACATTGACATCAGCTTTCACAGTCCCAGCATTGATTACAGTCATCCTAATAATTATGATTCATTGTTATTATTTTTTTTATCATTGTAATTTGTATTCTTTTTATACTTTTATTTTTATCATTCCAACTTTTTATTATCACCTTTATTATTATGATTAGTTATTATTGTTATTCATTATTATTTTAAGTAGTTATTATTTCATGGCTTTGAGGTGTTTAGCTTCAGGATATGTGCATTGCGTGTGTGTGTGTGTGTGTGTGTGTGTGTGTGTGTGTGTGTGTGTGTGTGTGTGTGTGTGTGTGTGTGTGTGTGTGTGTGTGTGCGTGTGCGTGTCTCTCGTGTTTCTAATCCAGACAGTAGCCTAGTTGTGAATCCTGTTTGGACTTGAAAAACAAGACCGTAGAATAATCCAGTGTGGAATAGCAGTGTTTACTCAGGTTGGCTCCACTCATGGCACATCACCGAGTTTTACCGCTAATCCGGATGGGAGATAAAGATTTAATTTTCTGGATTATTTGCTTTTATTTTCACAGTTCCTCATTCTCGCCCCCAGGCGGCAGCCTCCTCGGATCCTTCTCACTGCTAGATAAAGCAGGCCTGGCAGTCTCCGACGTCAATATGAGGATATTTCATTGTTATTTCCAAGTATTGTAAGCGTAATAAGTGTCTACTGACTCATGTTATTCATTAGGCCCAATCATACCATTCATTATTCATCAATCATACAATAAACAACCATATATCATGTTTCATTTTAAGACATTAAATGGTTTCACCTTCTTCCAGGCATACCATCTCTGCCCATCCCTTCTGGACCGGGAGCAGGTGGTGCCGGTTCTGTTCCTGCATCAGCTTCTGTCGTTTAGTCCACACGGGGGCGCTGCAGACCTGAAATGGCTGTTAAATCCACTCCAAAACTAGTTCTCACTTTTTCTATTTTAATAGTCATCTAAACAGACATTGTGGGCCTTATCTGCCGTCCGTCGTCTTACCTCCTAGTGGACGTGTTACATTGTGCCATTATAGGCCTACTGCTGATAGTTTTATGTTAAAATGACTCCACGCTGTGTCTCAGGAGGCCCTGCCTCCACACACACACACACACACACACACACAAACACACACACACACACACACACACACACACACACACACACACACACACACACACACACACACACACACACACACACACAACCTGACGTGTAATTACTACACAAGGTGTTCTCCGCCCTCCATCGCGTCCAGGTCGTCAACACCTCGGACTCCGTTCGCTCAGAGGCGCTCTCTGACGCGCGTGCACGCCCCCCCCCCCCCCCCCCCCAGCCTGCTGCTCACAGCTGCTTGACGAGACGCGGGGCAGCAGGGGGTCCGCGGTGCTCAGGGTCTACTATGGCAACGCTCATCGGGAGAGGCGGCGCGGTGTTCCGGACGGTGCGCCGGAGAGGCTTCACCATCACGGCGGTGTGCAGCAGGAGAGAGGTCTCCTGCAGCCCGCCACGCGGCGGAGACAACAGGACCTTCTCTCCGACCTTGAGTGCGAAGCTAGCGGGGCTTTCCTACCCGGAGCTGCGGCAGCTCTCCCTGAAGGACCCGGACACCTTCTGGGGCTCCATCGCGCACGACAGACTGAGCTGGATGAAGCCCTTCGAGCAGGTCCAGGACTGCGACATCGGCAAGGGTCAAGTGAGATGGTTCCTGGGAGGACAGCTGAACGTGTCCGGTAGGCTCGGTTCGGGTTGTGGTTGTTAAACAGTCCCAAGTGTTTGCAGAGCATGATAAGCAACACCGCGTTGCTCCAAAGTCAACGCATTAGAACAGGCAAGGCTCTGAATTGAGTCGTCTCCTTGGTGCAGCGCGCACATTGTGAGGAACATCCGCCTGAAAACGAAACAAACATAACCCTCAGCATCAAACCACTCACTGTGTGTGTGTGTGTGTGTGTGTGTGTGTGTGTGTGTGTGTGTGTGTGTGTGTGTGTGTGTGTGTGTGTGTGTGTGTGTGTGTGTGTGCGCGCGCGCGTGTGCGTGTGCGTGTGCGTGTGCGTGTGTGTGTGTGTGTGTGTGAGACAGTGAACTGCCTGGACGTGCACGCACAGAGCCACCCAGAGCGAGTCGCTCTGATCTGGGAGCGAGATGAGCCCGGGACCGAGGTGAAGGTAACGTACAGGTAGGACCGTTACATATTACTATTACATGATGATATATGAGTATACATTACACATGAAAGGTAACATACAGGTAGGAGGATCCTGGTGATGTCCCTTTCATTTATTTTATTTATTTAGTTAGTTAGTTTTGTATTATATTAGATTAGATTATTAGATATTAGTAACCTTGCTTACATCCTCTCATGGCTGCACTAAAGAATTAGTCACTATGAAAATGTGTCTAAATGACTTAAGAGGAGTGAGCTGTTGTAGTGAGTAAATCAGTGTTCTATGTCTGACCCTGTCTCCCTGAGAGCTGATAAAACCTCTTTATCTCCTTATATTAGCTTTACATCATGCTGATAACTGTTCTGTCATATAAGACACATGTCAGAAGTCCTCCATACATGAACACATCCTGCAATAGAACCACAGCACGCTACTGGCACACACATCTGTGGGAAAAGAATTATGGAACCACATTACCATAGTGCTAACAGAGTGCCATGGGACTAACAGAGTACTAACTGAGTACTAACAAAGTGCTAACAGGGTACCACAGGCCTGACTGTAATGCAGAGGGCTATTGCACACAACACTAGACAGAACATGGTTTTCCACAGGGCCTGAGAACCCGGACGGAATGTGTGTCTTGACGTTTACATTCCCTCCTCGGGGGAACACTCAAGGCAGCCCCCCAGAGCAGCACTCGATGCCTTGAGAAGAAACCGTCTCAAAGCGTTGTTTACAAGTCTTTCATTTAAAGAAACAAGACACTGAATGAGCCAATAGAAGTTGCTCACAGAGTTTAGCCCACATGAGGTCACTTGCCATACCGTGTATGGTATAAGTACTTTCTAAAAAATTTGGGCCATTCAGAAATATCCAGCGATCCTGCAGTTGATGGTGTCACCAGAGGAGGTGCTTTTGTTCCATCTTGAAGCTGCGTGGTGGTTCTCCTCAGAGGCCTGGTATACTTATCATGTCACCTGGGCTGCTGACGTGAGAATGCCCTCCCTGTCTCTATCTCCCAGGGAGCTGCTGGACTCCACCTGCCGGCTCGCCAACACCCTGAAGAGGCACGGCGTCCGCAAGGGAGACCGCGTGGCCATATACATGCCCGTCTCCCCGCTGGCCGTGGCGGCCATGTTGGCGTGCGCGCGGATGGGCGCGGTGCACACGGTGGTGTTCGCCGGGTTCAGCTCCGAGGCGCTGGCGGGCCGGATCCAGGACGGTGAGGCCTCGGCACAGTGGGCCCGGTAGGGCGCACTAGAACCGGGGGTTCCTGCTGCTTTGTGTCGGTAGCTTTTTAGCTTTTTTTTTTTTAAATGGCTGTTGGGTTCGGTACCCCGGGAGTGTCTTTTGTGTCCCCAGATGCAAAAGCTTCAGAACCCCCGGGATGAGGAGGAGTGATGAGGAGTATGGAGGAGGTGTGATGAGGAGTAGGGAGGAGGAGTGATGGGGAGAAGTGAGGAGTGATGAGGAGTGATGAGGAGTAGGGAGGAGTGATGAGGAGTATGGAGGAGGAGTGATGAGGAGTAGTGAGAAGGAGTGATGAGGGGTAGGGAGGTGGAGTGACGAGGAATATGGAGGAGGAGTGATGAGGAGAAGTGAGAAGGAGTGATGAGGAGTGATGAGGAGTACGGAGGAGGAGTGATGAGGAGTAGGGAGGGGGAGTGATGAGGAGATGCCGAGGGCCTCTGAAAGGAGTGGTTGTCTGCAAAGCTTCAGAAAGCTGGCAGATGTCCCGCCACAGTTTCCTTCCTCATTTGGACGTTTGTTTCCGTAATTAGATGCGTTCACGTCTTGTTTCCTGCAAAGGAGAGCTAGTTGTACTCCCGGGTCCCGCAGCCCTCAGAGCCACGGACCCTGAAGACAGACCTGTACCTTTAAGGAGCCACCACTGGCACGCGGCCATAACCACCTCAAGGTCAGCGTGGCAGCAGTCACATGACTCGGTGACCTGCCGTTATGTAACATGTTTACACAGAAACACTGCTTTGGTTTCCATGGAGATAACAATGGGGCCAAAACAAGGTCACAACGTCCCCCTGCTGCAACTGTTCATTTAACCAGCGATCACTCAATCCATCATCTATCACTCTGTCCATCATCTATCAATCTGTCCATCATCTATCACTCTATCCATCATCTATCACTCTACCCATCATCTGTCTCTCTGTCCCCCTGTGACACCAAACCATTTATTCATGTTTAGTGGAGGAACCATAATGAATAATAAGAGGACCTGTGGGTCACATGAGGTGAAGGTGCAGGTGAAGGTGCTTCCAGAGCCCTGGTCAGGGCAGGGCACGTTTCTCAGGGACAGCTCGCTAGGAGGAGCCTTACTCCCTGCTGCACCTCCTGAGCGGGGGTCTTTAGTGAGTGGGTCTCGTGCGCTTTTTGTATAAACCAGCAGTAAAAGGCTTGAAAGTGGGCAAACACAACTGGAGCAAGACGAAGTGTCAACGACATACATGTGATTCAACAAAGCGGTGATTAGAAAGTAAACCAACAGGTTTTAGAAGTCTGGAGGCTGTGGGCCTCGAGCCGTCACTCCTCCCCCGTCAAATCCTTGGGAAGCATAGCTGGAGCGAGCCCTTCCAGTAGAGTACAGTCTGTCTCAGGTGTCTCGTTGGGAGTCCCACCAGATGTGGACTCAGCCAGATGAGGACTCAGCCAGATGTGGACTCAGCCAGATGTGGAGTCAAGCAAGATGTGATCGAGGTTTTCTTGTCGACGTGGAGCTCTCAGTCTGGTGGCGGCTGGGACGTGAACTGCTGTAACGTTACCAGAGTTCATAACGTTATGATGTGTTGTTTTGTTATGATGAAATATAAAAGTCTAGATGAAGATGGGTGTAGAGGAGTGTTTTTTAGCTGGACAGCTACAAGTAGGAATGGAAGTGTTCTGACGAGGTTCTGAAGAGGAGCAGGAAGTTCTGAAAGTTTATCCAAGTCACGATGTATTCATACATACAGAGCCAGCTCATGTTCCCCTTCAGTTTAATAAACATTACAGATGCTGGTGGCTAGAGGTGAATAAGCTACAGTTTGCCTGACTAGCTTTGTTTGGACTTCATGAACTTAACAAATACAACAATAATACTTTATAAACAGACTGTGAGTGGAATAAGCTACAGTTTTGACTGATTATCCTGACTGTACAAGCATAATACATACCTTACACTTAATAATAGTGACCTTCGTCCTGCAGCTCTGTAAGGTGGTGTTGACATAGAGTAACCGTCTACAGCTCAGTGAGGTGGTGGTGACGTAGAGTACCTGTCTACAGCTCAGTGCAAGGTGGTGGTGACGTAGAGTACCTGTCTACAGCTCAGTGCAAGGTGGTGGTGACGTAGAGTACCTGTCTACAGCTCAGTGCAAGGCGGTGGTGACGTAGAGTACCTGTCTACAGCTCAGTGCAAGGCGGTGGTGACGTAGAGTACCTGTCTACAGCTCAGTGCAAGGCGGTGGTGACGTAGAGTACCTGTCTACAGCTCAGTGAGGCGGTGGTGACGTAGAGTACCTGTCTACAGCTCAGTGCAAGGCGGTGGTGACGTAGAGTACCTGTCTACAGCTCAGTGCAAGGCGGTGGTGACGTAGAGTACCTGTCTACAGCTCAGTGCAAGGCGGTGGTGACGTAGAGTACCTGTCTACAGCTCAGTGCAAGGCGGTGGTGACGTAGAGTACCTGTCTACAGCTCAGTGCAAGGCGGTGGTGACGTAGAGTACCTGTCTACAGCTCAGTGCAAGGCGGTGGTGACGTAGAGTACCTGTCTACAGCACAGTGCAAGGCGGTGGTGACGTAGAGTACCTGTCTACAGCTCAGTGAGGCGGTGGTGACCTAGAGTACCTGTCTACAGCTCAGTGAGGCGGTGGTGACGTAGAGTACCTGTCTACAGCTCAGTGAGGCGGTGGTGACCTAGAGTATCTGTCTACAGCTCAGTGAGGCGGTGGTGACCTAGATTACCTGTCTACAGCTCAGTGCAAGGCGGTGGTGACGTGTAACCAAGCAGTGCGAGGTGGACGTACCATCGACCTCAAACCCACGGTGGACGCGGCCGTCAAGACCTGTCCGTCTGTCCAGCATGTCTTTGTGGCGCAGCGCACCAGTAGCCCCGCCCCCCGGGGGGACCTGGACATCCCATTGGAGGAGGTGAAGTCACATGTTCACGTCTCATGAACTGAATCCTGTAGTATTTCTGTACTGAGTGGTGGCAGTTAAGTTGAATTCACCAGGTTGTTCTACTTGTGTAGATATGTTGTGCTTTAACAGGTAACTATGGTTGTAGTGTAGATGTTAAATGCTGTTGTTAAACAGACCAGTGTCATGTTATGTTGTCAACCAAACCGGTGTAATGTCATGTTGTTGTTAACCAGGCCAATGTTATGCTGTCGTTAACCAGACCAATGTAATGTTGTGGTGTTGTTGTTGTGGTTGTTAACCAGGCCAGTGTAATGTTATGTTGTCAACCAGACCAGTGTAATGTTATGTTGTCAACCAGACCAGTGTAATGTTATGTTGTTGTTACTGTTATGTTAACCCTGTGGGGGGTGTTCTGGGCTCCAGGCGATGAGCCGGGAGTCAGCTGACTGCCCCCCAGAGCCAATGGACAGCGAGGACCCCCTCTTCATGCTGTACACCTCGGGCAGCACGGGCAAACCCAAGGGCATCGTCCACACGCAGGCCGGATACCTGCTGTACGCCGCACTCACTCACCAGGTAGGCAGCCTACCTGCTGTACGCCGCACTCACTCACCAGGTAGGCAGCCTACCTGCTGTACAACACTCACTCACCAGGTAGGCAGCCTACCTGCTGTACAACACTCACTCACCAGGTAGGCAGCCTACCCGCTGTACAACACTCACTCACCAGGTAGGCAGCCTACCCGCTGTACAACACTCACTCACCAGGTAGGCAGCCTACCTCCTGTACAACACTCACTCACCAGGTAGGCAGCCTACCTGCTGTACAACACTAACTCACCAGGTAGGCAGCCTACCTCCTGTACAACACTAACTCACCAGGTAGGCAGCCTACCTCCTGTATAACACTCACTCACCAGGTACGTAGCCTACCTCCTGTACAACACTCACTCACCAGGTACGTAGCCTACCCGCTGTACAACACTAACTCACCAGGTAGGCAGCCTACCAGCTGTACAACACTCACTCACCAGGTAGGCAGCCTACCTGCTGTACAACACTTACTCACCAGGTACGCAGCCTACCCGCTGTACAACACTCACTCACCAGGTACGCAGCCTACCTCCTGTACAACACTCACTCACCAGGTAGGCAGCCTACCCGCTGTACAACACTCACTAACCAGGTACGCAGCCTACCTCCTGTACAACACTCACTCACCAGGTAGGCAGCCTACCTGCTGTACAACACTCACTCACCAGGTACGCAGCCTACCTGCTGTACAACACTCACTCACCAGGTACGCAGCCTACCTGCTGTACAACACTCACTCACCAGGTAGGCAGCCTACCTGCTGTACAACACTTACTCACCAGGTACGCAGCCTACCTGCTGTACAACACTTACTCACCAGGTAGGCAGCCTACCTCCTGTACAACACTCACTCACCAGGTAGGCAGCCTACCTCCTGTACAACACTCACTCACCAGGTAGGCAGCCTACCTGCTGTACAACCCTCACTCACCAGGTACGCAGCCTACCTACTGGACAACACTCACTCACCAGGTAGGCAGCGCGCCAGTTTAGCCTAGTCTACTTTACTTATCTTAGCTTGAGGGATATAGTCTGAAAGAAATATTTGTGTTGATTTAGTTCATATCATAATTTAGATACAGCTGTTCTGCTGAGGGAACACAAAGCTGTTGAACCCTTGCTAGCCGTAGTCCTGCAGACCTCAACAACATGAAGACGACAGCTGGACGAAGGAGACGCAACACAACGATGAGAGGCTTAGAGGCCTGGGGTCCCAGGTTAGGAGGAGGACATTATTCTGTTTAAACCCCCATAACAAAGATCTGCTTATCCCAGATATGTGCATGAGGTGTGTGTGTGTGTGTGTGTGTGTGTGTGTGTGTGTGTGTGTGTGTGTGTGTGTGTGTGTTTGTGTGTGTATGTGTGGGGGGGGGGGGGGGGGTTGTTTTGGCTTTGACAGAAAATCCTAAAGCTGACATGATGTTTGTGATAATAACGCAATAAAAACATAATTTTGTTGCTAATTTCCAAAGCAGATTATAAGATTACAGATAACTAACAGGCCCTGGCCTCTGGCCTGGCCTGGCAACGAGTCTGGAGAAACCTGGCATCAAAAGCTGCTTTATCTACTAATGAGAGAGAGAGAGAGAGGGAGAGGGAGAGAGAGAGAGAGAGAGAGAGAGAGAGAGAGAGAGAGAGAGAGAGAGAGAGAGAGAGAGGGAGAGAGAGAGAGAGAGAGAGAGAGAGAGCGTGGGAAAATGGGAGGGAGAACAAATTGCAGAGAGAGGGCAGAATACAGAGATGGGTAGATGGGAGTGTGGGACCGCCAGGGTGGTGATGAGAGAAATGAAGAGGGAGATGAAGAGAGACAGGTGGCAGAGAGAGAGAGAGAGAGAGAGAGAGAGAGAGAGAGAGAGAGAGAGAGAGAGACGGGAGGCAGATGCTCTGTGATTCAGGAGCTCAGTGAGAGCAACAGCAGGTGGTTCCACAGGAAATCAAACCGTCAACCCCCCCCCCCCCCCCCCACCAAAACCCAACCTGCAGCCAGACACTCAGACAGAGGATCTGGTTCCGGCTCTCTACAGTGTGTGTGTGTGTGTGTGTGTGTGCGCGTGTGCGCGTGTGCAGTGTGTGTTTGGGTACCAGCCCGGGGATGTGTTCGGGTGCATGGCGGACATCGGCTGGATCACAGGCCACTCCTACGTGGTGTACGGCCCGCTCTGCAATGGGGCCACCAGCGTGCTGTTTGAGAGCACCCCTGTGTACCCCGACCCGGGTAGGACCCCACGCTACACACGCTACACACGCTACACACGCTACACACACGGCAGCCAGCCGCTACGTCACTGAACCAGCACATCTGTCGGCTAGTTCGGTTAGCGCTTCATGACCTCATGTGTTTGTTATTGTGCATAGAAATGCACAATCCTGTTATCCTTCTTTGTTCTTATTCTTCCCACCAAAACGTGACATTAATTCAGCTCTTCATACTGGATCATATGATACAATTCAAACGTCATGACAAAGGTCTTGTTGAGCCTAGGTGTGCTACTATATTTTCATATTTGTAAACTTTATACTTTTTGAGATACAAACGATTTAAAAAGTTAAAATATCACAGCTGGCAGCAGTTTGACCACAGCTCTAGGACCACTAATTAGGCGACCTTTCCAGCTGGATACATTTACAGGGTTACCAGATTGGGCGGTTTTGCGATGTATTTTGCGGGCAAAAATGGGTTTGGGCGGGTGGATAAAATTTGGGCTGGTTTAGGATCAGATTGGCGGTTTTTCGTAGCCAAAACACCGACACATCGGATCAAACAAAACAAACATCTGTCTGTGCTGACACAATCAGTAGTAGCCTCTGTTATGTTCAGAGCTGGGGCTGGTTCAGAGGCCGAACGTAACGTTGCGTCTGGGAACCACATCTTGAGCAGGAGCGCTATCAATGAATGAGCAAGTAAAATGGCTACAATGTTGCAACTAATTATTCTTAATCTGCACATCAGAATCTTGTGGTTTTCAGTGGCTACAATGTTGCAACAATGTTGCAACAAATTATTCTAACTCATCAGAATGTTGCGGTTTTCTGTGGCTACAATGTTGCATCAACTAGAATACTCATAGAGATAACAGTGAGCCTTGATTTCCAATTATTACGTTTGACTCCGCTAATTGCTTTCCAGCTCAAGCAGACTCAAGTGAATTAAACTCAATGATCACGGGGATTCTTATGCACAAGTAATTCCTCGCGTGGAATTACATTTTCTAGTTGTTTATGTTAGCCAGTACTGTTAGCCGCTAACTCTGTTAGCATATACCATCACTGTACCTGTGTGTCATACGTGTCTATCTGTGTGTGTGTGTGTGTGTGTGTTCCAGGCCGGTACTGGGAGGTAGTGGAGAGACTGGGTATAAACCAGTTCTATGGAGCCCCCACTGCTCTGCGCCTCCTGCTCAAGTACGACGAGAGCTGGGTGACACGCTACAACCGGTCCTCTCTACGCACTCTGGGATCTGGTCAGCACACACACACAAACACACACACAAACTCTGGGATCTGGTCAGCACACACACACACACACACACACACACTAGGAGGAGAGAGGAGAGGATGAGAGAAGGAGGGGTAGAGAATTAGGCAGCAGACAGAGTTGTTAGCTCAGAGAACCCAGAAAGGAGGCTCAGCTGTCGCAGTCAAAGAGGAACAGGAAATGTAGATGCAGAAAAAGAAATGAATCCTCAGGTCATACACACAAAGTGCTGACCGCAGGGGATGCACTCGCCTCATCACAGTTTATTTATAAGCGGGTTCAGCCCTTCATCTTGGTGCGCGTCCCAAGCGGAGAGGTCAGCGTGTCTGGCACGACGTACGGTGACCCGCAGCACCTCCCCGGTTCCCGCGCTGCTGAGATGGAACGTTTCCAGGGTTCCCCTGCGGATCCCTTCCACCCCAACTCACACACCAGGCGGGCCCCGGGAGGCCTCCCTCCCGCTGAGGCCCCCTGCCGCTGCCGCCCACTCACACATTCCTCCCGTCGCCATGGGGACCCAGCGGCACGCGCTGGTCGGGTTCCACTGAAAGGAAACCTTGTGTCCGTAGCTGCCAATGGGGGATGGACAGTAGCTTGTTTACTTCCTGTTGACATTTTCCCACGTACCAGTCTTCACTATTCTGTCCTGTTGTAGTCTTCGATGAGAATAAGAATTGAAAAGTTGCATTTACTATTGATATACACAAACATACACACAGCACAATAATGTAGCACAGAGTACTTCACCAAAATGTTATCATAAATGCAACGCAAGTCCTGACCATAATGTTTATTAATGTATTCCTGTCTCTCTTACTTCCTGCCTGGTCTCAATGACTTCCTGTCCCCCTGACATCCTGTCCCGCTGGCTCTCTGTCCGCCTGACTTCCTGTCCCCCTGACATCCTGTCCCGCTGGCTCTCTGTCCGCCTGACTTCCTGTCCCGCTGACATCCTGTCCCGCTGACTCTCTGTCCGCCTGACTTCCTGTCCCCCTGACTTCCTGTCCCGCTGGCTCTCTGTCCGCCTGACTTCCTGTCCCCCTGACTTCCTGTCCCGCTGGCTCTCTGTCCGCCTGACTTCCTATCCGCCTGACTTCCTGTTCGCCTGACTTCCTGTCCCTCTGACTTCCTCTCCCCCTGACTTCCTGTCTCTGTGCAGTGGGCGAGCCCATAAACCACGAGGCGTGGGACTGGTTCTACCACGTGGTGGGAGAGGGACGATGCCCCCTGGTGGACACGTGGTGGCAGACAGGTAACCGCCCCACTAAAGTGTCTCCCTGGGTCAAGCTGGCCCACCCGCCGTTACTTCCTCTGGGGGGACATGAGAAGGATGAGAGATACGAGCGATTTGGGCAATCAGCCGCTACACCACTGATGGCCCTCGTGCTTTATCAAGAGACGATCCAGCAGGACCCTTGTTTGGGGAGTGGACAGTCTGTCAGTGTCTTTTACTCATATTTACCACATTTTCTCCCTCCCTCCCCCTCTCCCTCTCTCGCCTCCCTCCTCTCTGCTCCTCCAGAAACAGGAGGTGTGTGTATCGCTCCTCACCCGGCGGAGGAGGGAGCTCCCATCGTCCCGGCGATGGCCATGCGGCCGTTCTTCGGCGTGGAGCCGGTCCTGCTGGGAGAAAAGGTGAGAGGAGACGAGGCCAGAGGAGACAAGGTGATAGAAGGCTAGGATCCAGGAGACAAGGTGATAGGAGACAGGGTGACAGGAGAGTCTGGTGGTGTTGGACTGTCGTCCTGTGCTTTTATAGCTCTAAGAATCAAACCTGCCTACTCTTTCAGATTATGATGCTTTAAACACATTAGTTATCACATCCAATTGCACCTCTCATAAACAAAATGGTAGGCGACCGTTTGATCAAAGAGCTGATTAAGGAACCGCAGCTCAAGTCATAACCCTGGCAGCCCGGATGCTGCCCAGTCAACAATAATAATCTTTTAGTGGTTGAACTGGGTCCAACATTCTGCAGCTGGGTGTGGTGTTGGTGTGGTGTGGTGTGGTCTTCAGTGGACTCTGCCCTCTGTTACCATGAAGTCATAAAATGCACTAATTCACTCACAAACACACACCTTAACGATCGGACTAAGAGTTTCAAGTTTATTGTCACGTGTTAGATAACATTGTATATTCCCAGCAATGAAATTCTTGTTGCTCGGGTCATTCAACTTTGCTATATAAAATAATATAAATACAAAACAAATGAAAAAATTAAAAAGGGGCAATATAAATACAAATTAAGAATAAAAATAGACTCCAGAATAGAATAACCTATGCAAACACAATAAATAGATAAATAAATGCCTTCTAAAAGAAAGAAATGAAGTAAGGTAAGTAAAGTGCAGAGACATAGCAGCTAACATTTTTTTGTCATTTTACTAGAGGTGGCCTGTGTGTGTCTGTGAATGGTGTGTGTGCAGAGTTGTATCAGCAGTTCAGTAGCCTGATGGCTTGTGGAACGAAGCTGTCTCTGAACCTGCTGGTTCTGGTCCGGTGGCTCCTACACCGTCTGCCAGACGGGAGGAGCGTGAACACACTGTGGCTTGGATGGCTGGGGTCTAACTCTGTAGGTAGAGCAAGAGCACCAAACACTGCCAGGTCTCACTCTGTCTCTCTCTCTCTCTCTCTCTCTCTCTCTCTCTCTCTCTCTCTCTCTGTGTGTGTGTGTGAGAGAGAGAGAGGTGTGCTCTTCATGACAGGTTACCAGCTAATCCCAGTAGATTAGGAACCTCCTGACCCTGGCCCAGCAGGCCGGCAGCCTCACTCTTTATAGACGTGCTCTGACGTGCTGTTGCAACGTGTGTTCCAGGGAGAGTGTTTGGAAGGCACCGAGGTGAGTGGAGCGCTGTGCATCAAGCAGGCCTGGCCTGGTCTGGCCCGCACCATCTATGGAGACCACCACAGATACGTGGACGCCTACTTCAAACCCTACCCTGGTTAGTGGAGAGCCCTTAACCTACCCTGGTTAGTGGACAGCCCATAACCTACCCTGGTTAGTAGACAGCCCTTACAGGTGTACAGGTGTATAGGTGTAGATAGACATCTAGATGTACAGGTGTATAGGTGTAGATAGACATCTAGATGTACAGGTGTATAGATGTAGGTAGATGTCTAGATGTACAGGTGTATAGATGTAGGTAGATGTCTAGATGTACAGCTGTATAGATGTAGATAGAGATCTAGATGTACAGTATGGAAGATATTAACCAAGTTAAAACCAGTATAATCATTGGGTTTTCCATGTAAAGCATTAACTAACTGTGGAAAGAAACAGATGCCCACTCATAAATACCTCCCTGGGTTCAACTCAAGGGTCACCCCCTGGTTCACCCCATGTTATCTTTAAGGTGCCTGCTTAGTGGTGGTCAGAACAGGCATGGGGAGGATGGGCACCGGCAATAAAGGAAGGAAGGACCATTTGTGTATGGTATAGGATGTTTAAGGTGATGACATCATGCTTGGAAAACAGGACAAAAAGGGGCACACGGGGGATGTGCGGCAGTCACTTTGCAAACCGACTCAGGCTTTGTGTTGCTTCGCTGCAAGCGATAATAAAGTCTTGATCATTCAAACTGCGGCCTCCCAGAACCCTCTTACTTTTGTTAAGATATGTGCTTTAGCCACCACAACAGGTGTATAGATGTAGGTAGATGTCTAGATGTACAGGTGTATAGATGTAGATAGAGATCTAGATGTACAGGTGTATAGATGTAGGTAGATGCCTAGATGTACAGGTGTATAGATGTAGGTAGATGTCTAGATGTACAGCTGTATAGATGTAGATAGAGATCTAGATGTACAGGTGTATAGATGTAGGTAGATGTCTAGATGTACAGGTGTATAGATGTAGATAGAGATCTAGATGTACAGGTGTATAGGTGTAGATAGACATCTAGATGTACAGGTGTATAGATGTAGATAGAGATCTGGATGTACAGGTGTATAGGTGTAGATAGACATCTAGATGTACAGGTGTATAAATGTAGATAGAGATCTAGATGTACAGGTGTATAGATGTAGGTAGATGTCTAGATGTACAGGTGTATAGATGTAGGTAGATGTCTAGATGTACAGGTGTATAGATGTAGGTAGATGTCTAGATGTACAGGTGTATAGATGTAGATAGACATCTAGATGTACAGGTGTATAGATGTAGGTAGATGTCTAGATGTACAGGTGTATAGCTCTAGACCTGTAGGTATCTCCAGGTGTCCTGAGGATGCTGTGTGTCAGGTCACTACTTCACTGGCGATGGAGCGTTCCGCACAGCTGAGGGCTTCTACCAGATCACCGGACGCATGGATGATGTCATCAACATCAGTGGACACCGGCTGGGCACGGCAGAGATTGAAGATGCCCTGGTACACACAAACACACACACACACACACACACACACACATACACATTCATTACAGACAGACAGACATTAGTGTTAGGCTGTATAGGCATTTTGCAAGGAACTACAGTGAACAGAGAGACAGGTCATCAGGGTCATCAGGGAGCAGGTAGGGGTTAGACAGTACAGAGACAGGTCATCAAGGAGCAGGTAGGGGTTAGATAGTACTGAGACAGGTCATCAAGGAGCAGGTAGGACAGACAGACAGACAGACAGAAATACTTTAATGATCCCTGAGGGAAATTGCATTCCTTACAATACTCCAGGGAACAAAGAGACACTCTACGTATAGTAGAGTGTTAGAATATATAAATATATAATGTAAACCTATGTAACAATATACAAAATATATATAAAAAATATAAAAATATACATAAATGTACATACATCTAGGCATACACTATGGAGGTAATAGCATACAGAAAGATGTAGCATGTCGGATTTGGTAGTGGTGAAAATGACCAGTTATGCAGTATGAATGACCAGTTATGCAGTGAAATGACCAGTTATGCAGTGAAATGACCAGTTATGCAGTATGAATGACCAGTTATGCAGTGAAATGACCAGTTATGCAGTGTGAATGACCCGTTATGCAGCGGAAACCTAGATGATAGTGTCAAATTATTTCGTTTGATGACCACAGGCAGGAATGATTTCCTATGTCACTCAGTGGTGCATCTCGGTGAGAGGACTCTTCTGCTGAAGGTACTCCTCCACTGAGCCAGGTTGGAAAAGATAAGGGTGAGAGGCATTGTCCATGATAGTCCATAGCCTGGACAGCATCCTCCTATCTGCCACGGTTGTCAGAGTGTCCAGCTCCTCCCTCATTACATCACCAGCTCTCTTGATGAGTCTATTAAGTCTATTGGTGTCCGCGACCCTCATCCCACTGCCCCAGCATGTGACAGCGAAAAAGATCGCACTGGCAACAACAGACTCATAGAACATCCTCAGCCTTGTCCTGCAAATGTTGAAGGACCTTAGCCTCCTCAGAAAAAATAGTGGGCTTTGGCCCTTCTTGTAGACGGCCTCTGTGTTTCTGATCCAGTCCAACTTGTTGTTGAGGTACACCCTCAGGTACTTGTACTCCTCAACAGTGTCGACAGGAGTAGGTAGGGTTAGACAGTACAGAGACAGGTCATCAGGGACCAGGAAGGGGTTAGACAGTACAGAGACAGGTCATCAGGGAGCAGGTAGGGGTTAGACAGTACAGAGACAGGTCATCAGGGAGCAGGTAGGGGTTAGACAGCACAGAACCCCGGACCTGTCTGGTGGTTATCATCACACCCTAAGTATCACGCAACTAGAACATGTTGCTGGTGAAGCAGAGTGTTGATGACGGAGACTCTGTCAGAACATGCTGCACAAGCAACGACCTCATCGATCAGTCCACAGTACAGTCTGGTGATCCTGTTCATGTTGCTATCATATTCCCTGTGTGTGTGTGCGTGTGTGTGTGTGTGTGCATGTGTGTGTGCGTGTGTGCGTGTGTGTGTGTGTGTGTGTCTGTTCATGTTACTATCATATTCCCTGTGTGTGTGTCTGTGTGTGTGTGTGTGTGTGTGTGTGTGTGTGTGTGTGTGTGTGTGTGTGTGTGTGCGTGCGCGTGTGTGCCCACGTGTGTGTGTATGTATGTGTGTGTGTGCGTGTGCGTGTGTGTGTATGTGTGTGTGCATGTGTGTGCGCATGTGTGTGTGTATGTATGTGTGTGCATGCGTGTGTGTGTGCGCGTGTGTGTGTGTGTGTGTGTGTGTGTCTGTGTGTGCGTTCAGGATGAACACCCGGCTGTCCCAGAGACTGCAGTCATCGGCGTGCCCCACAGCATTAAAGGCGAAGGTGAGACGTGAGGCCCAGCCTTCTGAGGACACTCGAGACACACACACACACACACACTGTTGTTTAACTGTCACCACGGGAAGTGACCGCGGGACAGGAAGTAAAACCAGTAAGGACCAGATGTCCGCTGTTCAGCTGGGACGTCCCCCAGAACCTGATCCTCGGCCACGCACTTTGCTCTGCGTCGTCGGTACGGCGTTCTAAAATAACCGTGACGCGCCACAGGAGGGCTGGACAGAGATATGATGGATGTTACGTTTCAGCCCGATTCTCTGCATTCTCCTGCCACCTTGTGGTCTTTTGGGGGGAACGGCAGTTGGGGCTGGCTGAGGTTAGCTGGAGCTAGGGCTAATAAGGGTTAGCAGGGGCAATGTGCTAGGGCTAGCTGTTACAGTTCTGTGGGAAAAGAAAGTGTGTTTCCCCTCCTCCGCTCCAGTGCCGTTCGCCTTCCTGGTTCTGAAGGACGGAGTGTCCCAGGAACAGGAAGAAGTTGTGGAGGAACTCAGACAACTGGTGGCCACCAAGATTGCCAAATACGCTGTCCCTGACCACTTCCTGGTGAGTTGAGGTCCCTCTAGCATGTCACTCTTATACTCTCTCTCTCTCTCTCTCTCTCTCTCTCTCTCTCTCTCTCTCTCTCTCTCTCTCTCTCTCTCTCTCTCTCTCTCTCTCTCTCTCTCTCTCTCTCTCTCTCTCTCTCTCTCTCTCGCTGTCTCTCTGTTGTGTGTGTGAATGACGTGCAGAGGTTTGTTAGATGTGTGTGCGTGTCAGTCACACCAGAGTCAGACCCTGACGTGCGTTGCCCGGTGGGTCTGCAGGTGGTGAAGAGGCTCCCTAAGACTCGCTCGGGGAAAATCCTGAGACGGATCCTGAGGAAGGTGGCCCTGGACCAGGCGGAGGAGCTGGGAGACGTGTCCACCCTGGACGACCCCTCTGTCGTCACGGAGATCATCCAGGCTCACGACCGCTATAAGGAGCAGCAGAAACAAGCCAAGAAGACCTCCTGAGGGAGGGAGGGAGAGGGAGAGAGAGAGAGGGAGAGAGAGAGAGAGAGAGAGAGAGAGAGAGAGAGAGAGGGACAATGAGGGATACAGAGCAGGAGAGACTGTAATGTGATGCCAGAGAGAATTCATCCACTCTGAAGCAATCTTGAACTGACTGAATCAAGCTATGAATCAGTGATTAGTTATTGAATCGGAATACCGTGCTGACAGTTAGAAATGTTAATTAGTTCATCTAAATGAAGCCGGCGATGTTTAGACGAGTGAGCTGCTACCGGGCCTCCGCGCGCCGCGGCCGCGGCCATCTGATGATGTCACACATTCCACAGATGTGCAGCTATGATGTCATCATCACAAACATAACATGTACGACAACAGTTTCATCGACAGACACACGCTCACACACGTGAACATGCACACATGACCACCATCAACATACACACACACACACACGTGCCTTACATGTTGGAATATGATGATGATAGTAATATTTATGATATATTTGTACAACATCGATCGACTTTGAATTGAATGATTGAATTTATAATTACAGAAAAGTTACATTTTCTACCACAAACACATTTTCTGATTCTAAATTAATAAATAAAGATATAAGACAGACAGCTGTAAGCGTACAATGTATTTTCTACTCCTCCTTTTTGAAGTTAATATGAAAATAAATAATAGAAAACAATAATAAATCAAAGAATGATTGGGCAATAATTGACTTTTTCAACAATGTATCAATCATAACCATGTTTAGCATGACAGCTTCCTGCGAACATATCACCACTGGGTGGCGACATGGAGGCAAGCGTCACTATCTATGGTCACTATGTTGTAAAACACTCAACAACAAGATGATTTTACGGCAAACACGTGGGTCCTCTTCGTGTTGTGGCTCGTTAATCTTAGTGGAGGGCCAGTCTACGACAACAGCGAAGGTTATGCCTTACATCAAAATTACATGACATCGTTAGAGTTACAGAAGAGCCAACAAACACCTCAACCAGGGATCCCCTGTCTCCAGAAATACAAGCAGCTCTATCCACTGCACCACTGTGATGCTCTCTATGACGTGTTCAGAGGTTATATTTAGAAGTTAGACAATTAAGTAACAGCTAAAGATTTGTCGGGGGTTCATGAGGCCAAAAAAAAAGAGTAATTCTTCTTCTTCATCTCAGCTCGAATCAAACCTGTGTCTCCAGAACTATGTCCCTTGCAGGTGGGTGGGAAATTATAGCCCAACACAGAACAGGAAGGGTACAGCTCTCACTGAAGACACTGTCTTGTTAAAAATGGACATTTAACAAAACTTTGTCTATCGTCTACTGTCTACAACAGTGGCAAACTTCGTCAGTGCATTCACAGAACCCCCTCGTAGGCCTAATCGGAAAAATAAAATATGATTTCCTCAAAACACGGGTATATATTTTGCTAGTGCACAACATGAACCATGCATCAGTTGCATAAACAGTCACTGTGTTCAAAGAACAAAACCAACAAAACATTAATTTCACACATAAACAACTCGTGACAACCTTTATGATTCACCGGAACCGGGCTATTCTGTGTTGTGTCTTGACCAGTGGTGGCTGTCCTTGGGAAGCTCATGGTCGGCCTACATCATAAAAGTTGTTATGTCAAGGTAAATTCTGCCCTCCGTTCCTTTTGCCAGCTGGAGAGTTCACTCCGACCTAGTCAACAGTATGAATGATTGAACGAACTAGCGAAGCAATATTAAGCTTGAACAAGGAAATGTTGAACTTATGTTGAACTGAAACAAGGAAATACTATGAGTGTATTTTATTTACTGTGTAAGAAAATAACAATGGAAAGGGTCAATCAATTTCTGGGTAGCAGTTCATCTTCCAACTTCACCTGCAAATTCCGCGATGGGACTGAGAGCGCCCAAATTGAGGTTACGATTTATAGCTCAAAATAGCTGTCAATCAAAACGGGGTTCAGCCTTTTGACTGATCCTCCAATCATAATGCGGAAGCTCAGCGTCTAGGCCAGCCGAGGCCCGCCCACAGCTCCATCCACCCCTAGAGACGCTAAACGTCCGGGCGTGACAGAATTGTTGTAATTTTTGGCATTTTTATCCAATGCCGTCGAGTTTTGAGGCAATGAAAAAATGTGTTTCATGCAGTCCCATTGAAGTGAATGGACGCTCGGCTTCCACGGGGAAATGCATTGACGCTACGCGAATGTATGAGAGGTTAACAAAATCAAGTCAATCGAATTGTGATAAGTCGCTGATTCTGATTGAACTCGTCTTCGAGATGAACGTGTTCTAACGCACTTGTAGTTAATGAAATGTTCACATAACTGTACATATTTGACCATTTAATTTTTGACATTGTAAGGGAAGTTGAGGTTCCTTGCAATCTTAGAGAAATCGCCTCTGATCTTGACCCCTGCCGAACTCCTGAGAGTGACTCAACGAACGCCTGGGGTTCGATCGAACCCAGGTTCAGAACCGCTGCTCTAGACCTTGTTCTGAGACATGGGGTCCTCGTTGTATTCAGGTTTATGTAAGACACTTTATAAGATATTATTAGTATTTTATAGGGGAGACTGTAACACTTTTTGCTTCAGCACTGTCTGTAACTCATTGATTTTTTGAGCTACAAAGTTTAATACAAAGTAGCCGCATTTGTTTACTACAAATGGCATCAATTAAACCCTCTGCAAAAATATCACAGACCTCGTGAGGTGAGGTCAAATACATGTTGTTCCTTTGTTACAACCTACCCCACTACCGGGGTGGGTTGTAGCACATGCTGAGGTACGTTGTAAGCAATTAGACAAAATAAGCAAAAACAGAGGCCCACACCATGTGATGTGCTTAATTGAGGAAGAAAAAAACAATCCAGAACAATGTCTGTCTGTCTGTGTCTGACCATAACTCAAATCCACTTTCTGTTTGACTCAGAAGTGTGTGTAACTAACTTGTTATATTAGCTTACCTCACGTGGTCCATAATACACGTCTGCTGCCTGAGTCAAATGATCAGCTAACATCTCCTTCTGCACCTCAGAGAAAACTTTGCTGTACTTTCACTGGACCCCTGGTCTCTCAGCTTCTGCAGTGATTTGCAGTATCTGCTCAGTGTTACATGGCAGATCCCATGTGCCTTCACATTTGATCTGACTGACTTGCCCTCATCAGATGCTTTTTTTATTTTTTTTAAACATCTGCAGGCACACCTCTGTCACTCCTTTTCCACTGCCTTCGCATTCTGTAACTTAAAATCAAGAAAGTGTTCTTAGTTGTAGTTGGACGTTACAGTATGTAAGGGGATGTTGTAACACTTTTTAAAGATGTGTTACAACCCACGCCACCCCTGTCAGCCATTGTTTAGTTAGTGGTTTGGAATTAGCAGGGAAAAATGCATCACATTTTGCCTGAGAAACTATAATTTAATCTAATATAAGTCACATGGTTTTATCTGCAATAGTATAAGTACTAGACAAAATATAGTCTCGGTAAATAAAAAATAAAAAAAATCTGCATGGACCGGTTTCCAGCCTTGACAATCACTATGTGTGATTGGAGAGGAAGTGGGGAAATACTGAAATGTGACTCCTATCTTATCTATGATTGGTGAATTGGTGGTGTTACAACTCTCCCCGTGTTACAACATACCCGGTCTCCTCTTTATAGAAGTATGTTCAGAAGTATCTTCAGAAGTTTTCTGATGACTGCAATAGTTGGCTGTATTGAGGGGGGTGATGAGAGTGAGTATAGGACTGTTGTGGGCAACTTTGTCTCTTGGTGGGTCAAAACACTGATGGGCCCTGTGTTCATCCAGGGGGTTCCTGTCGACACTGTTGAGGAGTACAAGTACCTGGGGGTGTACTTCAACAACAAGTTAGACTGGACCAGGAACACAGAGGCCGTCTACAAGAAGGGCCAAAGCCGACTCTTTTTCTGAGGAGGCTAAGGTCCTTCAAAATCTGCAGGACAATGCTGAGGATGTTCTATGAGTCTGTTGTTGCCAGTGCGATCTTCTTCACTGTCACATGCTGGGGCAGTGGGATGAGGTTGCAGACACCAATAGACTTAATAGACTCATCAAGAGGGCTGGTGATGTAGTGGGTGAGGAATTGGACACTCTGACTACCGTGGCAGATAGGAGGATGCCGTCCAGGCTACGGACTATCATGGACAATGCTCTCACCCTCTCTTTTCCACCCTGGCTCAGCGGAGGAGTTCCTTCAGCAGAAGACTCCTCTCACCGAGATGCACCACAGAGCGACATAGGAAATCATTCCTGCTTGTGGTTATCAAGCTTTACAATTTGTCACTTTCATCGTAGTTTCTGCTGCATAACACGTTATTTATTCATTCATATTGCATAACTGGTCATTTTACCACATAACTGGTCATTTCTATGCACAACTGGTCTTTTTTACAACATAGAATCCGACATGCTACATCCTTGTGTATGCTATCACCTCTTAGTGTATGCCTGGATGGATGTACATTTATGTATATTTCTTTATGTATATTTTTGTATATTGTATTACATAGGCTTATATTTCACATAGGTGATATTTTACATAGGTTTATATTTATATATTCTAACACTCTACTATACGTAGAGTGTCTGTCTCTTCTTTCTTTTCCTGGAGTATTGTAACGAATGCAATTTCCCTCAGGGATAATTAAAGTATGTCTGTCTGTCTGTCTGTCTGTCTGTCTGTTGCTAGTGAACAAATAGGGAGAGGTGTTAGTGAACAGTAGGGGGCAGTGTGAATTAGGGCAAGAATAGGAGCAAGGAGTGTGCTTGTTGTTGAACCGCCGCAAGAACACCATGTATTATGAAGATCTGTTTTCAGTTGTTTGTCGGTAAAACATTAAAGTTAAACTTGATAACACCCTCATAAAGCATATGCATACAAATACATAAACCGTAAGGTTTTGAACCAGAAAGGCCATTAGCAGATGTGTGCTAAATTACACATGGATGTGGTGGGGCCACAAAGTCCAGAAATGGACTTTGTGTTTTCCCATGATGCATTGCCATAATGAATATGTACCCTGGGTTAGGGGTTAGGGTCTGGCCAGGCCTGAACATCTCATATCTGTGCCACTGCAGGTGGAAATATGTCCCAAGGGTCAGGGTTGGAGGGTTCAAATCCCTCCGCACACGTAATGTCTTTTGTTACTTTTCCGTTAGTTTGTACTTTACCATCCCTCCATACCAACAATATTAGTTTTATGTGGTCGTACAAACTATGGTTTATAGTCTGACGCCCGTGTGTTAGTGTGCGTGTGTGTATGTGTGTGTGTGTGTGTGTGAGGGGTCAGGACGCATTCTGTCATCGATCTGGTAAATGAAATGGATCCCAAAATAGGTGTGGGTGTCAGCCATCGAGGCAACGCCCATTCACGGGCAGAGCTTAGAGGCGGAGTGTGTGTGTGTGTGTGTGTGTGTGTGTGTGCGTGTGTGTGTGTGTGTGTGTGTGTGGGTGTGTGTGTGTGTGTGTGTGTGTGCGTGTGTGTGTGTGTGTGTGTGTGTGTGTGTGTGTGTGTGTGTGCGTGCGTGTGTGTGTGCGTGTGTGCGGTGCGTGTGTGTGTGTGTGTGTGCGTGCGTGTGTGCGTGCGTGTGTTCGTGCGTGTGTGTGTGTGTGTATTTCTGCTGAGTCAGTGCAGATTGAAAGACCGAAAGCACTCTCCTCTCCTTCTCCATCACCTT
>JAXIVH010000004.1:11685825-11704707 GCA_036785325.1 Urophycis tenuis | reverse complement strand
GGAGAGAGAGAGTAACGAGAGGTAGGCTGTGTGTTGAGAGAGAGAGAGAGAGAGGAGAGAGAGAGAGAGGAGAGAGAGAGAGAGAGAGAGAGAGAGAGAGAGAGAGATGAGAGGGGTACCAGGGTAACACGTAGACAGGTAACAAGTAGACAGGTGAAGGTGGAAGGGTAACAGGTAGACAGGTGAAGGTGGACGGGTAACAGATTCAAGATTCAAGTATCTTTATTGTCAAGTGTGCTACATGGCAGGCATATAGCACAGAATGAAATTGCAGTCCTCTTCAGACCTGCGGGGCAAAATGAACAAATGGACAAACAAGTAGACAAACGACATTGTACAGACAAAACATAGAAACACAGAAACACAGAAGGTGGATGAGTACAGGTATACAGATACCAGGTGGACGAGTACAGGTATACAGTACCAGGTGGACGAGTAACAGGTAGACAGGTACCAGGTGGACAGGTAACAGGTAGACAGATAAAGGTGTCTCTTCTCTTCCAGGGAACAAGACCAAGGAAAGTATGGTCGCCAGTGTCAACACAGGTACATCTCCCCAGGGGTCCTGACTGGCTGATGACCAGGGGAAGAACTAATAAATGCATACATTACATTGTTGCATCATATATTCTTATGTATATTATGTATGTTTAAAAGACACTTACTTTATTGTTCCATATATTGACACATGTTAAATACATTGTCAAATTGTAATGTTACGTTTTACGTACACTGTACACTATTCCTACATGTTCTATTGTTATACGTTACACATGTTGTTACATTGCTTCATATTGTTGTATCGTTACGTTGTTGTTGTTACACATGTTGTTACGTCGCTGGGACACACATGTCCCATGATGTTGAACCCCTCCTTGGAGGGGGGCTCAACATCCCTGTGTCCTCCCGACCCTCTGTCCAGTGGCCAACAAGACCACAGAGCAGGCCAACATCGTAGCGGACACGGCGTCTCGGGAGCCAATGAGGTGGCTCAGGCCACAGTGGACGGCGTGGAGAACGCTGCCCTGGCCAGTGGATTCGTCAAGGCTGTGAGTCCCGAGTTCTTCATTTTGGTGTCTGATTTCTGACTGACCCAAAGAACATAATTTGTCCGAATGGGCAGAGGAACATGAATACCATGTAGTTAGTTATATGCTAGCTGTCTAGCTGTCTTAGTTCTATGCTAGCTGTATAGCTTCTGGTCTATGCTAGCTGTCTAGCTTGGTACCTGGTTCTATGCTAGCTGTCTAGCTGTACCTGGTTCTATGCTAGCTGTCTAGCTGTACCTGGTTCTATGCTAGCTGTCTAGCTGCACCTGGTTCTATAGCTTTCAGTTGTATGTTGTAAGAATCTAGCAATACTAGTTTCTTCTGTTTGACAGGTTCATTGATTATGCCTCTAATGTACTGTGTCCTGTGGCTTTCTGTGTTATCTTTTTTTTGTGTGACTCGCTGGTGATTGGCTGGAAAAAAGGAGGAGGCAGGACCAGTGGCCGATGAGGTGCCTGATTGGTTGGGGAAAGGAACTGATGCATGGCCTGATGCCTGCTGCACTCAAAGCCTTTTAGAAACTAACTCTGTTCCTCTGAAACCATGTGACCCCGGCTTTCAACAACAGCTGGTTTCCTAACCTCTGAATATGAGCCTCACATTTGAACCTCAACATCATGTTACAAACTCTATTCATATTAGAACCTCAACTCATTAGAACCATATTTTAGAATCTCGTATTAGAACCTGATATTAGAACCCAGCTAATATTGGGGGTGGGTGGGGTTTGTAGTTGTTCAGGGAATACTCATGTGGTCATGTGATCCAGTGGTCATGTGATCCCCTTCATCTTAAAACAACTAACTCCTCCTGGCTCTATTGTCCTAAAACTACTAACGCCTAGGTGGAATGGAGCTGTTTCTAACTCTGTATGTCTGTCTGTCTGTCTGTCTTTCTCTGAAGGCTGAGCCTGAGCAGGTGGAGGGAGAAGCAGGCCAGGACCAGGATCCAGTCCAGACCGCTTCATAGGTGTGAGTGTGAACACCTCCCCCTGTACACCTCCTCCTGTACACCTCCCCCTGTATACCTCCCTCCTCTTGGACACCTCCACCTGTGTGAACATGTATACCAAAGTATTTTAACAATGCCATTCGTTCATTGACAAAAATGCATATTTTTATTACAAATTATAAATGAATTACCAATAATGTATTCCTCTCTCTCTCTCTCTCCTCTCTCTCTCTCTCTCTCTCTCTCTCTCTCTCTCTCTCTCTCTCTCTCTCTCTCTCTCTCTCTCTCTCTCGCTCTAGCCAATCATGAGGGACTTCTTGGTTCTTGCAGAACCAGCAGGACAGGAGGAGCAGCTTGACCTTTGACCTCTTTAGCCTCACCAGCTACCCCATAATCACGCAGCTGTGTGCTTTACGTAATCAGTGGTCGTTTACATGGTAACCTAGCCCAATCTCACCTGTTTATTAAATGTCTCTCATATATCCCTCATGTATCATTTTCTTCTCTCTCTGTCTGTCTGTCTGTCTGTCTGTCTGTCTCTCTCTCTCTCTCTCTCTCTCTCTCTCTCTCTCTCTCTCTCTCTCTCTCTCTCTCTCTATCTGTTTCTCCTCACTGTCTGTCTATCTCTCTCTACTAAATATATTGTAAATTATTCATCTTGCAGCTTTCTGTTGCCACGGTAAGAAATGAAAGCTCATTAGCCAATTATTCAAACCATTCCTCACCATACCACAGCCCATCAAGCCACACCCCTCAAGCCACACCCCCTGTCACTCAAGGTGGCTAAGGGCAAGGCTAAGAAATGCTGTACAGCTTTAACATACACACACACACACACACACACACACACACACTCACTCACTAACAAACAGGAAATATGTTATTGTTGGCATATCAAGCAGACTCTCAAAAATAAAATGTATTTTATTCAAACACTAAACATGTTTGACTCATTTCTTTAAACGTGTTTGACACAAG
The DNA here is from genome assembly GCA_036785325.1 of Urophycis tenuis. NCBI lineage: Eukaryota > Metazoa > Chordata > Actinopteri > Gadiformes > Phycidae > Urophycis > Urophycis tenuis. The sequence continues at coordinate 11,701,729 of JAXIVH010000004.1, read as the reverse complement.
ATGACACACAAACGCACTCAGTTCATTTAACTGATCTAGTCTCAACATCTGGGTTCATTTAAATGCTCTTGTCTCAACATCTGGGTTCAGTTAACTGATCTAGCCTCAACATCTGGGTTCATCTGAACCAAAATACTAGGATGAAGACAGACAGGTATGCAGGGTATTCAGAACGAAGACAGTGTGTGTCTATGCGTGTGTGTGCAGGTTTGTCCTTAGGTTCAGTTTTTATATGCCAGTTGTTATTGTTAGTTGTTCCAGGATTTTGCATCTTGTTGATTAAACATTAGGTCTGAGTTCAGATCCACCTCATGTGGTCTCCTCTCCTCCTCTCCGCCTCTCCTCTCCTTGTCTTCTCTCCTCCGTCTTTCCATTCTATAACCGCAGCTCATTGATCAGAGTCTTCAGCCTGAAGCCCTCATCATCACATGATGAGAGTCTTCAGCCTGAAGCCCTCATCATCAAATGATGAGAGTCTTCAGCCTGAAGCCCTCATCATCAAATGAGGAGAGTCTTTAGCCTGAAGCCCTCATCACCACATGAGGAGAGTCTTCAGCCTGAAGCTCTCATCACCACATGAGGAGAGTCTTCAGCCTGAAGCCTTCATCATCACATGAGGAAAGTCTTCAGCCTGAAGCCCTCATCATCAAATGAGGAGAGTCTTCAGCCTGAAGCCCTCATCATCAAATGATGAGAGTCTTCAGCCTGAAGCCTTCATCATCACATGATGAGAGTCTTCAGCCTGAAGCCCTCATCATCAAATGATGAGAGTCTTCAGCCTGAAGCCCTCATCATCACATGATGAGTCTTCAGCCTGAAGCCCTCATCATCACATGAGGAGAGCCTTCAGCCTGAAGCCTTCATCATCACATGAGGAGAGTCTTCAGCCTGAAGCCCTCATCATCACACGAGGAGAGTCTTCAGCCTGAGGCCCTCATCACCACATGAGAAGAGCCTTCAGCCTGAGGCCCTCATCACCACATGAGGAGAGTCTTCAGCCTGAGGCCTTCATCATCACATGAGGAGAGTCTTCAGCCTGAGGCCCTCATCATCACATCATGACTGTGTGTTGACTCTCAGCTAACAATGGGCGATGCTCGTTAGTGTAATGGTTGCACCAATTGCTAGTGTGTCATGCTAGCGCAAAATGTTACCCTGTGTTAGGCTAGCCTGTACTCATCACTGTACGTGTGATAATGCGTAATGCTGTGTGTAATGCTAGCCTGTGCTGCTAGGTGTGATGAGTGATGCTAGTGTGTAATGCTAGCCTGTGCTGCTAGGTGTGATGAGTTATGCTAGTGTGTAATGCTAGCCTGTGCTGCGAGTTTGATGACTAATCATGTAAGGTAGTGTTCAAGCGCAGGGCTAATAATCAGAGCGAGCATGTGTGGCCCCGCCCACACAGGAGATAAGGAGCATAAACCACATACATTGGACCTCCTCAGCACAGTCGCACTTGACTGAGCAACAACAAACACCTCAGTGTTATACGTGAAGATCACCTTGTTCCAGCAGAACCCGAGGTCTGGGTCTGGGAGTAGAACCATGAAGAAGAGAGCCCTGATCGGGCTGTCAGGATACGACAACCCAGCCGCACATCTGGAGATGACTGAGGTCAGACACCATTGAGAGTGAGCTGTCTGTCTGCCTTTCTGTCTGTTTGTCTGGCTCTCTCACTCTGCTTACCATTCTGCCTGTCTGTCTGTCTTTCTGTCTGTTTGTCTGCCTGCCTGTCTGTCTGTCTGTCTGTCTGTCTGCTTACCATTCTGCCTGTCTGTCTGTCTGTCTGTCTGTCTGTCTGCCTGCCTGTCTGTCTGTCTGTCTGTCTGTCTGTCTGCCTGTCTGTCTGTCTGTCTGTCTGTCTGTCTTTCTGTCTATCTGGCTTACCAATTTAATTGATTAATGAGCATCTTGCTTGCTTTACCTTGTATCCCAGACAAAGAGGCCTGATAGAGGAGTGTCCGCAGGGTCCCAGGGCCCTAGGGGTTCTAAGGGGTCTGGGGAGGCCACAGCAGCTGTCCACTGGGCCAGCTACACCTGTAGCCGTTGGAAACAGAGAGCCAATCAGAGAGCAGCAAAACGAAGCACAGGTACATATATTTACACATGTACACAGTGTCAAAGTGTGTCCAGTTGTGTACAGGTGAATCCAGGTGAGTACAGGTGTGTGTCCAGATCATAGACTATATATATATATGGACAAACCCTCCGTGACGTCACCCATAGACATTCTTAACAGCGGAGATGAAGCCTAAAATTGAGCTTCTGGGCGCCGCCATCTTGGACATTTCAGTCTGCGTTCTAAGCCCGCCTACCTCCGGCCAGACCAATCAAAGCCTCGAATCCGTGAAGGTCATGCCATGATGACAGATGACAGCTGCCAATCAAGTTGACCACGCCCTTAATTATTCATAAATTAAATCCTTCTCTGTGCATTAAAATAATGGATCTAAAAAAATTCACCCCCCTCACAGTTGTCATGGACTCGAACACTACTGAAAGACACCAAAACGGTTTTTTGAACCAGGCTGTAAACATGTTTATTTTGGCTGTAAAGTTGGACATTTTAACATGGGTGTCTATGGGAGTTGACTCCTTTCTGCAGCCAGCCTCAAGCGGCCAGTCGAGGAACTGCAAGTTTTTGCATTTCCGCATGGGCTTCATTTTTCAGCATGGAATGTTGCCGCTTGGTCCAGATGGGTCGAGGTGAGACCATGTGTAAACTGGAGGGCTTTTTGTGTTCCAGGGAAGTCTCCAGAAAGTAAGTACAGAGGCCTGGTGGAGGATCAGGATGAAGATCAAGATGGTTTTGATGTCACAGATGCAGGGTGTAAAAGACAGGCTCTAAACAGGAGACTCCTCAACCATTTCAGAGACCTCGCTGCGAGCAACAAAGACACCGACCAGGTGAAGCATTTTGGGATGCAACCAGACATCTTGATACTTGTTAAAAACAGTAGATAATAGATACTATTTTTGTCCTGGTTGGTCATTTGCTCTAGAACAGGGTGGGTCATTACATCATACATATTACAACATACATATTACATCTCTCCTATATTTACACTCTTAATAATGCATGTGTGTGTGTGTGTGTGTGTGTGTGTGTGTGTGTGTGTGTGTGTGTGTGTGTGTGTGTGTGTGTGTGTGTGTGTGTGGGTGTGTGTGAGTGCGTATGTGTGTTTGTGTGTGCGTGTGTTTGTGTGTGTGTGTGTGTGTGTGTGTGTGGGGGGGGGGGGTGTAGGTGGACCTGCAGTATGTGTCTGACATCATCTTAGACGGAGCTGACCCCAACGCTCAAGACAGATATGGACAGACGGTATTACACGAGGTAACACTCACACACACACACACACACACAGGCACACACACACACACACTTAGTCACACTCACACCCTGTGTGTTGCAGGTGTCGCGGGCCTGGAGCGTGGATGTGATGCAGTTCTTCCTGGACTGTGGTTCAGACCCCCAGAAGGCGGATACCTTTGGGGTCACGCCGCTCCACGTGGCGGCTGCCCTGGACTACCCTGAGATGACCCGCTTCCTGCTGGACAGGAAGGGTAGGCCCAGATGGACCCCTGTGTGCGCTGCTCGGTGGTCTGAGTGCTGCAGCGGGTGCTGAGTGTTCTGTGTGATGGTCTCCAGTGGACGTGGAGGCGCGCTCTCAGCCAGGCGGCCAGACTCCTCTGCACTACGCCGCCAAGAGCGGAGCCGCGGGGACCGCCAGGATGCTGGTGGAGGCGGGGGCCGACCTCGGCAGCCGGGACTACAGACACAGGACCCCCCTGCAGCTGGCGGCCGTCATGGGTAGGCTGCTCCTACCGGCACTGTCACCTACATGTTCGGCTGTCATCTGTCTGCATGACCCCACAATTTCAACACTGTGTGTGTGTGTGTGTGGGCATGAATGTGTGTGTGTGTGTGCGGCGCATGTGTGTGTGTGTGTGTGTGTGTGTGTGCGTGTGTGTGTGTGTGTGTGTGTGTGTTTGTATGTGTGTGTGTGTGTGTGTGTGTGTGTGTGTGTGTGTATGTGTGTGTGTGTGTGTGTGTGTGTGTGTGTGTGTGTGTGTTTGTGTGTGCGTGTGTGCGTGCGTGCAGATCGAAGCGAGGTGGCCCACGTGCTCTTGGAGCTGGGGGCGGATGCCGGGGTGATGGACTCTGACGGACAGCTTTGTATCACTGCTATGATTGGCCGAATGCCTACTGTGGTGAGCCCTGATTGGATGCTGCTGAACAGTAACACTAAACACACGGATGATGACTATGTAATCGTGACTGGTTGTGAGTGATGAACATCAATCACCGTGCTCCAGGCCCACCTGGCGCTGGGTCAGCTCCACGTGACGGACCGGATCACCCGGAAACAATTCTACTACCTCAACCTGCTGGAGCCAGAAACACGCAGCCCACCTGGTGAGGACCACCTCCAGCCCACGACAGACTCAACCCACCTCCACCTGACCCAACCCAGCACGACTCAACCCACCTCCACCTGACCCAACCCACCACGACTCAACTCACCTCCACCTGACCCAGCCCACGACAGACTCAACCCACCTCCACCTGACCCAGCCCACGACAGACTCAACCCACCTCCACCTGACCCAGCCCACGACAGACTCAACCCACCTCCACCTGACCCAACCCAGCACGACTCAACCCACCTCCACCTGACCTAACCCAGCACAACTCAACTCCATGACATTCACTTTAGAGGGATACACATCCATTTCCATACCAAAAATATGACAAAGAGAGAGTGTAAAATGCGATACAAATCCTCACCTGTATTACAGTGTTAAAGTGCCTGACTCCTCTCCCTCTCCCTATAGACTCAGGGAAGGCGATCAGTGAGCCCAGGTCTCCAGTAAGTTGACCAGAAGGTTTAAACATGGGCACTGACATGTCAATGCAGTGTAGGGCCTATGAGAAGGTCTACTGCGTGTGTACCATAGATGGAGATATCTCAGACGGAACTTTACACCATGAGAGCTAATTCACCTCTGACCTCTGACCTTTGACCTGCTCCCAGCTGGAGGTGATCGTGCGCCAGGGCTGTCTGGACCTCATCATGCACACCCTGTAGTCCTCAAACTGATCCAGACCAAGTGGTCTCTCTACGGGAGGTCTGCTCCTCTCTCCTCTCTCCTCTCTCCTCTCTCCTCTCCTCCTCTCCTCCTCCTCTCCACACCTGGTGCAAACCCATTCAGCTCAAACCGTCACTCGTGTCTAGGTTTGGGGCGTGGCTGCTCCTGATCCTGAATATCCTGTTTATCGTTGCCTGGACAACCGTGGCCATCTCCATCTCTGAAATGCCTGAGCCCTACATCCTGCCTCAGGTCAGAGGTCACAAACAAGCATGCACGCACGCACACACACACACACACACACACACACACACACACACACACACACACACACACACACACACACACACACACACACACACACAAGCACACAGTCACACACACACACACACAAACAAACATGCAAGCATGCACACATACACACACAAGCACACACACACACACACATCCACACACACACACACACACACACACACACACACACACACACACATACAGGCATGCAAATTAATGCACACACACAAGGCACGCACTTATATACATCTACATATGTACATTTTTGTATATATATATACATGTGCGCGCATGTGTGTGTGTAGGACTGGTGGAATGTGTTGCTCCTGGTGGTAGCTCTGCTCCTGCTGGCTGAGGAGGTGGTGAGAGAGGTGAAGGAGGTGCTCTCCTCCAGGAGGAAGCTGCTCCTCTGGCAGACCTGGGCCCACCGCGTCACATCCTCTGACCTGCTGCTCTCCCACCCCATGTGGCCTGAGGTCTCTTGGACAAAGCTCAGCATGGCAAAAATTTCGATTTTTTAGCTGGAGGATGTGAAGGATGTAGGATAATGTATAATGTTGATGTAATGCATGTAATGTATCATGTGCTGCTGTCTCCGGTGGTCTGAAGGAGAGGAGCTTCCACCAGGAGCAGATCAGACAGATACACCAGACAAATTGGAGCTACTTTCAGGATCTCTGGTACACACGCACACACAGACATGCGTGCATGCGCGCACACACACACACACACACACACACACACACACACACACACACATGTGGCTACGAGGAAATGGGTGTGGGCTGTGCAAGGCATTATAAACCCTCCCAAATGTTGCAATTCATGAATAGTTCAGGAAATTATAACCCATTAGTAATGTCTTCTGTGTGAGCTCATCTAAAGTGCAGACTATATTTAGTGTATTTATTAGTACTATTACTAGTGCTTACTAATTAGGACTTCTTATTTGGTTCTGCTGCAGAGCTGCTTGAGGCCCTAATGTAATGTAGTAATGTTTAGTTTGACTCACACTAAAATATCTTTCTAACTACCTAAACTAATCATGAGTTGCAGCATTATCATGTGTTTATAAAACATCATCAACACGTTGAAAGGTTCGTGAATCATTCCCTTGCTGCGCTTTATAGCTGACCTCATGAACCAGCATCCTGTTATCTTACTAATGGTGCAAACTGATTCCGAGCGCAGGAACATCTTCGACTGGGTGGTGTACGCCCTGCTGGTGGGGGTACTGGGGGTCCACCTGGCCCACATCTCGCTGCGCTCCGCGGCGCTCCACGCCACCAGTCTCCGCCTCTTTGCTGTCACCATCATCTTCCTCTGGCTCCGTCTCCTCAAGCACGTCAGAGCATTCAGGTACAGGCTGCCTGAACTGGTCGGTTCCCAGTAGAACCCATACCAGACTGGTGGTTGTACTGGGCAGCTCCTAGTATACACACACATACACACACACACACACACACACACACACTCTGACTGAGGCATTACCCCGGAAACCTGTGCATTATTCGTAGTGTTGGTGGATCTCTGCTGGACATCTGCTAAGACAGAGGCTAGGCCACGCCCAACGGCCTCAGGTTCCTTTTGAGACGCGTCTCAATAGGAACAGGAGATGACCAGTAGATGAATAGGTAACAGCAGATGATGCTGCCAGCTGGCTAACAGGATCAGGCAGGGTGATGTAACTGTAGATATGAGGAGTGTAGTATGGCGTAGGTGGGCCAGCTGTGAAAACTGAACATGGAGTGCGGCCACCAACCAGTCAGCCAGGACTTTGTCTTCCAGATTGATGGGGCCTTTCATTGTGATGCTGGGCGCGGTGGTGGGGGATGTGATGCGTTTCCTCTTCCTGTACGTTGAGATCTTCATCCCGTACGCCTGTGCCTTCTGGATCATCTTCGGAGGTAGGATGGAGATGAGATGAATGGTGTCTTATGAAACACCTCCCTTGCAAGACTTAGACTCTTTTACCTGCGACTGTCTTTTCATTTCAACCACCATCAACATTAAATTAACAACTTGATGAAGCTGATCTGGAAGACCACAGATGCTACAAGCTCCTGGGTGTGCGTGAGGTGAAAGGTGTGCTCTCCACCTCCCGGCTCAGGGCTGGACGCTGTCCCCAGCATGCAGACGTTCCCCACCCTGCTCTACAGCCTGTACCGAATGACGCTGATGGACGAGTACCAGTTTGACGCCATGGTAACCGTGGACCCCACCATGGCCCACCTGCTGTGTGGCACATTCCTCTTCCTCTCCTCCATCCTCTGCATGAACCTGCTCATCGCCCTGCTGTCTGACACCTTCCAGCGGTACGTCTACCTGTCTGCCTGCTCTGTGTGTCAGACCACCTGTCTGCCTGCTCTGTGTGTGTAAGACCACCTGTCTATGTGTAAGAGAACCTGTCAATGTGTGTCGAGGCGCATCACCACCTGTCTGTGTGTCAGGGTGTACGACAACGCCCAGGCCAATGCTGTCATGCAGCAGGCGGTCATCATCTTGCAGGTGGAGGACACCATACCCTGCCTGCACCGTTACTACGACAACAACCACATCCACGCCCACTGCGCGCCGCTGGCTGAGCTCTACGAACACGACCACACCACCGACTCTGCTGAGCACCGTAGGATGGCCGGCGTCGCCGCACAGGTCAAGGTGCTGCTGCCGGCCGGTCTGCCCGTCTGCCTGCCTGCCTGCCTGCCTGCCTGCCTGCCTGCCTGTCTGTCTGTCTGTCTGGCTCTCTCTGTGTGTGCATGCTTGCATGTGTGTGTGTATGTGAGTTGTGTGTCAGTGTGTTTACATGTTAGTTACAGTGTGTACTAGATTAGATTAGATTCAACTTTATTGTCATTGTGCAGAGTACAAGTACAGAGACAACAAAATGTAGTTGCGCTCGAACCAGAAGTGCAAAGGAGCGATTTAGGCGCAGTATTGTACATGAGTAGTGCAATATGGGTGGACAGTAGTGAAGTGGCAGTAGTAACTAAAGTGACACAACAGTACAACAACAGTAACTAACAACGGTAAACAATAAACAGATAATGCAAGTAGAGGTTGTAATTATAGAGGTTGTACGGAAATAATAAGTAACGGGTTGGTGTACAGTAGTGCAATAGTGCAGTAGTTAATGTGTTAGTTACAGTGTGTAGATGTTGTGTATGTGTTAGTTACAGTGTGTAGATGTTGTGTATGTGTTAGTTACAGTGTGTGGATGTTGTGTATGTGTTAGTTACAGTGTGTAGATGTTGTGTATGTGTTGGTTACAGTGTGTAGATGTTGTGTATGTGTTAGTTACAGTGTGTAGATGTTGTGTATGTGTTAGTTACAGTGTGTAGATGTTGTGTATGTGTTAGTTACAGTGTGTAGATGTTGTGTATGTGTTAGTTACAGTGTGCAGATGTTGTGTATGTGTTAGTTACAGTGTGTAGATGTTGTGTATGTGTTAGTTACAGCATGGTTTCTGCAGGAGAGCCTGGATTACTTCCTGGAGAGCAACAAAACGAAGGGAGACACTCTGGATCACAACCAAAACCCGCCCAAGAACCAGAACCAGACTGACCAGAACCAGGAGACCCAGCAGTACCAGAACCAGACACAGCAGAATCCCAGGTAAAGTCCTGACCACCAGACTGAGGTTCTGGTAAACGTCAGGATGTGAGGTCAGGTGAGCCTAGAGAGCGAAAATTTCAGTGATGTCTATCTGTGTATATCATCACTGTAATCATATCACACCACGACATCATCATTATATCAAACCAAGACATCATAATTATAACACACCACAACATCATAACCATAACACACCATGTTGTCATCTCTCTGGAAGGGACGTTTACTTGAAAGGTTGGCTAGGTCAAGATCAACTCTCATACATTGTAGTGTTATAACTATTATGCAATCCATCCTCCACCTCCTCATCCTCCTCCTCCTCCTCCCCCCCCCCCTCCCCCCCCCCCCCCCTCCTCCTCTGTGGCCCAGCAGCAGCAGGGAGTCTTCTCAGGACCAGGCTGGGGAGGCGGTTCAGCTCAAAGCCCTAGCCCAGCTCCAGGACACCCAGACCCAGCAGAATCAGGAACTGCAGTTTGTCAGGGCCCAGCTGATGGAGATCCGGACCCTCCTGAACCACCTGGTCTGGACCGGAGCCGGTCCAGGTAGGTTGGAGGTGCCAGGCTTAGGTGACCCTTTGATGAGATGATGATGACACCTGATCTAGTTCTATCCTGGTCCTCCACATCAACTAGACCTCACAACACATCCACACTTCACCCCTGGCTTGCTTACACAACCTTTCAATGTGGTTTCGCTTGACGCGTTGAAAGGACAAGTGAAACTGAACCTCGTCTGAGAGGTCTCATATCAGGAGTCTACGTTACCATATCAGTGTTGTCTCAGCAAAAATGGCATAAATACGTTTATACATTACATGAATATATGAATACACACGACAGGAGGCAGTAGTTGTGCTCTGATCGAAATACTTGCTATCCTGAATGATCAGTAGGCGATATTTGAGTCTGTAATCAAATGTTTATTTATGAGTACAGTATATTCCCTATAGTGGGGAGAGTGTGACTTGACTCAATAGCAGACCTGGAGCTGAAAAGTGTGTTGTATTGTCAGTTCACAGTCCAGGGGAGGGGTCTGGAAGTCATGATCAGGAGAACACCATTCTGTGATGGAAGAGGGGCCTTGCTTGAACACAGGTAGATTTACCTCTAACACAGGTAGATGTACCTTTAACACAGGTAGATGTACCTCTAACACAGGTAGATGTACCTCTAACACAGGTAGAGTTACCTCTAACACAGATGTACCTCTAACACAGGTAGAGTTACCTCTAACACAGGTAGAGTTACCTCTAACACAGGTAGATGTACCTCTAACACAGATGTACCTCTAACACAGGTAGAGTTACCTCTAACACAGATGTACCTCTAACACAGGTAGAGTTACCTCTAACACAGGTAGAGTTACCTCTAACACAGGTAGATGTACCTCTAACACAGATGTACCTCTAACACAGGTAGATATACCTCTAACACAGGTAGATGTACCTCTAACACAGGTAGATGTACCTCTAACACAGGTAGAGTTACCTCTAACACAGGTAGAGTTACCTCTAACACAGATGTACCTCTAACACAGGTAGAGTTACCTCTAACACAGGTAGAGTTACCTCTAACACAGGTAGAGTTACCTCTAACACAGGTAGATGTACCTCTAACACAGATGTACCTCTAACACAGGTAGAGTTACCTCTAACACAGGTAGATGTACCTCTAACACAGATGTACCTCTAACACAGGTAGAGTTACCTCTAACACAGGTAGATATACCTCTCACACAGGGAGATTTACCTCTAACACAGGTAGATTTACCTCTAACACAGGGAGATTTACCTCTAACACAGGTAGATTTACCTCTAACACAGGGAGATTTACCTCTAACACAGGTAGATTTACCTCTAACACTGGTAGACTGACTAACACAGGTAGTCTGTACCTCTGGTTGTGTAACCTCCAGGCTATTTCTCGTTCAACAGAAGTCCTGCACCAAGGAGAAGGCTGCAGCCCCTCGGCCTCTGGCCCTCCTCCACCGTTGGACCCCTCCGTTCCCAGCCTGGAGAAGGATCTGACCTGGATCATAGTCCAGCACAGCGCCACATGACCTCCCAATGTCCTTCATTCAATTGCACAACTGACTGTTTATACCTCATTAAACTTTGTACAGTCTGTATTTATCTGACAGAAAGACTTACTTTATTACATAGGTATTTGTGAGTAATTATTCATTAGTGTGATAGCTAAAGTTAATTCAGTAGCATCTAAGCCTTTATGCTAAGTGTGCATAGGCCTATAGTCTGTAGCGTAACTGTGGTAAATATTATTCATTGACTTAGTCTACTTTGTAAACTATTGTGAATCTATCTAATAAAGCAGAGGTTCTTTGTATTTGGGTGTCATTTATAAACACGTGGGATTTCCACCGTCGGTCCCAGCAAAGGAGAATTTTGTTTCTGACCTATACTTTATAAACTACAGCTAGAGTTGTAGTCAAGACCGCCTAAACCGAGACCAAGACACTACCAAGACCAGATCCGGCCAACAGTTAAATCGAACGCAACTGGACTCTTATCCAAGCGGCTTCATCAGTTCGTAACGCATCAGTCTGACTAGTCCTGACTAGGTCTGACTTGTCTGACTAGGTCTGACGACAGTTCGTCAGACTAGTGCGGACTAGTCAGACTGATGCGTTACGAATTGATGAAGCCGCTTGGATAAGAGGTGAAACGTCTTCACAGACAAATCTAAGTCCAGTTGCGTTCGATTTAACTGTTGGCCGGATTAAACATGACCTGGATGAATGAGAACATTCATAGACTTACCAAGACCAGAGGGTATCGAGACCAAGACAAGACCAAGACCAAGACCAAGACCGACCAAGTCAAGACCAAGACCAAGTCGAGACCAAGACCGAGACCAAGTCAAGACTGGAAAAAAAAACAGACTAGTGATCAAGTTACATCAATATGTGAACACTTGCGAAGCCGTTAAGAAAATAATTACAATGTAATATATTTGGCGCGTAGTGTACGAGTGCTGTGTCATATATGAGGTTTTGTGATGAGCATGAGCTCGCTGCTTGGTTTATGCACAAACCCCCTCGAGACCTCTATGTCCAAGACCAAGACAAGACCAAGACCAAATACAGTCGAGTCTGCGACAACACCAAGACCACATAAAAGTGGTCTTCTTGAGACCGGTCTCTACAGTACTACAACTCTAACTACAGCATGAGGTGAACACGCTTATTTATGAATGAAAAGCATAATAAAACAACACACTGAGCAATACAACACAGTTGGCATGCAAACTTTATTTAGCACTGAGGACGCCCGATGGAGGGATGTTGAAGCTTAACACGTGATGTTCTCCATGAGGCTGGAGGCAGGCCTGAGGCTGAGGGTCTGCAGCTGTAGGGTATGACATAAAGACTAGAAATTCATCAAAACTACAGCATTTTAAAACTTAATGTTTAAAAAATCCTTAAAACCCTCATGCAGTGAGAAATATATGTAAGGGACATGTGAAAATATGCATTAATTATATATATATATATACATACATACATATATATATATATACATATATATATATATATATATATATACATATATATATCATATCATATCATATCATTCATATCACACAATATGAATTTTGGAGTAATAATAAGGTAATCAGCTGCGTGTCAGACGGTTTCCGCTTCCGGCCGTCAGACGGGAGGAGGAGGAGGCAGTGAAAGATGGCTTCAGCCGAGTCGGATCGAGAAGTCTCTTCTGCGATATGTTCCGAGTTTCTGCTTTTCTCAGCCAAAGACACCGCCTCGGTAAGCGACAGTTGGCCGTGTCCTCTGCGGCCGTCCGGCCCGCCGCGCTGGCAGGGCGGCCGGTGTTGTTCTGACTGCCGACACACGGAGACGACTTGTGTTGGGCGAGTTGTTGTTTTCTCTCAGCGGAGCAAGCTGGCCTTGGTGGCTAGGCTAGGCTAGCTCCCTGCTAACACGGCTATATGGTGACATCTGGTAGTTTAGTGTTAGCTCCCTGCTAACATGGCTATAGGATGACATCTAGTAGTTTAGCGTTAGCTCTGTGCTAACAATGCTATAGGATGACATCTGGTAGTTTAGCGTTAGCTCCCTGCTAACACGGCTATAGGATGACATCTGTTAGTTTAGCGTTAGCTCCCTGCTAACACCGCTACATGATGACATCTGGTAGTTTAGCGTTAACTCCCTGCTAACAAGGCTATATGATAACATCTGGTAGGCTAGTGCTGCTAGCTCAGTGCTAACAAGGCTATAGGATACATTTGGCAGGCTAGCTTTTAGCCCCGTGCTACAGACTACGTTATGCTGTGCTTATATAGACATGGTGTCGGGGTACACCTGTAGCCTGTGACAGGTGATGCTGAGGCCTTTACTTTATGCTCTGTTATATAGTTATAACGTCGGGGTACACCTGTAGCCTGTGACAGATGATGCTGAGGCCTCTGTCAACACTCGGCCTGAGAGGCTGCTGCTGTCACAACAAACCTACATGCTAATCACATTCCTGGGAGGTGAGTTAGTCAGACAGCTGACTAACCAGTTCAGCCAACCTAGAGAGTTATTTATGTATTTAGGTTAATTTAAATATAGACGTATCATTTCGTCTGACAAACCTCAGTGGACAGTATATCAGACTTCGTGCTTACTGACGTGTTACAACATGACAGTAGATTTGTGTCACTGAATTGTACATTACCATTACTCAGCACAAATATCCATGTGTGGATTCAAATCAAAACTGCAGTGATTGTGTCAGTAACACAGTACAGTAACTTGTCAACGTTATGACCGTGTTCCCTAACTCTGTGGAGCATGTGGTTCTAGGAATAAGTTCTAGGAACAAGCTCTCTGGCAGCCGCAGTAGAGGACTTGGTGTGAAACCAAACCAGCAGCAGGTTTCCGTATAACCATGTCTACTTTGCAGCAGTTCCTGTTATTTGGGACATTGACGTAGTTACTAATCAGGATTAGCTGAGCGGCTCTAGATGCAGGCCAGGAATCTGACATGAATGTTGGACACTGAACAGTGCTGCGCTGACAGGTGGCTGCTGTAGTTGTTCAGAAGGTGTGACTGGCTCCAATATTGATTCCTGGAGGTGTCAGGGACTGTTGGGTTGAGAGTGGTTCACGGTGTGGGGTTAGAGAGTCTGAGGGCGCAGTGTGTCACACGGAGATACTTGAGATTAACCGATGAGAACTAGGCTGAAGAACAAAGCTGTGCCCAGCCCCCAGATGTGATCTACCCTGTCATGTGGCCTGATGGTTTGAACCTGTTGATGCTTATTTAGTCCCAGTGGCATCTCCAGTGTGGGATCCAGTAGTCCCACTCTGTTATCTCAGAACTTCTGTGGGAGACGGAACAGAACCTGGGCTGGACACCAGAAACCGAGGGGGCTGTGTTTCTTGTTGTGTTGTGGAGATGTTTTACCAAAGAGAAATTGATTTGCGTCGGTGGGTCAAGCTGTTGGAGGAGGGTTTTGTGTTCCTACAGTGGCCAGGCTGCGTGGTGTTGATTTGAAGCCTTTACCAACACTTTTTTTTACTGTTTACCAGTGCTGGCTGGTTTGTGTTTTACAGATCCCCACCTTCAGCAAAAAGTACACATTAAATTTTGGGCATTTTACAGATGCTTTTGTCCAAAGCAACATAGAATAAGTACATTTGTCAGAAGTACCACTTTCTTTTGACCAAAATGATTGGTTGAAACAAATCTGAAGCATAATAAACTGAAACGCCCTGTTCAGTTTGGATTCGTATCCTACCAGGCTTCTGTGTTTACATGGCACTTAGAAAAGCTGACTATGGCAGTGACCAGGTTTCCAAGACGAGAGATGGCTACGTTTCTAGGTCAGGTTTGAGATTGTTCTGTTATGTAGTACTTTGGTCAGGGCAAGGCTCTTGATTGAAGCAATGCTACATGGAAACGTTCAGCAGAAGGTTCACACTAGTTGAACCTGACCTGCCTAACACCACGCTATCTTCAGCGTGGTCAGAATCTGGAGGTCATCTCATCTTTAATAGCTAGCTGCTGCCTGTGGCTATAGATAGCTGCGGGGAACACTGCTGTGTATGGGAGCTAGCTAGCTATCTGGCTAGTAACATGATATCTGCTCTACATGATGTCATGCACAAAAAGATGCACAGTCAGTAGACAATTACTTTAGTGTGGATGTGCATAATAACAGCCATTCAGAGAAGGTTGTATTGATAAGATTTACACAAGACATTAAGCAGGTGTTCATGTTTAGCTGTTTTCTTTATACCTGGCTATAGGTAGGGTCTGATAAACCCTACTTCATGCAGTCTAAGGGTACACCATACCTATTTCCTCCAGTAGCATACATGTTTTACTCTATTTGAATGCATTATCTTAGAGCTAACATGACAGCACAAGATAAGATACTTTTATTGATCCCCCATGGGGGGCAGCCGCGGCCTACTGGTTAGGGCTTCGGACTTGTAACCGGAGGGTTGCCGGTTCGAACCCCGACCAGTAAGAACGGCTGAAGTGCCCTTGAGCAAGGCACCTAACCCCTCACTGCTCCCCGAGCGCCGCTGTAGCAGGCAGCTCACTGCGTCGGGATTAGTGTGTGCTTCACCTCACTGTGTGATCACTGTGTGCTGAGTGTGTTTCACTAATTCACGGATTGGGATAAATGCAGAGACCAAATTTCCCTCACAGGATCAAAAGAGTATATATACTATACATATACTATACTGTACATGGCCATGGGAAATTCACATGCTAACTACAGCTCCCTGTTAACACACCATAGCCCCATGTTAACTGCAGCTTCCTGCAAACACACCATAGCCCCATGTTAACTAAAGCTCCCTGTTAACACACCCTAGCCCCATGCTAACTACATGCTAACTGTGGGAAATTCACATGCTAACTACAGCTCCCTGT
>JAXIVH010000004.1:11660825-11680825 GCA_036785325.1 Urophycis tenuis | reverse complement strand
AGTAATCTGATTTGTTTGTGTGTGTGTGTGTGCTCCAGGCCCGTATGCTGATGGTGGAGGAGAACCTGATGACCACCATCATCAGGACGTTCGTGGACCACCTCAGACACCGCGACCTGCAGGGCCGCTTCCAGTTTGAACGTTACACTGCCCTGCAGGCCTTCAAGTTCAGACGGGTGCAGAGCCTCATCGGAGACCTCAAGTTAGTCCTGGTAGACCTGTCGTCAATGAGTCCTACTAGTGGATCAGTGGTGTGAATTCTGATTGGCTGTGGGGGGTATTCTAATTGCTGGTCTATCTCCAGATATGTCCTCATCACCCGTCCTACTGAGTGGAGCGATCAGCTGCGGGAGAAGTTTCTAGAAGGTCTGGACGCCTTCCTGGAGCTGCTGAAATGCATGCAGGTGCAGACGCACTCACACACTTGGAACAACAACCGCAAATATATCTCCAGCAGTGAGGGTGGGGTTTGGGTGGGGGTCCATCTTACAACTTGGCAAACGTGTGTGTGTCTGTGTCTGTGTGTGTTCCTCAGGGCATGGACCCCGTGGTGAGACAGGTGGGACAGCACATAGAGATGGAGCCAGAGTGGGAGGCGGCCTTCACCCTGCAGATGAAACTCACACACATCATCACCATGATGCAGGAATGGTGCTCCACTGATGTTGGTACCTCGCACACACTCACTGTACTACACACACACACACACTCACTGTACTACACACACACACACACTCGCTGTACGACACACCTGTAACCCCTCCCCCCCCCCCCCCCGGCGTTCCTGTCCTGGTACCAGGAGCGTGTACTCATCGAGGCGTACAGAAAGTGCCTTGCCGCGCTGAGCCAGTGTCATGGCGGCTTCACGGAGGGCGAGCAGCCAATCAGCCTGAGCCTGGCGGGCCACGCCGTGGACACCATCCGGTACCAGGTGTCCCAGGAGAAGGTCTCCATACACCTGCCCGTGTCCAGGCTGCTCGCAGGTCAGTCCGACCCGTGCTCGGGCACACTTGACGCTAGTGTAACGTGCTAAACGCTAGCATAGCATGCTAAACACTAGTGTAGCATGCTAAACACAAGCATGGCATGCTAAACAGTAGCGTAGCATGCTAAACACAAGCATGGCATACTAAACACTAGCATAACATGCTTCACACTAGCGTAACATACCAAACGCTAGCATAATATGTGTCACGCTAGCGTAACACGCTAAACACTAGCCTAGCATGATAACCTCCTGATGTCTCCTCCCTCCAGGGCTCCATGTCCTCCTCAGTAAGACAGACCTGGCTAACCGCTACCCTGAACTGCTCCCTCTGGTGGGTACACGTGTGTGTGTGCAACGGTGTATGTAGTAGTGGTGTGTGTGTAACTGTGTACTGAGGTGTGTGTGTGTGTGTGTGTGTGTGTGTGTGTGTGTAACTGGTGTCTGTATAACTCGTCCTGTCCCTGCAGAGTGAGCTGAGCCCCCCCATGCTCATAGAGCACCCCCTGCGGTGCCTGGTGCTGTGTGCCCAGGTGCATGCTGGGATGTGGAGGAGGAATGGCTTCTCACTCATTAACCAGGTACTGAGAGTCCGTATATATATCATATGTATAGGGGTACTGGAAGTCCCTGGCTAAAGGATTGTGTGTTTCAGATTTACTACTACCACAACGTGAAGTGCAGAGTGGAGATGTTTGACAAGGACATCATCATGCTCCAGGTAGGAGCACGTTGCTACCTGGCTACATGGTCGCTATGGAGACGTGTGTGTTGATGGTGGTGTGTGTGCTGCAGGTGGGAGCCTCCATGATGGATCCCAACCACTTCCTCATGGTGCTGCTCAGTCGCTTCGAGCTCTTCCACATCTTCAGTTCCGCAGACTGTAGGAAGAGATACAGAGACGCCAACAAGGTACACACACATAGACACACACACACACACACACACAAGATGTGTACGTGATGTACAGTATGTGTGATGTTCATGTGATGGTGGGGTGTGTGTCCGCCAGGACGTGGTGCAGCAGAACAACACACTGATAGAGGAGATGCTGCATCTCATCATCATGGTTGTTGGTGAGTACACACACACACACACACGTGTACCTGTATGTGTGTGTGTGTGTTATTATGCATATTTAGCACTGTGGTCATCAGGGCTGTGAGCATCACCATAAATCATGAGTTATGATTGATTTCTGGAGAAATTCAACTTGAGTTTCTTCAAAATGCAGCTGAATGTGTTTCGTAATGTGTGTGTGTGTGTGTGTGTGTGTGTGTCAGCGGAGCGCTATGTGCAGGGTGTGGGTCAGGTGGAGGTGTGTGATGACATCAGGAGGGAGATCATCCATCAGCTGTCCATCAGACCCATGGCCCACAGCGAGCTGGTGAAGGCCCTGCCGGAAAACGTAGGGCACGCCTCGCACGTCAGCTAGCTCACGTCTTCACTTTGTTCACCAGCAACACATTCTGGCCCAACAGCAGTTTCTGAGTGACTGGTGCACTTTGTGATTGACTGGTGAACATTGTGATTGACTAGTGAACATTTTGATTCACTAGTGAAGATTTTGATTGACTAGTGAACATTTTGATTGACTAGTGAACATTTTGATTGAATATTGAACATTTTGATTGACTAGTGAAGATTTTGATTGACTATTGAACATTTTGATTGATAAGTGAACACTTTGATTGACTGTGAACATTTTGATTGACAAGTGAACATTGTGATTGACTGGTGAACATTGTGATTGTCTAACTATAACAAGCTGATTGTAACATATCGTAATCCTGTGTCCCGCAGGAGAACAAGGACACGGGGCTGGAAAGGGTGATCAGCAGCGTGGCCTTGTTTAAGTAAGTCTGCTTATTCTGCTGCGTCACCTTGCTGTTCTGTTCCTACCTCCCAGGACAGCCTCGCCGCTGTTCAGTCTGGGGTACTGCAGGTGTTATGGGGTTGATGGTGCTATTTATTTAGTTAATAGGATTCCTGCAGCCAGGGCTAAGGGTTTTCCTTCTCCTCAAACACTCTTGTTTGAGGAGAAGTTTGTTTGTTTGTTTGTGTGTTTTGAGTAAATACACAAGCTGAGGTGTGTGTGTGTGTTCTAACAGGAAACCAGGTGTGACTGGCAGGGGTCTGTATGAGCTCAGACCAGAGTCTACCAAACACTTCAACCTGTACTTCCACCACTACTCCAGAGCTGACCAGTCCAAGGTAACACAGCGAGGCGACCACTGCACCGAACGCAACGCAGCCTTGCTCACTGACCATATCATTCACTTGTGCGTGCCTGTGTGTGTGTGTGTGTGTGTGCCTGCAGGCTGAGGAGGCTCAGAGGAAGCTAAGAAGACAGAATGGTGAAGACTCGGGTAGGCACCTCTCTCTCTCTCTCTGTCTCTCTGTCTCTCTGTCTCTCTGTCTCTCTCTCTCTCTCTCTTTCTCTCTCCCCTTTCTCTTTCTCAGCTCTATAACGTGTGTGTGTGTGTGTGTGTGCAGCCCTGCCTCCCCCCAGCCCCCCGCCTCTCTGTCCTCTCCTGGCCAGCGTGGTCGGTCTGCTGCAGAGTGACGTGCTGCTAGCAGTCATCTCGGCCGTGCTGCAGTGGACCACGGAGCCCAGTGGGGGGCACTGGACTGAGTCCATGCTGCAGAGGGTGAGTCCCTGCACCTCCGAGCTGACCCGACCCCTCTCCTTTTGCTCCTGATGAGCTGGAGGAGGTTGATGTGTTCACCACATCATCCTCACATGGCTCACTGTCCCCTTACTGTGTGATGTGTCAGGTGCTCCACCTGGTTGCCATGGCGCTGTTGGAGGAGAAACAGCAGCTGGAGAACAGCAGTGGAGACGATGACATCACCTTTACCTTCAACAGCAAGATCAGCCGTCAGTACAGACTTTATAGAAACACACTTGTAAAAAAGATGCACACATATTATAGAAACAAACACACACGTCGTGAACTAATAGTCATGTAAGTAGTCATCACTATTGTACAATGTAATGTTCAATGTAATGTTTGATTCTTCACTAAGAACGTGTGTGTATAATTGTGTGTGTGTGTGTGTGCGCAGGGCCAGGTGAAGCCCCTAGCACCAGTGGTAGTATCTTGGCTCTGCTGGAGAGTCTGCAGAACGCTCCTCATCTGGAGGCCCACAAAGATATGATCCAGTGGGTTCTCAAGGTACTGAGAACCAAACTAACTACACACAGAACCACACCATAACGCTATAACTATATAAATCCACACTATACACAAGCACCCTATATCTATTGGAACCACATTCAGTAGACACAGAACCATCAACATGGCAATAACGGGTTGAACAAACTATGTACACTACAGTACACAGAGGATACACAGCTTGTGTGTGTGTGGAATATGTACTTTGAGCTTATGAAGTGGACCTGTGTGTGTAGATGGTGTTCACCATTAAGACCATGAGGGAACAGCACTCAGCCACCACTTCTGCTGTCAACACCTGTGGATCTGTGGAGGAGGTCTGTCTCACACACACACACATGCACATACGCATGAGTGTATTATTTAATGTGTGTGTATTTATGCGCGTCTGGTGTGTGGTGAGTATTTATAAGTGCGTATTGTGTGTGTGTATTGTATAGTGTTTGTGTTTTCCAAGGTGTGTGTGTTGTGCAGTGTGTGTATTTAATATAAGGTGTATGTGTTGTATAGTGTGTGTGCGTCTGTTTTCCAAGGTGTGTGTGTTGTGCAGTGTGTGTATTTTATAAGCTGTGTGTGTGTCAGGCGGTGGGGGAGAGGGACAAGGCAGAGAGGAAGAGGAAGGCTGAGCTGGCTCGTCTCCGCAGAGAGAAGGTGATGGCCCAGATGTGCGAGATGCAGAAACACTTCATCAACGAGAACAAGGAGCTCTTCCAGCAGAGCCACGAGGACGCAGACTCCCCGGGCTCCGCCCCAGAGCACAGGTCCTCACTAATGCACAGCTAACACACACACACACACACACCGGTCCTCACTAATGCACAGCTAACACACACACACACACACACACCGGTCCTCACTAATGCACAGCTAACACACACACACACACACACCGGTCCTCACTAATGCACAGCTAACACACACACACACACACCGGTCCTCACTAATACACATCTTACACACACACACACACACAAACACACCAGTCCTCACTAATACACAACACACACACACACCAGTCCTCACTAATACACATCTTACACACACACACACACACCGGTCCTCACTAATGCACAGCTAACACACACACACACACACACCAGTCCTCACTAATACACATCTTACACACACACACACCGGTCCTCACTAATACACATCTTACACACACACACCAGTCCTCACTAATACACATCTTACACACACACACACACACACCGGTCCTCACTAATACACATCATACACACACACACACCGATCCCCACAAATACACATCATACACACACACACACCGATCCCCACAAATACACATCATACACACACACACACCGATCCACACAAATACACATCATACACACACACACACACACAGGTCGCACACTCGCATGGTCTACAGATCATAGGCCCTCACAAACACCTTACACACACACACATACTCTGCAGACGGTACACACCTGATACTCATGTGTGCTCCCACAGTGCCCTGCTTGCCGAGGACCCTGAGGTCCTGGTGTGCGTGGGGCCCCGGCTGCCGGGCCCCGGGCCCCGGCGCCGCCAGGTGGTCACCTGCATCCTCTGCCAGGAGGAGGAGGAGGTGCGGCCGGACGGCAGAGCCATGGTGCTGGCCGCCTTCGTCCAGAGATCCACCGTCCTGTCCAAGAACCGAGCCCGCAGCCCCCCGGACCCAGGTAGGCAGGGGTGGGGCTCAAGACGGGTGAGGGGCGGAGCTTGAAGCAGAGTGGGTGGGGCTACTGGTGGTATGGGTGTGGCTAGAGACTGGTAGAAGGTGCTGTAACCTAAAGTCGTTATGCATGTTTACCTGACTTAATTGAAGCGTCTGTTTTGCAGAGCACCATGACCCACTCTTCATGCACCCTGACCTGGCCTTCGCCACGCACACCGCCAGCTGCGGGCACATCATGCACGCCACCTGCTGGCAGCGGTAAGCTACTGCAGCAGAGCCCGATGAAGCCTGAGGCTACATGCTACAGAAAGGCCCTGAATAGCTAACAAACTGGGTGCCCTGTATGTTACTGAGTTTATCACTGCATAACATTACTGTAGTTGGGGCGTTCAGGCTAGAGAGCTGTGTCCTGTTATTATACAGTATATTATCATGTATTCATGTTTTAAATACAGAGAGTGCTGCAGGCCGAGCAGCAGCACGTAGGACTATGTGTGTTAATGTGTATTCCTGTGTATTACTGTTTATTACAGTGTAGTAATGTGTATTCCTGTGTATTCCTCCTCAGGTACTTCGAGGCCGTGCAGGCCAAGGAGCAGCGCCGGCAGCAGCGCCTCAGGGTCCACACCAGCTACGACGTGGAGAACGGGGAGTTCCTCTGCCCTCTGTGTGAATGTCTCAGCAACACAGTCACCCCTCTACTGCCCCCCACACACAGGTACACACACACACAGGCACACACACACACAATGGTAGAAGGTTAGCCTGTTATTAGGGAGTTGTTGTGTTAAAGGCTGAACCGTTCCTCTGTGTGCAGTGGAGGGGGGCAGGGTTGCATTCAGCCCAGCCTAGAGGTCTGGATCAAGTCCAGTCTTCAGCAAGCAGCCGGTCCTGCTGGTGCCTCGGACCAGACCCAACCCACCCAGCCGGGCCAGGGTGAGTGACTGAACCTTCAGGATGGCTTGGCTTTTGTTCATTACTCTCAAGTACCACAGACTGAAATGTGTGTGTGTGTGTCTATGTGTCAGAGGCAGGTGTGGGGGCCAACGCTCCAGAAGCTTCCTCAGCCGACTGTCCAATCAGGTGAGACTTTTAACAGAGCTGATTCTGGTTAGCTTGGTCTCTTTCAGGGCATTTATTTGTCTGAGTTCTTCATTGCATCGGATTCTGTGTCCTGACTTAGTGTGTGTGTGTGTGTGTGTGTGTGTGTGTGTGTCCTTACTGTGTGTAGCAGCCCCTTCTCCAGCAGCATCCAGGGGATGATCACAACCTTTGGGACGGCCACCTATAAGATCGGTCTGAAGGTGCACCCCAATGACCAGGACCCCCGGGTGCCAATCATGTCCTGGGCCAGCTGTGCTTACACCATCCAGTCTATAGGTACACACACACACCATCCAGTCTATAGGTACACACACACACCATCCAGTCTATAGGTACACACACTCAGCCTCTAGTCTATAGGTACACACACACACCATCCAGTCTATAGGTACACACACACCATCCAGTCTATAGGTACACACACACCATCCAGTCTATAGGTACACACACACACCATCCAGTCTATAGGTACACACACACACACCATCCAGTCTATAGGTACACACACTCAGCATCCAGTCTATAGGTACACACACACACACACACCATCTAGTCTATAGGTACACACACTCAGCATCCAGTATATAGGTACACACACACACACACACCATCCAGTCTATAGGTACACACACTCAGCATCCAGTATATAGGTACACACACACACCATCCAGTCTATAAGTACACACACACACCATCCAGTCTATAGGTACACACACACACCATCCAGTCTATAGGTACACACACTCAGCCTCTAGTCTATAGGTACACACACTCAGCCTCTAGTCTATAGGTACACACACACACACACACACACACACACACACCATCCAGTCTATAGGTACACACACACACCATCCAGTCTATAGGTACACACACACACACACACACACCATCCAGTCTATAGGTACACACACTCAGCATCTAGTCTATAGGTACACACACACACACACACACACCATCCAGTATATAGGTACACACACACACACACCATCCAGTCTATAGGTACACACACACACCATCCAGTATATAGGTACACACACACACACACACACTCAGCATCTAGTCTATAGGTACACACACACACCATCCAGTATATAGGTACACACACACACACACACACTCAACATCTAGTCTATAGGTACACACACACACACACACACCATCCAGTCTATAGGTACACACACACACACCATCCAGTATATAGGTACACACACACACACCATCCAGTCTATAGGTACACACACACACCATCCAGTCTATAGGTACACACACACAGCATCCAGTCTATAGGTACACACACTCAGCATCTAGTCTATAGGTACACACACACACACACACCATCTAGTCTATAGGTACACACACACACCATCCAGTATATAGGTACACACACACACACACACACTCAGCATCTAGTCTATAGGTACACACACACACCATCCAGTATATAGGTACACACACACACTCAACATCTAGTCTATAGGTACACACACACACACACACACCATCCAGTCTATAGGTACACACACACACACCATCCAGTCTATAGGTACACACACACACCATCCAGTCTATAGGTACACACACACCATCCAGTCTATAGGTACACACACACACCATCCAGGCTATGGGTACACACTCAACATTAGGGGTGGCACGGTTCACAAAATCTACGGTTCGGTTCGTATCACGGTTTAGGGTCACGGTTTTCGGTTCGGTACGGTTCTTGTTGTTATTTTTTTCTTTTAATCTTTAAAACTCCAGAAACATATTTCAGCATGTATAGCTTAATCATCCACAATTAGGCTAGAGTATTTAAAGAATAGTTATCATGTAATAATGCACAAACTTTTCCCCGACATTCGTCATAAAGGGCAGGCAGCGCAATTCTACTGCAATGGTGACGTGGTGGTAACACATACCGCTTGTCCAATGTGTTTATCAGTTTATTGAACGCCGGGTCGCTAACGGTGCTGATAGGGCACATGTCTTTGGCAATCGTGTATGCGATTGCATCTGTTATTTCTTTATGCCTGCGGGAGCTGGCTGGATATGGGGTGGCATTGTATAGGGTCTCCTTAATTGAGGACTGTGTTGTGGTGGCAGGAGTGGAGGAGCTTTTCATTTTCTCCTTCATTGCTTGGTCATGTATTACTCTGTGTGCGGACTTTTAAGTGGTTAAATAGATTGGTCGTATTCGCTTGAGGTGCAGACACGGTCGCGTGACATATCTTGCAAGTTTTCAGGCGGGGGCGGGGCGCAGCGGAGTGCGCAGGTGGAGAAAGAAGGGTTCGCTCCATTTACCACACAAAACACGGCGGGTGGCAGAATGATCGTTTTATTACGATTATCTTGATTTAATGATCGAGGGAAGCCAAAATCGTAATCGAAATTCAATTAATCGCCCAGCCCTAGCCTGAACCGTAGGACCGTACGACGAACACACATTCCGAACCGTGACATGCCATCCGCACGGTTCGGAGCAGTTTTCAAAAACCGTGCCACCCCTACTCAACATCTAGTCTATAGGTACACACACTCAACATCTAGTCTATAGGTACACATACACACACACACACACACACACACACACACACACACCATCCAGTCTATAGGTACACACACACACACCATCCAATCTATTTGTGTTTGTACGTGTGTGTGTTTGTACCCACTCAGCATTCACTTGAGCAGGTGTGTTGTGGTGAAAACACTGGTGGAGGTGTGTCCTCATGATGACCCTGGTGCAAGTGTGTTGTGATGACATTAGGGGTTAAAGGTCATCCATTGTGTTCTGTGTCTCCAGAGAGGCTGCTCACCGACGAGGAGAAACCTCTGTTTGGAAGTTTACCCTGCAGACAGGTGAGACCAATACACACAGGTACACTTACATTTACACTTAGGGCATTCAGCAGACGCTTTGGTCCAAAGTGACTTATAGTAAGTACATTTGTCAGAAGAAGGTGAAACACTTCATTGCTGTTAATACAGTAAGCAGTCACCAGAACAAGTTTCAAGCAGTCCAATTGCAACGTTAACCATTGCCAGTATATGCTAGGTAGATACAGAGACAGGTGAGACCAATACACACAGACGGGTAGATATACACAGACAGGCAAGAACAGACAAACATGCTTCTGTGTAGTTGTCATGTGTGCTTGTGTGTACGGTTGGGTTCTAGGATGACTGTCTGAGCTCTCTGGCCCGGTTCGGTTCTGCCTGCTGGACAGCTGCTCCTCGGGTCACAGTACAGAACCACTTCACCAGGCTGCTGTCAGGTACCCTCTCTAACTAGATGTGTATATTGTGTATGTGTACATATATATATACAGTATATAAGTACACACGTGACCAACTCACTGTGTGTGTGTGTGTGTGTAGCTTTGGTTCCAGGTGTGAGGGCAGACAACACTCCATGTATCCTGGATATTGACATGTTTCACCTGCTGGTCAGTCTGCTTCTTCTATAGCTCTACCTGTAGCTCTACCTGTTCCTATAGCTCTACCTATAGGTAGAGTTACAGCTCTCTCTCTCTAACTATACCTCTCTCACCCCTAGGTGTCCAGTGTGTTCTCCTATAGTTCAGTCCAAAGGTTGGACCAATCAGAGAGATGGTCATTAGGCTCCGCCCAGCTGCACCTGCTGCACCTGGCCACCGTCGCTCATCTGGTCCAGATACTCATCACCTCTGTTCCAGGTAAACACACTCTCACACTGTTTATCACACACACACACCAACATCCGGATCATGTGTGTGTGTGACTAAGCGGTGTGTGTGTGTGTGTGCAGTGGACTCTTCCATGGACCAGGAAGAGGAGTGTGGGTCAGAGGAGGAGGAAATGACCCTTCACCTCTACAATGACCTCCGAACCCTGCTGGACAGGTCAGATCCTGTCCTTGTTGACCTCTTTATACACGCTCTGGGGTCAAAGGTCTTTATATCCTGTATATATGCTTTAGAGATATTTATATGGTATGTAATCTTTCTACATTTCTATGTATTAGTTTGTGTCTGTATGTATTTCTGTATTCCTGTGAACACATGAATCTATATCTGTTTGTGTGTGTGTGTGTGTGTGTCCAGCGCGTTGCCTGAAGTGTCGTCCGGCTGGCAGCTATGGAGGTGTGTCCAGTCCGGGCTCCTCCCCTTCCTCCGCTCGGCGGCCATCTTCTTCCACCACCTCAACGCCGTGGACACGCCCCCTGACCTCCGCGGTACCGTTCACCCGTTCACTAACGCCGTGTCGGCCACGTGTTATGATGTGTTGTTGTGTTGTAATGTTGCGATGCGGTGTGACGTTGTGTTGTAACGTTGTGTTGTAGTTGTGGGCCCTGGCCAATGGGAGGCGCTGTGCAGCTACCTCAGTCTGCCCAGCAACCTGCTGCAGCTCTACTACAGCCAGCGCACTGTGATGGAGGCTCTGCTGCAGGGGTAGGACTCACACACTGGTCATCACTGTGATGGATAGGACTCACACACTGGTCATCACTGATGGGTAGGACTCACACACTGCTAATCACTGTGATGGATAGGACTCACACACTGGTCATCACTGTGATGGATAGGACTCACACACTGGTCATCACTGTGATGGGTAGGACTCACACACTGGTCATCACTGTGATGGGTAGGACTCACACACTGGTCATCACTGTGATGGGTAGGACTCACACACTGCTTATCACTGTGATGGATAGGACTCACACACTGGTCATCAATGATGGGTAGGACTCACACACTGGTCATCACTGTGATGGGTAGGACTCACACACTGGTCATCACTGTGATGGATAGGACTCACGCTGGTCATCACTGTGATGGGTAGGACTCACACACTGGTCATCACTGTGATGGATAGGACTCACACGCTGGTCATCACTGTGATGGGTAGGACTCACACACTGGTCATCACTGTGATGGGTAGGACTCACACACTGGTCATTACTGATGGGTAGGACTCACACACTGGTCATCACTGATGGATAGGACTCACACACTGGTCATCACTGTGATGGGTAGGACTCACACACTGGTCATCACTGTGATGATAGGACTCACACACTGGTCATCACTGTGATGGATAGGACTCACACACTGGTCATCACTGTGATGGGTAGGACTAGGTGATGAGTAGTCGGTAGAATTAGTTGATATGTGAGCCAACATGTTGTGTACATGTCACCTAGCAACGCAGAGGATCAGAGCACACACTGTGTCCTCATGTGAACACTCCGGGTCAGAAGGCTCCGCACTACCAACCCAGACCTCACCGACCCAGCCTGTGCGGCAGTCCTGAGTGTTTCTCTGTTCCTCCTGTAGGTGGTGCTCTCACCCTGCTCTCAGACAAGCTGTCCAGGGAGGGGCTCCTCTCATCAGGTAAGATCCACAACACAGGACCTCGTTCAGGAACAGGTCGGGGTTTAGACCGTACAGAGACAGAGGTAATTAGGGAGCAGGTAGGGGTTAGACAGTGGGGTTAACGAGATGTTGACTGGTGTGTTTCCTGCTAGTTTCCCCAGAGAGTCCAACCGGCTGATCGAGCTCCCGGACGACTACAGCGCTCTCATCAACCAAGCGGCTAGCTTCACGTAGGAACATACACACACACACACACACACACACACGCGCACACCCACACGCACACATGCACACAACCAATGACAATGAACCTGAAATATTGTGTGTGTGTTTAGGTGTCCACGGTCCGGCGGGGACAAGTCTCGCGCCCCCACCCTCTGCCTGGTGTGTGGAGCCCTGCTGTGCTCCCAGAGCTACTGCTGCCAGACCGAGGTGGAGGGCCAGGACGTGGGGGCCTGCACCGCCCACACCTACAGCTGTGGAGCTGGCCTGGGGCTGTTCCTCAGGTGACCCCTGACCTCTGACCCTGACCCGACCTCACCTTGGCAAACCTAGCCCCAACATGTTCACTTAACACCTAAACTGACCTCTGACCCTAACCCATTACACACTACACTCACACACACACTACATATTACACTGAACATATATCTTAACGTGTGTGTGTGTGTGTGTGCCTCAGGGTGAGGGAGAGCCAGGTGTTGTTCCTGGCGGGGAAGACTAAAGGATGTTTCTACCCTCCACCCTACCTGGATGACTACGGGGAGACGGACCAGGGCCTCAGGTACCCACTTGACTCCACACTGTTCTACACACTGTGGACTACACACACACACACACACACACACACACACTGCACACATACTACACACTACACAGCACACATTTAAACCTGCTGTGTGTGTGTGTGTGTGTGTGTAGGAGGGGGAACCCCCTCCGCCTGTGTCTGGAGCGGTACCGTAAGATCCAGAAGCTGTGGCACCAGCACAGCGTCACAGAGGAGATCGGCCACGCCCAGGAGGCCAACCAGAGCCTGGTGGGCATCGACTGGCAGCACCTCTAACGCCAGGCCCTGCCCCCTGTGCCCTGGCTCCCCCTTCCCGCTTGAGGCTCCGCCCTCAGCTCATCGGCTTTCAGGAACAAAACTGCTTTTATATCTGGAAATTATGGGATGTTTCACTGCTGATCATTCAATCACTCTCTTCCTCCTCCAGATGGCTGCATGGTATTTAGTGCAGCTAGCCGCTGTTTACAGTCAATACTACAGCACAACGTCACTCGTGTGTGTGTGTGTGCGTGTGTGTCTGTCTCTCTGTCTGTGTGTGTGTGTGAGTGTGTGTCTGTCTCTCTGTCTGTGTGTGTGTGTGTGTGTGTGTGTGTGTGTGTCTGTTTAAGAGGGAGATAAACAGACTTGATTAGATAGGGTGGATCCATTACTATCCTGATTTGAGAGAATGAGAGAGAAACTTGTGCTAACCAGCAGGAGAGAGAGAGAGACAGAGAGAGACTTGTGCTAACCAGCAGGAGAGAGACACACAGAGAGAGACTTGTGCTTACCAGCAGGAGAGAGAGAGACTCTGAGAGAGAGACTATATGTACCCAAAGACAAATATGAGAAACTAATCAATTGATTTTGTGATGGTGGAGCCCCAGTGTCCTATGTAGGCTCTCTCTCGTTCTCTCTCTATAGGTCTTCCTTTCTGATTTGCTCACCCATCACGTCTGATGTGTTAATATGTGAATTATTGTATTATATTGTATAAGAATAAAATGATTTCAAACCTGCACACGTGAGTCCTGTTGTTGTTAGTTCTCTCCAGGAGGCGGCTGGCTCCTGATTGGCTGGCCTCGTGGAGTGTGAGCGCCCCTCTCACTGGTGGGAATGAATATTCCAGCTATGTTCACACATTCCTTTAACTACCAAACTTCTAAACGTTTGACTGTTGAGAAGCAAATGGTCCTCTGGTATGTGTTGAGTTGGCTTTTGGATTTTTTTTTGGGGGGGGGGGGGGGATTTTTAATGACCTGAATGTTGCAAACCAAGCTTGGCTGTGTTGGTGACCTTTTAGTGACCTTTAGTTTGGTACCCTCTACACCCTAACCCTCATTCAGTGTCCTAGCTCTGTCTCCTATCTCTGGCTCCTGGCTATTGTCTCCTTGCTCTGTCTCCTAGCTCCGACTCCTAGCTCTGGCTCTGACTCCTACCCTGTGTTTCCTGGGGCAGCAGGTTAAGCAGCTTAGTGCTGCGGCGCTGAGCTGATAATGGACTTGTGGACCGTGTTCTTATTATACATTCATGGTGGAGTCCAGAGATATTCCAGGACATGTGAGACCTCTCTCCACTGTCAGGTCACTCATCCTCCACCTTTCCTCCAGCTCTTCCCCATCATCTCCCCCTTACCTGGACCTGCCTCCCCTCTCACCACCACCACTGCTCAGTCTGCACAGCAGAAGGTGTGTGTTGTGTGTGTTCTGTTGGCCTCAGCTCTAATCCAATCAGGTGAGAGCAGCGTTGACATCACAACTGGCTGTGGTCCAGGCTCACCGGTCCTAATCAGGACAGGTGTTGTACTATATACTGTATATATAAAAAATAAATATATATTTCTAAATACAAATATTCTGCCTTGTTCGGGGTAATATAAACAGCGCCATGTTGTGATGCAGAGACACACACACACACACACGCACACTCCAACACACTCTGCCACATGCAGAAAGAAGAAGAGTCAGCAGGCGTGTTCATACGTGATGTCTTTATAGACAGGAGCAGCTACAGCGTCCTGCCAACCAACAACAAACAGCTTACAACTGCTCACATTAAATACTCTCATCTCTTACACATTCGTTAGGACTCTCATTAAGGACTCTCGTTAAGGACTCTCGATTAGGACTCTCGTTTAGGACTCTCTTTAGGACTCTCTTTAGGACTCTTGTTTAGGACTCTCGTTAAGGACTTGACTACTTGGGGAAGTGCTTAGATGCCTGTTCTCTGTTCAGGACGTGATGGTAAAAAACAAACAAAAAAAATAACATCAAACCTTCTGTGGTCGTGGTGACCTCAGATCCCTCCCCCCACCTCCCTCACCCCCCCCTCCTCCTCCAACCTCCTCCTCCTCCTCCTCCCACCTCCTCCACGTGTGAAGGCAGGGAGGGGGGTCAGGGAGGAGTGGGTGGGGGGGCTCTGTGCCGTAAGCTGCCATAGGAAGGTCAGTCCCCACCCACACCCCTTCCCCCCCAAAACATCAACAAGCTGGTGACATCATCAAGATGGAGGCTGGGCCCTGGTGGTTTTAGTTGTATTTACAGTGTGTTTCTATTGAAAGAGCTCCAGACATTTTGAAAAAGAGATGTTTTTTAGATATATTTACACATATCTTTTATGGACAGTATAAACAACACATGGAGTTTTCAAGCTATTGGATTTATCTGTTCATCAATATTAAAATTTTATTTGAAAATGTTACATTGTTTTCATTTTGATACCTTTGAAAGGTTGTGTAATTCAATTTGCTAACATGTATGCATGTGTGTGTCTGCATTGTCCTATGGCTACATGTGTGTGTGTGTGTGTGTGTGTGTGAGGTGTTTAGTGGGAAGAGCCATCCTGGATCACTCCCGGTCCAGAGTTCTGGTTCTGGCCCAGGAGGGGCAGGGGAAGAGCTCGGTCCCCAAGCTGGTGTTGAGGAGCAGGACGTGGGTGTCAGGCCGCCTGCTCCTCCCCACCCTCCACCTGGTTGGCCCTCCCCAGGCTCTTCACCTTGGCCAGCAGGTCAGCGAAGGTCTCCTTCACACCCTTCTCCAGCAGCCAGCCCTCGCTCTCACTCTCTGGGTTTTCTGGGTCCGTCAGCGTCTCCAGGGCCGTAGTGAGGTACTTCAGCCCCGCCATGTCCACAGACTGAACAAAATACATCTGGTCACACACCTGGTCTCACTCTACCAACACCTGGTCTCATTTTACCAAAACCTGGTCACACACCTGGTCTTACTCTACCAAGACATGGTCTCACTCTACCAATGCCTGGTCACACACCTGGTCTACCTCAACTGGTAGCGCAAGGCATGGTTACCGGGTTAAACACTCAGTGTTGCATTTGATATTTTGGATTGGCTCAAACAAGTGAGCTTGTACCAATTTAAGATGATCAGAGTTTTGTTGTGCTTGCATCATACATAGTGCGTGTAAAGTCTGCTCAGGTGGAGCTTCCATCTGTGACTGACTCGGGGTTCCAGTGATTTAAAAAAATAACCAATTTTCCATGACTATCAGATCACAGGAGAAGCTGATGGTTTTAAAATGAGTCTTTATCCGCTGTCTGCTCTATTCAGCTCAAATGCACGTTGACCCACATGCTAACGTAGCTTCCCAGAAAACTGCTTCCCCTGAAGGCTGTGTTGTTCTGAAGCTAACATAAGCAATGACTATACTATACTATACTATACTATACTATATTATACTATACTATACCATACGATACTGTGAACCTGTGTTAGCTTGAAGATTGTGCATACACAACATGCCAAAAGAACATGGAGAGACAGCCCAGACTACAGCATGCCCCAGCCCTGACCACAGCTGGCCACAGTTGGCTCAACAGGTTAAATTGGTACATACTCGGCAGCCAAGGCCTGTCTTTAAAGATGCACTACACACTAGATTCCACCGGTAAGTGTGCTCCCAGTAAACAGAGGAACCCATGTTTGTTGTTTGTTTGACTCAGGGTGTTTCCGGTGGTTTGACCTGCTATAAAAGCCAGGTGTATTGTCAATCAACCTATGGTTTGATTCAAGTCTTTAAAGCTCCTGTCATGCTAGCTAGTTCATACCACCTACACACTGACTTTATGCTAGCGAGCCTAAACCTCCTTGACCATAGCCCTACAACACTAGCGAGCTCCTTCATACCTCTAGGAAGATGGTTAGGATGATCAGGGCTCCGATGCTGTTCATGATCCCGCCGTAGTAGGCAACCAGGGACTCGCGGCAACCTCGCGTCCAGATGTTGAGTTCCTCGATGCGGTGGTCGTAGTCGTAGTGGGCAGAGTTGTTGGTCAGATGGTGTTGGAGGCAGGGTCTCGGAGAACCAGGGTTACAGCAGCTGAATGGAACGCTGTCCATCAGGAACTTCCCCTCCACGTTGCTCATCACACGGCTAGGAGGAAGTAGGCTGGTCGTTAGCACTGCTGTCACTCTGTGCCGGACTGCTTACGTAGAGCTACAAAAATGCTAATGGACCCATAGCTAAGACGAGGGTCTGTTTTAACGCTCTTTACAAAGCTTGAGTTATATGCCACATCAAATGTATTTAAGAGAGGCCGATACGGCTGATGGGAAATGTAGTTTTCATTGTGGTCCCTGTTCTTTGTACTTGGGTAGATCTCTCTATCTAGTGTACTCTGTAGAAAGCGCCATACTGGTCTGGAGATCATAAACAGAATTTGTGATCAGGCATATCTAGAACATACCAGACACCACATGGAACAAGGCTGGAAGGACCCCCCACCTAGGGGATCAGGGCCGCTCTGTGACTGGCAGGAATGTCAGAGAGGCGTAGCCTTTGGCAGTAAGTGACAGCTAGCTGTTAAAATTGGATTATAGGAAGCATCCGCTTGTTGCTATCGTCAGAGAGAGCAAGAGATGGAGGTATCTCCTAAGTTCATTATTCAGGTGAGCACGCCATCGCGATGTGTCAACATCTGAGATCCTCTTACTCTAAAGACTAAAAGGAGCTTCCTGTTGCTGGGGGTGATGCTGGCTGTGAAACAATGATGGATTCAAGAGTTTAAAACAACATGAGAGCACCTTCCCCTAATGAACCACTCCCCTCTTCCTGATCTGAAGGCTCATATGAGGAAGCTTGTGCTTCCAACACGACTCAAAGTCAATGCAACTCTGAATCTGCTGATATTCAGAGTTGATGAGCGATGAGAGAACTTTGAGGCCTACACAGAAGCTAAGGAATTGTTAGACTTGTAGCTCGCTTGTCTTATCTCATGGAGCACAATTAGCTCATCAGAGATGTGTGTTTGTGTTTGATTATACCCTGTCGTGACAAGAAAGCTTGTAAGCTGAAGCTAAGTGAGAATGAGATCCTTCTGGATTATGGACTTACGCGAAGCTGCCTTCACCAGCTCTGACCTCCTATGTACCTACCTACCTCCTCCCAAATACCTGCTTCGTTTATCCTATCCTGACCCATTCTAAAGCACACCCTTTACCTCTCAAGATCAACCAGTTCCTCTTTGTTGCTGCTTAGTGTGGTCTCAACATCTGACCTCTGACCCCCAGCAGAGCACAATCATTCACAGTGCTTTAGATCATCATCTTTTTCTTTTCATTCTCCTTCTCTCAGGGCTTCAGTTCGAGAAGACTTGGACTCCATCTCGAGATGGTTCCACAGTGTGATGTTTCCCTGGTGTCTGCTGAAGTTAGGATGAAGAGCGTGAAGAGGAGGATAAGCGGTACTCACTCTTTGACCTCGTCGTTGCTCATGTCCAGGTAGCGGTTGCTGATCCACTGGACCTCAAACCAGTCCCGGTAGTTGTTGTTCCCGCAGCAGCGGAACTCGATCTGGGTCATGTCCAGGGTCCTCTTCATGAAGCAGCGCCCAGGGGTGTCGGTGTCCTTGTAGAAGCGGATCCCGTTCCTCAGGCCCTCGGCCAGCGTGAGGTAGAGGGCGAACTGCGTGAGGAAGCAGAGCAGGGCGGTGATCAGCAGTAGCACGTTGAAGCCACAGCAGAACAGCAGGTAGTTCTTCAGCAAGGGCTTCCACTTGGGGAACTTGGCGGGGTCCAAGGAGTCGTGGCAGGCCTTCCCTCCAAAGGCGTTGAGCCCACAGGCCATCAGCCCCACCAGGATCAGAAGGTTGGGCACAAAGTGGCTCTCGTTGTTGTCCATCATCTCGCTCCTCTTCCGGAGCTCGATCTTGAAGAAGATGCCTAGGCTGAAGATGAGGATGCCCACCATGACGGAGAGCCAGTAGAGCAGCCACAGAGCCTGGGCCAGCTTCACCCGCTTGGGCAGGTCAAACTTCATCGGCATGAACGCCATTTTAACACTATCGTATTTCTTACCTGAAGTGAGCCAAACTATAACCCCCTACCAAAAAGGTGTTTTCTCCAGAGCAACACACTCCAAGCTTGTATGGTTTTCAATTTCCAGCACTTTGGTCCAAATACTAGGTTGAATTCATCCGGTCCAGGAGGAGGATGACCTCTGCTGCTGGGCAAGGAGTTCCGGTTTCATATCCATAACGCACCTCCACAGGTCAGGAAAGTCCATAGCGCTGGGTGGGCCCGGGGGTCTGCCACCAAACTATCCAAATATTCTCCTCAAATCCTCGTCAGCACTCCGGTGCATGTGGAGGCGGTCTGCAGGAGTGGGACCCAGCCTGCTGGGCCGCCCGTGCGTCACAGTAAGCTCAGGTAATCAGCCCGGATCATCCTGGGCTCTGAGCCTCTTACCTGCTAATTGGTTTGGAGCCTAAGCAGCCGCTCCCTCTGGAGGAGACGCAGGAACTCTGGAGATGTTTCTGCTCCGCCGCAGCGCCCGGTGGCTTGGGGCCGGAGAAGCCAGAGAGTGAAAGCTGTGTTTGTGTTGCAGCTGTCGTGCCGGATCCCCCTCCGACAAACCAAGCGCTCTTTGGTTGCACACAATCACACCCAGTGCCGTACAGGTGCTGCCCAGCCTGCCGCAAA
>JAXIVH010000004.1:11635825-11650825 GCA_036785325.1 Urophycis tenuis | reverse complement strand
AAACAGCACACTGTCCTGTAACCACCTGAAAATAACAGCACACTGTCCTGTAACTAGTACATTATAACCAGTCAAATAACAGTACATTCTCCTGTACCCAATACATGACCATGTAACCAGTACATACATATCATAATAGCCCTTTGGCCCATGGTTGCTAGTTTCTTTGCAGGTGCACTCTGGGTAATGTTGTCTCCAGCGCTCTCCTTAAGTGTGTCCTAAGGGTGGAAAGTCTCCCGCAGGACTCCAGTCATCATCACAGCTGCACGCCGACGTCAGCTGTCACTCACTGCGCGTCAGAGGCGAGGGGGAGAGGGAGTGTGCGTGTTTGTGTGTGTGGGGGAGAGCGAGGGGGATAGAGAGAGTGTGTGAGTGAGGGAGGGAGGGGGGGTCCCTGCCTGTCTCGTGCTGTGCAAGCCCCTCCGTCTGCGGAACACAACCGCGCGCAGCCGTTACCGAGGGGCGTCGAACCCGAGTCAGCGATGAGGACGGCAGCGCGCGAGGTTTAGTGCGTCTCTCTGGACACGCCAGGCTCGGTGCGCGCGGAGTGGGAAGGATCTTCCATGTTTGTGCTCGAGGAGGTGATGAAGAGGAGAGGGAGGGTCGTGGTCGTGGCGGGCTTGTGTGTGTCCTTTCTCCTCGGGACGTGGATGAACCTCCTCCCGGGGCTCGAGCCCCGAGCCGGGAGCGGTGGCGCCCCGATGGGCCGTGAGGAGCACGCGCGCCCTGCGGCAGAAGAAACGGGAGATTCGCGTCTTCACGTCGGAGGGGTCTGCGGGACAGACCGGCGTGTCGGGGTCCCGCCGGACCCCCCTGGGAGCCTCCATGAGCTGGAGCTCCAGATCCGCGAGCGATACGACGAGGTTTTGCGGTACCGACAGCAACTCCAGGCTCGCCGGCCGGGTCACGCGGACCCGGGCCGGCCGCTGGACAGGAGGAGACTGATGGATCTAGAACCGGGACACGCCTCGGACCCTGCACGGGACCCGGCCCGGGCCTCCGGCGGGACCGTTATCGTGCGTGTACGCGGAGACCCGACGGCGCTACCCAGAAGCCCGACCGGGACCGGCGGGGCTCCGCCGCTGGGCTGCGGCAGCATGGCCGATGTGACGGACGTGCAGTACCTGGGCTCCGGGTACACCAAGGCGGTCTACCGGGCGGCCCTGAACCGGAGCCTCTCCGTGGCTCTCAAATCGGTGGATCTGGCGGGACATGACATGGAGAACTGCGCGAGCAGGTACGGGGACACCGGAGCCTGCTACCGGCTATCCTCCTTCAAGATCATCAAAGAGATGGTCCTGATGGAGACCCTGCAGCACCCCGGAGTCCTCAAGGTAGGAGCCATGTGTTATCTCTGACAGCACTGTCCCGAGGGACACATCACAGACATACACCATGTCAATTGATTAGATTAGACGCGATTATACACAAACACACGCACACGCACACGCACATGCACACACACAGGATATCAACGTTTTGTATACAAAATGAAAAGTCCTGCTAGAAGGCTGGAAGCAATAATCCATTCAGGATTAAATAAAACCGAGATATCCTCGTTAATCACAGATTAAATCTGCACATTGCAACAATTTTACTGATGTAGAAATATGAGGACAAATACAAGATATGAATTGCTCTATGGGTCTGTACCTTCCTCTGTAGCTATGAGTCTGTACCTTCCTCTATAGCTATGAGTCTGTACCTTCCTCTATAGCTATGAGTCTGTACCTTCCTCTATAGCTATGAGTCTGTACCTTCCTCTATAGCTATGAGTCTGTACCTCCCTCTATAGCTATGAGTCTGTACATCCCTCTCTAGCTATGAGTCTGTACCGTTCTCTATAGCTATGATTCTGTACCTCCCTCTATAGCTATGAGTCTGTACCTTCCTCTATAGCTATGAGTCGGTACCTTCCTCTATAGCTATGAGTCTGTACCTTCCTCTATAGCTATGAGTCTGTACCTTCCTCTATAGCTATGAGTCTGTACCTTCCTATATAGCTATGAGTCTGTACCTTTCTCTATAGCTATGAGTCTTTACCTTTCTCTATAGCTTTGAGTCTGTTACCTCCTTCTATAGCTATGAGTCTGTACCTCCCTCTATAGCTATAGAGTCTTTACCTTCCTCTATGAGTCTGTACACTAGCCATACCCCCCCCCCAGCAGAAGTACAAGCAAAACAATCACCATGGAGGTCAGAGGTTAAACCTGAAAGGTTCAAACAATCTGCCAGTGCAGACATGGTTTCATATGTTATATTTAATACTATATATTATGTGTGTGTATGAGTATGTGTGTGCGTGTGAGTGAGTTATTGTGTGTCTGTGTGTGTGTGTGTGTGTGTGTGTGTGAGACTGAGAGAGCAGTGTGTGTGTGTGTGTGAGTGAGTGATTGTGTGTGTGTGTGTGTGTGTGTGTGTGTGTGTGTGTGTGTGTGTGTGTGTGTGTGTGTCTGTGTGTGTCAAAGTCTAGTTGATAGTAATGAGGCAGGGATTAACTTTTTAACCTTTCACCAGAAACATTCTCAGACCTCTCTCTCTCTCTCTCTCTCTCTCTCTCTCTCTCGTCCTCTCCCGCCTCCTCTTCCTGTTCAGCTTCTGCTCTACATCACGTGTCAGTGGCCCCCAAAACACACACACACACACACACACACACACACACACACACACACACACACACACGCACACACATACGGTGTGTCTCTCCCTGCTATCATAATGTATGTATGGACATCCATATGTAGACTAAGGTTCAACTGTAGAGGGAGAGAGAGGGGGGAGATGGAGAGAGATAAATGGAATGTGTTCTTATGAAATGAGAACCAGGCTGAGATGTGTAATCCTTGAGTAGTGGAGGCTATGCCAGATCCTCCATGTTGGGGATAACCACTGACAGTCCTGATGCTGTCTGTCTGTCTGTCTGGCTGGCTGCGAGACACTAATTAACATTCTGTGCGTGTGTGTGTGTGTATGTGTGTGTGTGTGCGCACAGTGTGTGTGTGTGTGTGTGTGTGTGTGTGTGCGTGCGTGTGTGCGTGTGCATGTGTGTGTGTGTGTGTGTGTGTGGTCAGCTGTATGGTTACTGTTACCAGGACAACGGGGGTATCCAGGAGACGGTGACGGCCATCACTGAGCTGGGGAGCCCTCTCGAGATGATCCACCTGCTGCAGACCCCCTGGGAGCAGCGCCTCAGGGTACACACACACATACACACACACACACACACACACACACACACACACACACACACACACACACACACACACACACACACACACACACACACACATACACACACACACGATACACTCACACACGCCAAACCCATGGTGACATGGTGAAGTTGCCATGAAGACAGTAGTCTAGGTGGTTAGTTGCTATGACGACAGAGGGGAGATTGTTCTGGGGCTCCCAGCCCTCGCCTCACTGGTCCTGATCTTTATCACCATGGCGATGCGCTCCAATTACTGCCTCCCCACTTCCTGTGATCCCCACGCCTCCCCTCTCTTTCTCTCTCTTTCTCTGTCTCTCTATCTCTGTTTCACACACACACACACACACACACACCACATCACAGCAATAACACAACTACAAACCACCAAGACTACAGTGTGTGTGTGTGTGTGTGTGTGTGTGTGTGTGTATAGATCTGTTTGAGTCTGGTGAGGCTGCTGTACTTCCTGTCTCGCTCCCCGCTGGGCTCCGTGTCTCTGCTGGACTTCCGTCCCCGTCAGTTTGTCCTGGTGACGGGCAGCTGAAGGTGACCGACCTGGACGACGCCACGGCCCAGGAGGCGGCCTGCACGCGGCTGACTGCCGGTCAGCCTGCACCCTGGTCTTCCCCGCGCGCAACTTCACCCTCCCCTGCAGCAGGGGGCGTTGTGAGAACATCAACGAGAAGAGAAACCTCTACAACGCCTACAGGTAGGACAGGTGTCCCGCCGAACCACCTCCACAGGTAGGACAGGTGACTTGTGATACCACCTCTACAGGTAGGACAGGTGTCCCATCAAACCACCTCCACAGGTAGGACAGGTGTCCCGCCGAACCACCTCCACAGGTAGGACAGGTGACTTGTGATACCACCTCTACAGGTAGGACAGGTGTCCCATCAAACCACCTCCACAGGTAGGACAGGTGTCCCGTCAAACCACCTCCACAGGTAGGACAGGTGACTAGTGATACCACCTCTACAGGTAGGACAGGTGTCCCGTCAAACCACATCTACAGGTAGGACAGGTCACCACTCATAGGAGGACATGGAGGACAGGTGATATATCAGGGTGATGGGTGGGAATGGAGTCTCCATCAGAATCCCTCATGAATATTTTCCTATTCCAGTCAGATTCTCTGAAGGAGGTTGACATGACTCTCTTATTAAGATGGAAGAAGTTAGCATGTTAACGCCTGGACAAGAGAAATGAAACCAGACGTGTGTACGAATGTTTTCATCACACCATGGTGAGGTGAACTGTGTTTGTGTTTGGCAGATTCTTCTTCACCTACCTGTTACCTCACAGCGCTCCCAGTGCACTGCGCCCCCTACTGGACAAGATTGTCAATGCCACCGGTTAGTTCAGCTCAGAATGAAACCGCAACCTCTCTCTCCTCTCTCTCCTCTCCTCTCTCTCTCTCTCTCTCTCTCTCTCTCTCTCCTCTCTCTCTCTCTCTCTCTCTCTGTCTCAACCTGTCTGTCTCTCCCTCTCTCTCTCTCTCTCTTTCTTTCTCTCTGTCTCTATCTGGTGTGATTATCAGTGATGGTATGTCAACAAGCAGGACACAACAAGCCATAGCTATAAAGGCTGACGGGGCATTCTATCCCCCCTCTCTATTTCTCTACATCTCTCTCTCTCTCTCCATCCCTCTCTCTCTTCCTCTCTCTCTCTCTCGAACACTGTAACTGGACTATTGATAATGCAGTAATAACACTGTAACTGGACTATTGATAATGCAGTAATAACACTGTAACTGGACTATTGATAATGCAGTAATAACACTGTAACTTGACTATTGATAATGCAGTAATAACACTGTAACTGGACGTGTTCCCCAGGAGAGCTGCACTGGGGCGTGGAGAGGACTCTGTCAAAGATGGAGGAGGTTCTCCATCTCTACCAGACAGGCCGTCACCTGCAGAGCCTCAACCACAGCACCACAGGTAACCACACCCAAGTTAACACCTGCGAAGGCAAATACTTTCCAAAGCCCGGCACTGTAGATAGTAAGAGCTAACATGAGCCAGGTAGTTTGAACTGGACTGGCTAAGTGACTCTGATGAGATGAGATATGATTCATCAGGACATTGTTTACCGCGCGCTATGTCAGGCTCACCACGGTTTGTTCCACTCTGATTGGTCGAACTTACGTGGCTGTCGTGACAAGTCACGACTGGATTCACACACAAACATACGATGCAGGACTGTAGTTTATTCTCCGCTCATTCTCCTCCTCCTCCTCCAGGCTATAAGGAGGTGCTGGACTCCTCCATCCCAGAGCAGGAGGTGCGTTGCTGGCCGTCCTACCAGCACGACGCCTGCCTGCTGGCGGTGTTTGACCTGCGGGAGGCGCTGAGCGTGTGTGAGAGCCACGCCACTGCCACGCCTTTGTGTTCACCAATCAGACCACATGGACAGGTACTGCCAACGCACTGCTAGCCCTGGCGCTATGCTAACCCGGCGCAATGCCAACCTGGTGCTGGGCTAACCCAGTGATGATCTCTGTCGATGTCTCTCTCTCTCTCTCTCTCTCTCTCTCTCTCTCTCCAGGCCACCATCTGGTGTATTTTAAGTCTGGCTGGTCTGGTTTGAGGCGGGCCTATGGACAGCTCACCTACATCCGATTGACCAGCTGATCCGAACAAACACTCTGAGTGGACCAACACGTGCTGTGTGATGGGCTCCGGCAAACGGAGCCGTGGAGGATGTGATTGGATGGTTTGAATGCAGGGTTCTCAGAGCACTTTTCTGCTCCGGTATGACAGGGTCGTTCTGCTGCTCATTAGGAGCGCATAACTCTATCAGGGTCAAAGGTCAGCCCCCCAATCACAACTCTATCAGGGTCAAAGGCCAACCACCAAGGCTCGACAATCTAGCAAGGCGAAACGACAACCAACCAAAAGCAAATAAGTGATGATTGTAATAGTTATGACAGTAAGACATCATTGTGATCTGATGTATTGTGATGTGATGTGATGTAACGTCAGTGGAATGTTTTCTCTATTT
This sequence comes from Urophycis tenuis, assembly GCA_036785325.1. NCBI lineage: Eukaryota > Metazoa > Chordata > Actinopteri > Gadiformes > Phycidae > Urophycis > Urophycis tenuis. The sequence goes on along the minus strand of JAXIVH010000004.1, from coordinate 11,644,605 downwards.
ATTGTCGAGCGGAACGGAGGGAGGTTGTGTGTGTGATTCTTATTTCCAAAGGAAATGCCCAGTGCCGGTCAGCAAGGCATCGGAATGTGCTTTCAGTGAAAGTGGACCAGGTCTCGGGTGTCCAACCAGTATTATGGGATGTCCTGAGTTTGAAGAATAAAATACTACCTTGATGAGAAGGGCTCTGTGTGATTTCATACGTTCATGTCCTTTGATTGTTGTTTATCTTTATTGATTATTGGAGGACGATAGTTATTCACCCATAATATCCAGCCTATAGCACACACACACACACTCTCATAGACACACACACACACACTCTCTCCCTGCTCATTAAGTTGAGTTTTGCTCTGCTGATCTTAAATAGTGGGACTCTTCTGTTAATGGAATGAGAGAGAGAGAGAGGTGATATCTGACCTACACCTCCCCCACATGTAACCCCTCAAATAACCCCTCTCTCACACACACACAGCAGTAGGCTAATTCATATGTGGGCAAGTAGGTCTAGTTTGGAGCCTCACCATACTAACTCATTTAACAAAAATCAAGGCTACAGCAACCTGGGGCGAAGCTAACCCTGAGCTATGCTTACTTACAGTGAGGATAAAATAACCCTGAAGCTAAACTAACACTGGAGGCAAACTAACCTGGGGCTAAGCTAACCTTTGGGCTTAACTAACCTGGGGCTAGTCTAAGCTAGTTGTGTTTTGCTATGACTCAGTGGGGGGGGGGGCCCTGCTCGGTGGGGGTTGTGTGTTTGGAGGGGAAAGGTCATAGGTCGGGTGATGGGGGGGGGGGGGGGGGGGGCAGGACCAGGTCCCTGTTGGGTTCTGTTTATTTTCACGGAGAACTCTGGAACAGTCCGGCTCTGTTACCTTGGAGACGGCTTGAAGAGAGGCTCGGTACCAAACCATGTGTGAGTTCTGCCTGTGTTGTGTGTGTGTGTGTGTGTGTGTGTGTGTGTGTGTGTGTGTGTGTGTGTGTGTGTGTGTGTGTGTTTGTGTCTGTGTCTCCAATCTAAGTTGTGTGTCTCCAATCTTAGATGTGTGCTTGCTTTGCATTGTGTGGGTGTTGTGTTTGTGTGTGTGTGTGTGTGTGTGTGTGCATAATTAAGTCTCTGTGCGTTAACACGTGTTCCTGATGTCTGTTTGGTTTCAGAAAGTCAACTGACAGCGCTCTGTCTCCCTCTAGTGGTGAGCACCTGACCAAACGTCTTCAAATAAAACCCATTAAATTTGAGCGTTTCACTTTAGCGTTCCTGGTAATGCTCAGTTGCCACGGGTGCTTCACCCTTCCTGACACCTGGACCTCCTTCAATTTGCACACTGCCCCCACAGATATGACGCCATCGCCCTGGCAGTATGCACCGCCCTCCCTTGGGTAAGGGTAACACACCGTTATGTTGCTGTTGGGGGAGTCGAAGTATTTTGCTCCAAGAGCTGGGAATGCAGATTCAGTTACCTCTCAGGAGTGAAGTGTAGCAAAAGTCACATTTAAAAAGAGCTGTCTGTATTTCCAGCTCTTGGGGCAAAATACTTGAACAATTGATGCTTAAAAATAAATGATTAGGCCTATTCACCCATTAATATCTATGGACACGTTTACAGATTTGTCTACACATTTACAGATCTAAATACCACACAAATCTGAAAACAGATTTTGAGTAGATTATTTCTAAAAACTTATTTACAAATGTTATTATGCACACACAGATTGAGAAACAGTTACACAACCCTCCGCTCACATTTGTAAATAGTTTTGCTACAATAAAGGCCCCATGTTGGCACCCTATGTGTCTCACTGTATGTATGAGACATAAAACACAAATGTATAGCCCTAAATGCTAACATGCAACTGTAGGCCTACTGCACTATATTGACAGTCGTAATGACCAGTACTATTGTCAGTTATTACAATGACTATTCCAGATTTGTTTCCGCCTGACTGGACGCACGGTGGCGCTGCCTCCCCAGCGGCCTCCCAGAGGAAGCCTCCCCGGCGTCGACGCTCTGCAGGCGGCAGGATTCAGCAGCCGCTCCGCTGGCGGGGGAAGCGCTGTCTGCCAAAGCAGGCGGAGTCGGAAACGCGACAAGGCAGAGAGTCGCCCTCCCCCCAGACCGAAGGAAGGCGCTGGTGTGTGTGAGTGTGTGTGAGTGTGTGTGATAGTGGAGTCAAGCGAAAATAACGTGATCAACAGCCCCCCGGGAGCCACCAGCGTGTCTCGGACGGACGTTTCCCCGCGACGGGCTGCTGAACACCGAGGCGTCGGGCCGCAGCGTGGAGCAAAGCCGTCCGCCTCTGCGCGAGAAGCCCGAGGCCGACGCTCCGCCGAACCTCCGCTCGTCCCTGAAGAGAGCCGCCACAGAGCCGTCGTAGCCGGGGAACCTCTTGACTAATGGACGGGCTCGCCGGGAGTCTGGGTGAGTGTTGGGAGTGGGTCTGGAGCGGGTCCGGAGTGGGTCTGGAGCGGCGGGCTGTTTGCGGCAGATGGCGGTGGAATGCGCGCTATCCGCTGCGCTACAGACACGTGTCACTACTGTGTACATGCTCGGGGACCCCCGCTGCGGGAGGTGTCGGGGCTTTATCGGTCAGCCCGCAGTACTGACATTACTGCGTCGTCTCTGCGTCAGTAGACTGGTCCGGTGAGACCACCACAGACCACCGGAGCTAGACCCCCGCTGCGCGCCTGCAGCCTCGGGCTGCTAACAATGCAAAGAATAATGACGTTTTTCAAGTGTAAATGACGTCAGGGGGGTCTGTGATCCGGGTCTGGCAGACAAAGACACAGGAAGTGGTGTTGTTCACCCCGTCTCGCACGCTTGCCTGTTGCCTATCTCGTGTGTGTGTGTGTGTGTGTGTGTGTGTGTGTGTGTGTGTGTGTGTGTGTGTGTGTGTGTGTGTGTGTGTCATTATGGCACGTTGTAAATTGATGCGCGTGGAGATTCCTTCCTTGTTTGACACAATAACGCCTCTATCTAGGGCCTGGTGGCTCCACTGCTCTGAGAGATTCAGTGGTCTGATGGAGATATGTGAGACATGTTCATCTAATCAAAAGTAAAATATAGAATGCATTATGTCAAATGAAACAAAAGGGATGGAGAGAGAGAAAGAGTTTGTGTGAGTGAGTGAGTGTGAGTGAGAGAGAGAGAGAGAGAGAGAGAGAGAGAGAGAGAGAGAGAGCTAATCCTGATCAAGAGTAATCAGTTAGATCCCTCCCATAAAACTAATCTGTGATTATAATCCAATAATAATCTCTAATTCTGACCTGGCAGTCTCTCTGTCTCTAATTCTAACCTGGCAGTCAGTCTCTTGCTCTCTCGCTGACGTTATGAACCAAAATCAAATATTAAATCACTCATTTCCTGTAAACCAGAAAAATTAATGTGATTGGTGGACCAGGCCAGAGTTAGGCTTATTATTCTAACCAATCGTAGTTAAACATGAAACATTATGCACGGATGTGTTTTTGATGAGGCTTCTCCACGACCGGCCAGCAGACAGGGAAGCCTGTTTACCAAAGACATCAACTTCAGGTCACAAACAGGATCTTCAGTCAGCCAATCACAGAGGTCCTGAGGCAGATGTGTTCTAATGACTGGTTAACCTCCTCCCTCCTCCCTCAGCAGCCAATGACAGACACTCTTGACTATTTTAACTGTCAAATAGATGGTAAAAATAGACTGGTCTGAAGCCAGGTGTCACACAGACACACACACACACAACACACACACACACACACACACACACACACACACACACACACACACACACTGCCCCCCACACAGCACCCCACAGAATCATAACATAAACAAAAACACACACATACCTGCAGCCTCATAAAGTGTGGGTGACCAGAAGCTTCTCTGTGTCTGTGCCCTGCAGAGCTAAAGCTAGCTGAAGCTAAAGCCGCTCTGATGTTTGACTGGAGTTCAGATAGTTTGGGTCGGTTGAATCATTATCAAGGTGGACCTTTGAGGTCAATAAAATGTCCCACGATGCATTGCAATGTCTGGTGAGAGAGTATAAGAGGCGAAATCAAGCATCACGCTTTGCAGGGATAGCAGCGTGGTGGATGTGTCTCACCTCCCCGCCTTCTCTTTATCTCTTCCTCCTTTTTCATCTAACATTGTCAGACAGACATTTTGAGCAGACTATTGGGAAATGAATGTTGCCTGTCCGCCAAAGAAGATTTATCGCGTAGTGCATGCGTATGCGTGTCTCACTGATTGGCTGAGATGTTTCTCTCCAGCTCAACGCGTACCTCAGGGCAGAAGCTGTTGGGGTCGGATCCCCCGTGCACGAACCAGTCCACCGCGTGACCTTGTGAACCCCCTCGGTGGCTGCTCCCCTGGTGAATGGTGGATGCTGATTGGTCTTCCTGTAGCATCCTCACAAAGGCTTTCCTTGATTGACGGCACTTTCTGCGGGTTGATTGGTCGGCCGCAGCTGTCGCTCACACTAGCCCCACCCGCGCTTTTCTTCATTGGTCAAATTCTGACATCACATTGTCAAGAACCAATAGAGAAGGAGGACAAGTGTGCGAGCATATTGACCTAGCTTAGCTAGTCTAGGCTCATAACCAATTGTTACAATAGTTAAGATAGGCTCATAGCCTATTGGGTTAGTTTAGCTAAGCTAGGCCAACCATAGGTTAGCTGCTAGCACCTGGCTCTTGACCCCTGACCTCTGATCACCACAACATTGATCTGCTGGGGGCGGGGAGGAGGGGTATTTTTAGCTGTCTGTCACCTACAAATCACTAATGTGCTGTGTGGTGCATTCCAACACACACACACACAGACACACAGACACAGACACACGCACACAGACACACACACACACACACACACACACACACACACACACACACACACACACACACACACACACACACACAAACACACAGTACGATGTTAGTCTGCCTGTTGAGGTCCTGTGGGCACTTCTGTGCTGTAGTACTAAGTTAGTACTTTAGTACTACAGTACTATGTTTAGTGCTATGTTACTACTGTTGTACTTGATTGTATTTGGGCAGTGCTATGGTAGTACAGTGGTGGTACGTTGATGTTAATGTGGTACTGCTGTGATTGCACTCTTAGTACTATGCAAGTACTGTGGTAATATGGTAGTAGTATGTTAGTACTGTTGTGCAATTTAGTACTGTGGAGTACTCTCACTGGTAGACTGCACGACAGAGTAAGGGACAGGCTGGCACTTGTCTAAAAGACACACACACTCACTCACACACACTCACACACTCAGACACACACACAGTCCCCTATATTAACTGGCATGTAGACACATGCAACCATTTCAAGGTAACATTTCTATAGGTCTGTCTGTCTGTCTCTCTGTCTGTCTGCCTGTCTGTCTGTCTGTCTGTCTGTCTGTCTGTCTGTCTCTGCCTGTCTGTATTCCCGCTGCTATGTCAACAATGATACATTAATCATTAGCCCAAACTTGTCTCTCTCTATCACAAACACACACACACAGACGTGTTGACATGGTTTTGATAACTGTCTGTGGATACCCTCTCTGCTGAGGTGGATGTGTTTGTTTCCATGTGTGTGTGTGTGTTTTAGTGGGCATGTGTGTGTGTGTGTGTGCGTGTGTATGCGGGCACCTGTGTGTGTGTGCTGTAGCTTTATTGGGATTGATCCCAGTTGGATATTCATTAACTTCTCCCACTAAGAGCGAGGCGGGCACACATACACACACATTAAGGCCATCCTACGTAGAGCCATAAAACCAACAGGAAACAAAGCTTTATCTGTCCTCCAGGACTACCAGTTGCTCTGTATGGTTCATCCAGTCCCTCACTCATCCACCAATCAGTCACTCATTCACCCATCAGTCCAGACCCTTCAGATCAGCCTCTAGTTGTCATGTTCAGAAACAAGAGATGTGATTTAGTTCGGCTTAGTGTTAATACCCCAAAGGGACTACACAGGAAGGAGATTTATGGTAGGACAGGAAGTCCAATGTGCCGCGGTTTGAATCCACTTCCTGTCACCAACGTCCTAAGGAGGTGTGGAAAGTAAGCGTAGATAAGGTGCGACTGTTGTAAACTGTTATAGGTTATCTTGATGGCAGCAAGGTTGCCTAGCAACAGCTAAAAAGATGCTTCTTTCAGCGCGTCAGTCGATCTCGTCCGAGAAGCTCTGAAAATGCTACTGCCCTCAGATCTGGCAGAGGAGCACTCAGAAACACGCAGATTCATAAAGAAAAAGCTGTGAGGTGAGAGTGTGTGCGTATGTCGACACGCCCCTATAGACACCACGGGAATGCGCAGCCTGAAGTCAGCGATGCTGGGACACCACGGGCCAAAGGCAGAGAGAGAGGGGGGGGGGGGGGGTCCATGGAGAGAGACGCTGTGATAAAGGCCCTTTACAGACAGACAGACATCGGGACCACCAGACAGGTGGGAGATATGCCAGCCTCAGTGTGTGGCAGGCTTGGGGTGGCTTTAGCCACTGACTCAGCACTGCATTCGAGTCCCAGACACTGCGCAGAACAGGCCGACACTAAAGCACAATTTGCAGTGGCAACTGGTTTTCCAAGTGCAAATGTTATTTGTACTTTTCCTTCGTAGTGTTAATGCATAAAACACTTGTGGTTCTGGATGAGCAATCCGTTGTTGAGAAATCCAGGTAATTAAGGGCGTTCCCAGAACCATGTTTGGTCAGTGGTGGGACCTGACGGGCTGTGGGTGCTGAGCAAATCACAACATGAGTGCAGCTGATGAGGGCAAACGGAGAGCCGCACAGCGTGGAGCAGCCCAGGAGATCTGATGATGAGAACTGTAAACTCTATTTGAAATTATAAGTCATAATACTATATTTAAATCGATTTCAAGAGCAAAATCCCATGCCACCTGCAGGGGGGAGAGGGGGAGGGAGGGGAGAGAGAGAGAGAGAAGAGAGAGAGAGAAGAGAGAGAGAAGAGAGAGAGAGAGAGAGAGAGAGAGAGAGAGAGAGAGAGAGAGAGAGAGAGAGGAGAGAGAGAGAGAGAGAGAGAGAGAGAGAGAGAGAGAGAGAGAGAGAGAGAGAGAGAGAGAGGAGAGAGAGAGAGAGAGAGAGAGAGAGAGAGAGAGAGAAAGAAAATTGGAACCAGATCTGGTTGGAATGTGGGGTGGTAACAGTACACGCTCACACACTGGAGGAGGTGAATGCATCTCATCTACGGCTACATGCTGCTTCTCCCAGGTCAGGTCCTCTCTCACCACAAACTATCAGCATGACTAATGACTCATCTCTGTGTGGATCTGCAGCGGCTTGTCCTGAACAAAGTCATTAGTAACATCAAAGACGACTGGAGACACACAGAAAGTGTGTATGTATATATATATATATATATATATATATATATATATATATATATATATATTTAAGTATAATCTGATGACATCTCCAGATGGGGATAGAAAGTGAAGTACACACATATTTTGTCAAAAGTGACTTTGTTAGCATCATGCTAGCTGAGTCAGGCTATGTGTTAGCTTCGTGCTAGCTGGGTTTGACTACGTGCAAGCTCTTTGCATAGGGGCACAACTACACCGGATGTCGAAATGCTCACTTCCTGATTTGAAAATATTGAGCTATTGGCTAAGTTTGTGTGACCTCATTTCCTCTCTGCAGAACTTCTTATCAAACACAACTTTCTTTTCCCTTTATTTTATTTGTCTGCTCTCTTGGTGTGTGTGTGTGCGTGCATGCATGTGTGTGTATGTGCGTGCATGCGTGTGCATGTGTGTGTGTGTGTGCGTGCATGTGTGTGTGTGTGCGTGCATGTGTATGTGTGTGTGTGCATGCATGCGTGTTCTAAAGAAGCAGAGAGCTGAGGAATGTTACAGACCACTGTGAGATGTGACAAGTACAGGGAACACACACACACACACACACACACGCACACACCACTGCAGGGAATCGTGTGTCATCGTAGATCATCATCATCGTGTCATAACAACATCATGACATCATAAATCATTGTGACATCATAAATCGTCCTTGATGTTTCGTCATGACATCATACAACCTGGTCATGTCATTATGACATCACCACTGATACCTGTATACCGCTGTTACCTTTACTTGCACTGTACCCCCAGTAGAACTGCTGTTACTTCTGCTGTACTAGTAGTGTCTACCATAGAGCGTCATCCGGTGTTACTTGTGAGTCGATCCGTTGTCACCTCTACCAGAGTAGAAGCTGTTGTTACTTCTACTTTCCTCTGAGTGTTGACTTAGAAAAGACTCCAAAGACTTGGTGTTTGAGCAGTGCCTTGTTAAAATGTGTGTCCGTGCCTCCACACCGTTACGCTCTGCTTCAAACGGGGGCTGTCCTGCCTGGGGGGGGGGGGGGGTGGCCACGACAGCCCCCCGGGTCTGGTCTGTGGGGTCGTGGTCTAAGGCGGTCCGTGCTCCTCTCCCTCCAGACGACAGCATGTCGGCGCACAGCGCCTCCGACGTGCAGGAGCGCCTGTCCGCGCTGGAGCTGCGCGTCCAGCAGCAGGAGGACGAGCTGATGGTCATGAAGGCGGCGCTGGCCGACGTCCTGCGACGGCTGGCCGCCGCCGAGGAGGCCGCGCCCCCCGCCGCCACCAAGAAACCAGGGAAAGGTGCGTGTGTGTGTGTGTGTGTGTTGGCGTGAAGGATGGAGATACGAGGCTCGAGCAGGTCCAGCTGCTGAGCTGAGGCATGTCTGGCTCCGAGGAGACCGTTCTCAGGTCCCGAAGCAGGAATGTCATGCAGAACACTTTAACGGCCGTGCGATGAAGACAC
>JAXIVH010000004.1:11570970-11635625 GCA_036785325.1 Urophycis tenuis | reverse complement strand
CACAAATGGATCAAAGTTCACCCTTCAAAGAGTGTGTGTGATGTTCATTATGTCTTTTAGTGTCTGGTGTACTGTGTAACACTCTGTGTGCTTGTGCGTGTGTGTGTGCAGCCTACCAGATCGTCCGGGCAGGTCAAGGGTCATGAGGGCAGTGTGTTCACATTGTGTCAGATGAGGAACGGCACCCTGCTGACCGGGGGAGGGAAGGACCACAAGATCATCCTCTGGGACCATGACCTCCGACCTGAGAGAGAGATAGAGGTACACACACAAAAACACACACACAAACACACTGGACCCTGACCTCTGACCTGAGAGAGAGATAGAGGTACACATACACAGACACACTGACCTCTGACCTGAGAGAGAGATAGAGGTACAACACACAGACACACACTGGACCCTGACCTCTGACCTGAGAGAGCTGGAGCTATACACACACACCCCGACTCCTGGTTCTCCAGTGTTGATGGTTCTGTCCTGCAGGTTCCAGAGCAGTATGGAACCATCCGGGCGGATGGCTGAGGGGCGGGGGGAGGAGTTTCTAGTCGGCACCTCCAGGAACTTCCTGCTGAGAGGAACCTTCAACGACGGCTTCCAGGTGGAGGTTCAGGTGAGACCAGCATGGACCTGAACGCACCCTGGACCTGGTTTTACAGCAGAGCCTGGGCTAGAATAAAACACCACATGAACATCCTGGAGTGTATTGAACCAGGTTTAAACCAGCTGAATGTGTACCAAAATAACAACATGCTGGATGTGTACCAGATTAACAACATGCTGGGTGTATCAGATTACCAACTGCTGGATGTGTACCAGATTAATAGCGTGCTGGGTGTGTTCCAGATTAACAATGTGGTGGATGTGTACCAGATTACCAGATGAATAATATGTGCTGGATGTGTACCATTTTACCTGATTAACAATGTGCTGGATGTGTACCAGATTAGCAACGTGCTGGGTGTGTGCCATATTAGCAACATGCTGGATGTGTACCAGATACCAACGTGCTGGATGTGTTTTTCAGGGCCACACAGATGAGCTGTGGGGGCTGGCGTCACATCCCTTCAGGGAGATGTTTCTCACCTGTGCTCAGGACCCGCCAGGTGTGCATGTGGAACTCCTCGGGACCACTCCCTGGAATGGACCCGGGGCTGGTGGAGGTGAGAGGGGGGGGTGGGGAGCAGGAGACTTGAAATCCATTGCTACACTGGATGCCACACTAAAGAATGGGGGTGTTTTTTCTGTGGTAACCGTGATAAGGGGTGAGTTTCCGTGTAACCGATAACCATCCCTTTGTTTCCAGGAGCATGGCCACTGTGCGGTACTTCCACCCCAGTGGAGCAGTCGTTGCCATAGGAACCCACTCTGGAAAGTAAGTAGCCCTCTGGAGCTTTCATCATCGCTGTATGATTTGTATCTATATGACCTGTGCTCTGTGGGGCTCCTCAGGTGGTACATTCTGGATACTATATCTATCTGTTGTAACCCCGTCTCTACTCAGGTGGTACATTCTGGATACAATATCCATGTGTTGTAACCCCGTCTCTACTCAGGTGGTATATTCTAGATGCTATATCTATGTGTTGTAACCCCATCTCCATTCAGGTGGTACGTTCTGGATGCTATATCCATGTGTTGTAACCCCGTCTCCACTCAGGTGGTATATTCTGGATGCTATATCTATGTGTTGTAACCCCGTCTCCACTCAGGGTGGTATGTTCTGGATGCTGAGACCACCGACCTGGTGGCCATCCATACGGACGGGAACGAGCAGCTGTCTGTCATGCGCTTCTCCGTAGGTGGGTGGAGCTAACATGCTTAGAGCTTCCTGTCCGGAGCGCCATGGTAACCAAGCTCCTCTGAAATGTGACAGTACCACAGTACAGTGGTGGGGAACTGGGGGAACCTGGGAATTGTTCACTGATTAGTAGTGCAAAATATAAGGCTCCAGGGTTCCATTAGAACGGACCCAAACAGCTCAGGTGTGAAAGTGCCCTTAAGGAATTCCTGTCTGTGACTCCGCCCCCTGCAGACGGAGTGCTGCTGGCCGTGGGTTCCCATGACAACTTCATTTACCTCTACACCGTGGCAGACAAAGGGCCGAAGTACACCCGCTATGGGAAGTGCACTGTAAGTTTGTGTGTGTGTTGTGTGTGTGTGTGTGTGTGTGTGTGTGTGTGTGTGTGTGTGTTATAAGATGGAGATAAGAGAAGGAATATATAATTGATTGATTGATTGATTTCAGGGACATTCCAGCTACATCACACACCTGGACTGGTCTCCTGACAACAACTTCATCATGTCCAACTCCGGGGACTATGAGATTCTCTACTGTAAGTAGAGCGGTCCTTCAGGCAGCTAGCAGGACACCTATAGCTAGCTTTTACAGTAGTTGATACAGTGCAGTAGTGGTTCTTATGCTAGTAGGGCAGATCACTTATGAGGTTTGCACTGTGTGCAAATCTGGGTTCGTAGCGATAATTTCTAGCATATGCTGTGTTAGCACACTAGCTGTGTTAGCATGCTGGCTGTGTTCACGTGCCGGATGTGTTAGCGCTGTGAATGTGAAGTATGCTGGCTATGTTGGCATGCTAATTGTGTAGTATGCTAGATATGTTAGCATGCTGGCGGTACCAACTGTATTAATGTGCTGACTGTGTTTGCTCCACCAGGGGACGTTCCAAACGGCTGTAAACTGATCAGGAACCGCTCCGAATGTAAAGACATCGACTGGGCCACCTACACCTGCGTGCTCGGATTCCACGTATTTGGTTAGTGTGTGTTTTGTATTATGTTAGTGGGTGTCTCATGCTCACATGTTAATGATGATGTATCTGTAGTGGTGGTGGCCTCACATGTTAATACATGGCTTGGCTTTGGCCTCATGTTAATGATGACATTGTGTGTAGGGGTGTGGCCTTATGTTAATAATGACATTGTGTGTACTGTAGGGGTGTGGCCCTCATGTTCATAATGACATTGTGTGCAGCGGTGTGGCCTCATGTTACAGTCAAAGTCAAAGAAGCTTTATTGTCAATCCCTTCACATGGCAAGACATACAAAGGAATCAAGAGTACGTTTCTCACCCTCCCACAGGTGAAACAGATTAAGTACACAGGCACAACAGGCACAACATGCAGGACAAGGACATTCCTAATACTAAAACTAAAGTAACATGCCTACAGATAAGACAGAAAGATTTTTTTTAAAGATAAGATACAAGTAGTAAAAATAAAATATGCAATGTGCAATGTCGGAATCTACTGTTATATGAGGTAGGAATAACAGCAGCAATAAGTAGCTTAATAGATAGTGCAAACAGTAGAGTGCAAAAGAACAGTACGGACAGTAAGGAATTTGCTGGTAATAGTAATAGTGAAAATAATAATAAAGGTGCAAGAGACATATGACAGATTATGTGACATTGTGTGTAGGGTGTGGCCTCATGTTAATAAATGACATTGTGTGTAGGGGTGTGGCCTCATGTTAATAATGACATTGTGTGTAGGGCTCTGGCCTCATGTTAATAATGACATTGTGTGTAGGGCTGTGGCCTCATGTTAATAATGACATTGTGTGTAGGGCTGTGGCCTCATGTTAATAATGACATTGTGTGTAGGGGTGTGGCCTCATGGTAGTAATGACATTGTGTGTAGGGGTGTGGCCTCATGTTAATAATGACAGTGTTTAGGGGTGTGGCCTCATGTTAATAATGACATTGTGTGTAGGGGTGTGGCCTCATGTTAAAAATGACGTTGTGTGTAGGGGTGTGGCCTCATGTTAATAATGACATTGTGTGTAGGGCTGTGGCCTCATGTTAATAATGACATTGTGTGTAGGGGTGTGGCCTCATGTTAATAATGACATTGTGTGTAGGGCTGTGGCCTCATGTTAATAATGACATTGTGTGTAGGGATGTGGCCTCATGGTAGTAATGACACTGTATGTAGGGGTGTGGCCTCATGTTAATAATGACAGTGTTTAGGGGTGTGGCCTCATGTTAATAATGACAGTGTTTAGGGGGTGTGGCCTCATGTTAATAATGACATTGTGTGTAGGGGTGTGGCCTCATGTTAATAATGGACATTGTGTGTAGGGGTGTGGCCTCATGTAATAATGACATTGTGTGTAGGGGTGTGGCCTCATGTTAATAATGACAGTGTTTAGGGGTGTGGCCTCATGTTAAAATGACATGTGTGTAGGGGTGTGGCCTCATGTTAATAATAACATTGTGTGTAGGGGTGTGGCCTCATGTTAATAATAACATTGTGTGCTAGGGGTGTGGTCTCATGTTAATAATAACATTGTGTGTAGGGGGGTGGCCCTCATGTTAATAATGAGAGTGTTTAGGGGTGTGGCCTCATGTTAATAATAACATTGTGTGTAGGGGTGTGGCCGGAGGGCTCCGATGGGACGGACATCAACGCCCTGGTCCGGTCTCACAGCAGGAGGGTGATCGCCCTTGCTGACGACTTCTGTAAAGTTCACCTGTTCGCCTACCCCTGCTCACGGGCCCAAGGTAGCACACCTGTCAGTCTGTCCTGTCTGCTTGTCTCCTTGCCTGTCTGTCTTTCTGGTGTCTGACTGTCTGTCTGTCTACTAGTCTGTCTGCCTACTGGTCTGTGTGTTTCCTGGTCTGGATTAGAGGTTGCTGCCTGCAGACTGGTTCACTTCCTGTTTACTGATTCCTGTTTCCTGCAGGCTCCCCAGCCATAAGTACAGCGCCCACAGCAGTCACGTGGACCAACGTGAGCTTCCTGTACAACGACAGCCACCTGGTGTCAACAGGGGGGAAGGACACCAGCATCATGCAGTGGAAGCTGGTGGAGGAAGAGCCCCGCCCTCTCTCTGGGGAGGGACCTCGGAGGACCGACCCCACCCCCCTCCCTCTTAACTCCACCCCCGTTCAGGAGCCCGCCGAGGAGCCTGTAGCCAATGGGATGAAGGAGAGCTTACCCGAAAACCCCGCCCCACTCTGAGTCGACCCCGCCCCCCTCCGACAGCACAGCCAGTCCCAAGGACAGCCTGGACCCCAGTGAGGACACACCCACTCCGAGTGAGGACACGGCCACTCCTAGCGATGAAGCCCTGCCCCCTTTCACCCCACCCCTCCTAGAGAGAGAGAGAGACGGAAAGAGGACATAGTGGGGAGGAGGGAGAGAGATAAATCTAGAGGGAGAGAGAGAGATGGAGGGAGAGGGAGCGGGAGAGATGGGAAAAGAGAGATGGAGAGACTGAGGGAGGGAGAGAGAGATGGACTGAGGAAGGGTGGTAGGAGAGAGAGAGAGGGAGGGAGAGAGGCAGGGGGAGACAGGCCTGTTGGGCTCAGTGTTTATTAACCGTTCTGCAGTGTCTCCTGCAGTAGGTCCACGTCCTCACCCTCTCCTCCCCCCTCAGCTCCTCTCCCACTTGTCTCACCCAATCATCCTCTCAACACACCCTCCCCTCCTCCCTACTCACCTTACAGCTGCCCCCACCCCCACCACCAGGCATCAGCCAAAATAGGGTCCGCCGCTTTTGTTAGGTCAGCATCTGGAGTTATGAAGGAATGTGTGTGAGTGTGTGAGTGCTGTGTGTGTGTGGAGAGTGTGTGTGTGTGTGAGAGTGTGCACACGTGCGCGTGTGCATGTATGCATGCAAACCCTCCCCGTAGCTCTGGTAAAACATGTCTGAGTCTTTAAATGATCAACACACACACACACACACACACACATACATACATACATACATACATTACATACATACATACACACACACACACACACACACACACACACACATACAGAATTACCGAGAGATTTCCTAAGGTCTAGCTTGAGGTCCGGTTTAAGATGTGTAGGGGTGGGATGTTGGATATGGTTGGGGGCGGGGTCAGGAGGTTGTTGATGGGCGGGGTTGGGGCGGGGTCAGGAGGTGTTAACAGCGGGGTTGGGGGATGGTTGGGGCGGGGTCAGGAGGTTGTTGACAGCGGGGCTTGGGGGATGGTTGGGGGGCGGGGTCAGGTGGTTGTTGGGGGTGGGGTTGGGGCGGGATCAGGAGGTTGTTGGGGGCGGGGTTAGTGGAGTGAACCAGAGCCACGCTGTGACGTCAGTAGAACTCCGCTTGATGACAGGATGTGAGATCATAGGGCGTAGAGGAGGGTGTAAGATGGTTTCTGGTCCAAGGTCCGCCTCCCAGAGGGCAGCTGTTTATTTGTGATGAATATTTTCTCCTTTGAGCCATATATTTCTTTGAGGTGTTCTGTTAACTGTACTGTACCCGGTCCCAGTTGTGGCGTGGGGGGGTTTCCATGTTTCTGTCTGCATGATGGTTCAGACGAACCAACGCATCTCTCTGCCTCTCTCTCTCATCCAGCCATGGCAGCAGTGGTGTGTATATAATGGGTTTCCTCTTATGTATATTTCTGCCCTCACTTGGTCATGTGTCCTGTTCACCACTACGGGGGGAGACAGTCAGCTGCTCCTCATTTCCTCATCTGTCAACATCTGGTCACATGATGTGTTTTCGCAAATCGGGAGGGGGTTGTTATTCCTGCCACTCACAGAGCGGTGTGCCTAGCCTGGGTGTCCCGAATGTAGAGGGGGGGCTTCCATTCATACTTTAGTATAATCTACCTGTCTATATCTATCGCTCCTTCATCATATTTCTATCTTGTCATTATATTTCTATTGCTCTTTCATCATATTTCTATCTTATGTCATTATATTTCTATTGCTTTTCCATCATCTATCTTTCTAGTGCTCCATCGTCTGTTTTCTGAGATTGTTTTTTTTAATGGAAGGGTTTGAAGAGTTCAGCTTTCAACACTCAAGTGAAACGAGGGGGGTCAGGGAACCCTAGTCTTCGTCAGGGGGGAAGGAAGGGTTTTTTAAACGTTTAGAAAGAGCATCGATCCTGGGGATGAAGAGGAGGGGGGGGGGGGGGTAAGGAGGAGGAGGAGGGGACGGACTGATAAGAGATTTAACTTGATCATGTGATGTGTTTTGAGCCAATCGTATCTCTCATGCATTCCTGTCTGAAGACAGAAACCGTACTGAAGATTTCAAGCATAAAGTAAATAAACATTTAAATCAACGCCTGTTTGGTTCTGTTCTCGCGCCTCGCTGCAGCCTGGTACATTTAACGTCCTCAAATGTCTCCCTGAATCGCGCGTGGTCACGGGCGCTGCGCTCCCTCCGTCCTCCCGACGGTTAGAACTGTTTCTCTTCTCCAGGCGGCTCTGGAGGTCGTGGTCTTGAAGGCGACATCCACGCCACACATGGCGGTGGTGATGGGGTGGGACTGTTCTGTTCTGCATGACGGGAACACAAGTTCCCGTTCTGCAGCAGAGCAACAGGTATTTATTTTAGATGTGGAAGTTTAAGCCTTTTTTTCCGAATCTCTATAAATGATATTGAGTATTAGAAACTAGGGTGTTGTTGGTTGTATATGGTATTAGAAACTAGGGTGTTGTTGGTTGTATATGAGCATTTATCTCAGCAGTAACTGGTTGTATTTGGGGTGAGGGGGGACTATAATGTCTTGTTCTCTCACTGTGATTGTGTTCGCAGCTGGGACTACAGCTGCTCTTCAAATGTGACGGTTTGTGGATGCGTCCGGGGTCTGTTCGTTCCTGCTGACTGGCCACAAATGCTCTTCTCGGTAAAACATTGACCACATCAATATCCACTGATTGTTACTATTGACTCAATGGTGTGTTTGTGTGTCACAGAATGGTTGCGGTTGCATTTGAATAATTTGCTTGTGAACCACATGGATCCGCACCACTTCAGTTTATTTGACTAAATACATGCATCAGAAAATATTTAGCTTCGATCTAGTCAGCTACACTCCAGTAGGCTTGACTCTAGTTGGCTTGGCTTCGTGTCGGACGGGCTGAGGCGGCAGAAACGGAGACGTCATGACCAGCTGGAGAAGGAGAAGCTGCGCGCCGCGTTCACTCGTTGCAGAGGTCCGTCGAACAGCACTTCCAGCCGCCCCGTACACACAGCTCTAGGCGGGCGCAGCCCTCTCTCCATTGTCTACACACACACACACACACACACACACACACACACACACACACACACACACACACACACACACACACACACACACACACACACACACCACACACACACACACACACACACACACACACACGCACGCACAGGCACACAGGGTTTCATTACACTTTTCCTTGGAGGTAGTGGAGGAGGAGGTGTTGGAGAGGAGGAGGAGGAGATGAGAAGGAGGAGGTGAGGAGGAGATGAGAAGGAAGAGGTGAGGAGGAGGAGGTGTCTGAGAGGAGGAGGTGGAGATGTTAGAGATGAGGAGGTGAGGAGGAGGTGGAGGTGTTAGAGATGAGGAGGTGAGGAGGAGGAGGTGTCCGAGATGAGGAAGTGAGGAGGAGGTGGAGGTGTTAGAGATGAGGAGGTGAGGAGGATGTGTATACCCCTGGTGTAGCAGGCCTGCTCGATGCTACCAGTACAGTTTAGAGTCTGGTTCCTGACCATCAGGAAGTCTTCTCCATAACACTGGATATTGAAGTCAGCTGAGACACATCAGTAACTCTTAAGTCCAACAGTGATAACCACACACACACTCATAACTATACACGCAAACACACACGCACACACACATAACTAAACACATATAAATACACACACAAAAATACACGCATAGAACTACACATAACTTCACACACAGACGCATATAACTGCACACATAAATACACAAACAAACATAACATAAATAATAACATCATATAATCAATTGTATTTCTATAACACATGCAACTACCCACAATCACACATAACTATATAACTACACACAAAAGTACTTTTACTCGTGTGTGTGTGTGTGTGTGTGTGTGTGTGTGTGTGTACCTAGGCAGAGGGGCACCAGCACCAGTAGCAGCATGTAGGCCTTCATGGTTCAGTGGTGAATGAGACCAGCGACCCACCGCTGCCTTTTAAAGGCTGCCGTACCCTCACTCCCTCCCTGTTGCATAATAGCAGTGTCTCTCTCAGCCTCATGTTGGGCAATCTTTGTGGCCGCAGAGCACCTGTTCCTCTTTTACAGGGCATTGCGCGCCAGTGTGGCGATACAGCGTTGTCGTGACGATGCGTTTTGCATCGTGGCGCTGCGGTGTCGCCGTGACGATGCAGTGTTCCTTATTGAAAGCTAACAGCTATCATTAGCATGTTGTTCTGCCTGGAGAAAACGTTTGATTTCTGCCTGGCGGAAAATATGAACGGATCCACTTTCTGTCAGTGCTGTAATACTTTACCAATCACCAAAGAAATCTGAGCTGCAGCAGGTTTCCTGTGGTGGACCTGGTGCCCCCGACCGCTCCTCACAGCCCAGAACCGGCACCTCGGCCCTCCAGCACCTCGGCCCAGGCCCACTGCTTCAGGGCCACCGTACAGCAGCCGTGCTCCTCGTCCATCTCCTCCTGGCCACTCCTGGACACCCCCTGCAGGGCCAAGCCCAGCTCCCACTGGCCCCGGACCCCCAGGTCCCCCCTCCCAGGTGTGGGTCCTGGCCCCCCCCCAGGTACACCTGGGCCCCCGAACCTCGAACCTCTGGCTGAGGCGTTCTGGGTTTGTGGGGCCGCTGCCCTGGTTGCCATCAATTCATACCCTTTACCTTTTTTGACTCCCCTTTGAGCTCTTCTGTTGACCCCCTAACCCCTAGCACCTAGCCCTAGTCCCTAACCCCGACCCCCTAGCATTGAGTTCAGTCTTTAGTGAGTAGAGTACTTTAGACTGAGTACCATTTGTTGTGGATATCGATCACCCAGAGAGAGAGAGACAGACAGACAGGCAGAACATACCGGGCATAACCCCTGGAGCTTGTTGTCCAATCACTGACCGGCATTTCTGCCGAGTCAGGGTAAGCAAGCTAATGACTGGCTAGTCGACAGTGAACTCTAGTCTCTTTGCCCACTTAACGAACCGGTCAGAGCTGGTGAGCAGTGGGGCATTGTGGGTAAACTCGGCAGATGGACGGCCACACCTGTGTGGTGACTGTGAGAAGAGCCAACCTTGATCCTGGCTGGCCAGGTTGTCATGGTTTCCCTGCCATTCTGTCCATTCACACCGCCAGGGTGTATCTCTCTCTCTCTCTCTCTCTCTCTCTCTCTCTCTCTCTCTCTCTCTCTCTCTCTCTCTCTCTCTCTCTCTCTCTCTCTCTCTCTCTCTCTCTCTCTCTCTCTCTCTCTCTCTCTCTCTCTCTCTCTCTCTCTCTCTCTCTCTCTCTCTCTCTCTCTCTCTCTCTCTCTCTTCTCTCTCTCTCTCTCTCTCTCTCTCTCTCTCTCTCCCCTTCCTCTTCTACCACTAGAGGGCCCAAAGACCACTCCCCCAGTGAATATAGTGCTCACCCGTTTCTATGACAACCACAGGCTCCACATCAGTGTCACTGTGTCCGCCCCCCATGTTGAGAGGATGTTTAGCCCAGCAATGGAAGAAATACAAACAGTACTGATGATAAAATAAGTCACATACTGCATGTATGCATTAGGTTTTCTGTGGCTCGCTATTTTCCTATGTTTCCCAACTATATTTTGCATATAAGGCATACTATTCTATACTTCCTCGCTCTCTCTCCCCCTCTCACAGTGTGTGTGTGTGTCGGGGGGGGGGGGGGGGGGGGGGGGGGGGGGGGGGCGCTATAAGGTTGCTAACATGTCATGTGACCCTCATGGCTCCATTCATTGTCGTTGTCACAGAAGCAGGCTCCAGACCATAATGAGGAGACAGCCTCTTCATAAGCAGCTGCTTCCATTAGAGAAAGAGTGTGCTAGAAGCTAGGAGGCATACTTGCATCTTAGCTGGGAAGCATTGTTCACTTGTTAGTAATATCGAGTAGCTTCCTAACTGAGATGCTTCCTGAATCCTCACACCCTATCATGATCATCAGCATGATGCTTCCTATCGAGTGGTTTCCTTGCTAGGAGGATTCCTATCTAGGAGACTTCCTCACATCCTAGCTTGTGAGTCTGGTCAACGAGAAACAGGACAGCCAGAAGATCCTCGGCTCCAGTGTGACGGTCAGGGCAGAGGCGGAGGCGTAACCTTACACCTTAACACCTGTAGGGTTTCCATGACAACCAACATGGACCTTCTGCAGGAGTCTCAGCTTCCTGCTGCATCTTCTGTCTCTCCTAACAACGCGACGAACCCGTGGAGCTCCAGCGCTAATTAGCCGACCCGCCGTAGACGTAATTAGCATCCCTGGCTCCTGTCTGGTCTTCCTGCCACTACTCTTGTCCAGTAATTAGCATGAAGACATTAGTGCTAATGAGTCAGTGCTGGCGAGTGGTGAATTAGGACCAGATTCCTGAATGAGAATGAAGTATGAGACGGCCCAGCTCTGCCCTGCTGTCACATACATCAGTGGACCTCAGAGGACTGACTCATCTTGCTAAATATTTTGCAAATTTTTTAGCTGCCCAAATTATCTTCAAAAAAATTCTGCCTTCTACCGTCACCTGGTTATCTACACCTGGTTACCCTTACCTGGTTATCTACACCTGGTTACCTTCACCTGGTTATCTACACCTGGTTATCATCACCTGGTTATCTTCACCTGGTTCTCTATTTTGTAGACAAGGCTGTAGCTGCTTCTTCTCTATGTGAATACTGGACTGAAGACTTTCCAGGTGTAAACCCCCTATAGGTGCTGAGAGGAGAGCTGCGATGAAGCCTTCTTGTGCTGTGTGACAGCAGGGCTGCTGATCCAACATGTCCGTTTGGATTCTCTTCCTCCCAAACAACGAAGGGACAAACGATGATGTCACAGGCTGACAGAGCTGTTGTTGCTCAATAAGTCAGATTGAGTTGAATCTGCTTTGGTTTGTACAGGTTTCAGAGGAACTGAAACATATTTACCAGAAAACCAAGTCATGATCATGTTTGATTGATCAGTCTCTCTCTGTTTATCTAACTCACAGGGAGTGAGACACCCTGGTGTCCTACTGGGTCCAAGGCTTGGTCTCTCAGATCTCATGACACCACACGTGCACTAGCAGCTCGTGCACGTGTGTCTCCTGCCGGGCAGCGCCAACACCCAGGCCTCATCGCAGTTTGACACACAGGGAGGGGTTTGTGTGTGTGTGTGTGTGTGTGTGTGTGTGTGTGTGTGTGTGTGTGTGTGTGTGTGTGTGTCTCTGTGTCTGTGTGTGTGTGTGCGTGTGTTCTGTGTACTAGTTGTGTGCAGTAATGCATATTAATTATGTGTATAATAGAGGCCTGATATTATCAGAGGACATCTACATATTTGATTGACAGGTGAGTGTCATGACAACGAGAGTGGGCAGCTTATCTGTGTGTCTCTGCAGGATTACAGGATGTGGAACACCCCGCCTCCCAGTCCTCTAACCTTCTCTTGTGCTCTAGACGGAGAAGCTTAAGCTCAGTGGAGTGGCTCCAACAGCTCCTACAGCTTCTATAGCTCCTACAGAGATAGATGTTCCCCACTGAGTCAATAAAGCTTTAGTATAGAGGTAGATTGTCTCAAGTCTGAGTCAAAAAAAGCTTTAGTTGAGTGGTAGATTGCAGAGTCACTTCCCATCTTCCGGAAAAAGACTCAAGACTCACTTGTTCAGAGTTCACCTGAACCCTGCATAACATCCATCCTCTTCTGACCCCCACCCCCCCCAAAATTTTTTATTTTATTTTATAAAAATCAATAAATAAACCCTGTCCTCATGCTCCTCCTGTATGTTGTATTTGGCACTTAGCCAGAGATCTTGTATACTAGCAATGGTTAACCTGGCAATTGAAATGCTTGAAACTTGTTCTGGTGACTTTCGTACTGTATTAACAGCAATGACATGTTTCACTTTCTTCTGACAAATGTACTTTTTGCGTCTGCTAAATGCCCTAGATGTAAACTTAAATGCAATGGTAGATCTTCTCAAGTCTAAGTCAATAAAGCTTTAGTTTAGCAGTAGACAGCTGTGATGTTTGTACTCCCCACCTGTCCCTGGGGTCCTCTGCCTGTCAGGGAGGTGTCTGATTGGACAATAGAAAGATGCCTGCACTTCCCTGATTGGTCCCTGGGGATGCACAAATTCTGCGCTTCGGTTCTTGAAAACAACTTCTCTCTCTCCCTCTCTCCCTCTCTCTCTCTCTCTGACGGAGGGAGGGGGAGAGGGAGGAGGGATACTCTCTGGCTGCATCAGGCTAGAGATGTTATGTTTGTTCTTAATAAAAACATATTTATATTTAATAAAAATATAATATAAATATTTATAAATAAAAAATATAAAATATCAACTCCTGTGTTCCCATGCAGGCCGCTGTTCACTGCAGACAGAAAGACTGACGTGGGAAAGAGAGCCTTAGCTCTCTCTCCCTGTCTTCCATCTTCCTCTCTCTCTCTCCCTATCTCTCTCTTTAGTGCAGTCAGGTCCATAGAGGAGGAGGAGTAGGAGGATGGGAACATGAGAACATTCAGCCAAACATAGCAGGACCCACCATCAACTGCTCTCTTCCTCTGTTACTGCCCTCACACACACACACGAGTACACATTCATATGTACACACACACACACACGAGTACACATTCATATGTACACACACAGACACACGTGCACAAGCAGACCAAGTGTGTCAACAAACATGTCATCAAATTGAGATTAAAAGTCTCTGTAGACGAGGAGGAGGAGGAGGAGGAGGAAGAGAGGGGGAGAGAGGACCTTGGACTCTAGGAAAAGCTTAGTAAATGATCTACCAGCTTCTGCCTGTTACCACACCAACCACAGCAGCACAACGGTTGTGTGTGTGTGTGTGTGTGTAAGTAATCCATGTTATTAAACCACCTGTGTAGCTGAGATGGATCAACTGACATATTGAGGATGAGGATCTCAACACACACACATAGTCTTTCTCTCATAGTACTTTGATCTTATTTCCCGTTTACTTTCTCAAATCAGGCAGCTGGAGGACTCTAGTAGACCACCACCATACTAACACTGTACCAACCACCATAACATACTAACCACTATAACAATAGTAAAATTATACACTATACTAAACATTATAACCATTCTAAGATTATGCTCCCCACTTCTACCATACTTAGCATTTTACTAACCACTAAAAAAAACTAATTTCCCAGCTTGGGATCAAGAAAGTATAACTATCTATCAATCTATCTATCTAAAACTGACCATTATACTAACCCTAAACACCATACCAAACCATACCATAACAGAGTTTGCAGGTCGTCATGTTCTACATGAGATTTAGGTGACTACAAATCAATCTAGAAGTTCTACACAATAGTTCTTGCTCATCTACTGCAGCCAAGTAACTGGGGTGGTCTGAGCTGTGGCCTGGTATCCCTGAGCTGGTGATGCTGGAGTGCTTGGTCTGACCCCCTTATTTGCATTTTAAGAAAAACAAAATGTCCCTTTTCACAAAATAAACTTTATTCTCAGAGGAATGACAATGATTGTTGAAGAGGAAGCACAAACATTGGCAACGTAATATTCTGGATGAACATGACCGACCCCACGATGATCTGAGCCACCTAAACTAGCGCTGAGCATGGCGGCGTCTTTGCCAACCCGCCGCTCACCCCCACCTGGTCCCGGGGCTGAGGCTGGCGGGGAGACATGTGAGCAGAGGCTGCTGGGCCGGACGGAAGCCAGATCAGATCCCTCAGAATGAACCCAGCAGGGAGAGGACAACAAGTTAGTAAATAAATAGAAGGGCGTTTCCTGGACGATGTCGTTGGAAGATGAGGAAGTTAAGAGAGTGGCAGCATCCCTTGTTGCTAGTCTACGCAGCATCACTTTCTGGGCTGCGCGGCGATGTAGAGTGCCATCAAGCAGTAGAGCGTCCCTCCGATGGTCAGCCCCATGGTGGTCCGGTACAACATCTTGTCCATCACGCCCCTCTTCAGGTGGACTGGAATACCATCAGCCTTCTGCGCACATACACACACTGAGTTTAACAACAGCGCTGTTCTGTCGCCTCTGGTTGCTTTAAAACTATTAGTGAACAAAGTTGGCATGCAAGTATGTCTTGTCCTCTGCAGCCCCTGATCAGGGTTCTGCATCACCTTACCTGGAAAATTTTCTGCAGGTCAGGGACTTTGTTGGGGCCCAGGTAGTCGGCGTGGCTCGCCGCCTCGGTGACCAACTTGGTGGGCGACGCGAAGATCATCGGCGACGGCTCTGCGGGAATGCCGGGCTTCAACCCCTGACCAGGTCAACCATCAGGATAAGAACAAGTACAGTGTTGCAACAACCGATTACTTAAAGTAGAACAGCAAATATGTCATCCGAGAGAACTGTGAGTAGCGCTACTGGATCATTGATCATTGATCAACGTTATAGTGGCTGATTGGATACGGTCCTCCGAACAGGACGCTAACTAGCTTGTTAGCTCCAGAAGGTCACCGTGTGTTAGTGTTCTACCTGCGGGATGTATGCCGAGGGCGGGGCTCCGGTCAGCCGTTGCGTTACTCCGTTGAGTCGGTAGTACATGTTTCAATGAGTAGAGTGTAGTTTGAAGGTGTAATCTACTCAGGACGAACACAGGTTGTGGTCGCCGGTCGCCCACAGGACAGAGTGGGTCCTTCAGCCCGAGGTGGCGAGTCTAGTATGACGTCATACCACATAAACTATAGGAATAGCTGTTTGTGTCGCGCCTGCATTTAAAAGAATATTCGCCTGCAATATTCATGGGAACAAAATTATTTACACATTAGAGAGTCAATATTGTTTATTAAACGAATGTAAATGTCCTCATAACACAGATAACAATGTTTTTAACAGTCTCTCCTGAATACCCATAACATACAATATACATTTAAATTTAAAGCATGCCATATAGTATAGCCTACATTTAAATTGAAAACATATCCATACAACAAATTTTTGCGTACTGCTAATAAATTATTCAAATAATACATCTAATTTATGAGCAATTTTTCTTTTTTGAAGAATTAAAAAAAGAAAGACTTTATTCTTTTTTAAAGAATTAAAAAAGACAGATTGCTGTACATACTGAACTGCTGACCTCTGGGAAACAGTTGGAAATATATTGGGTCCAGCTGACAGTGAAGTCACATCAAATGAAGGCCTCAAGACCTCAACACGTTGGAATGTTATCCACCATTGACTAAATTAACATTATGACAAAGTCCCAGCAAAGAAAGATTCACGCATATTTAAAAATGCACACCTTAGTTATGACAAGAGCAACAACATAAAGACCATAAGGAGTAACGTATTGCTTTATTTATGCACAGAAAGGTTCTAGTAACTACTGGCACGGCAATATAAACATCTAAACTAGCCACAAAATGTATATAAAATTGAACATATGTGGGTAATTTAGTCTAGTCTATTATTTTGTTTCGTTTCTTTACTTTATCTAACAGGGGCTATGCATAGCTATAATTTACTTATGCGGGCCCTGGGTAGGAATATATCAAAACAGTACAATACGAACAATACAATACAAACTATTTAAATCAATGCAATTAGCAAAATCACATATACCACTTCATAGAAAATATACATGACAGTCTTTATGTGTGATAACAGTTGGTTTCACGCAAAGGTTTGGATCAGTGATCACATGACACTCTTGAGCCTCGCTCTAAGTGGGGTTTTAGAAATATACTTGCGCTTTCTCTGATATGGGGGGAACTGAGTAATCGGCTGCTCTGAATGAAAATGGTGATCTAGGCTGTTCTAATACCATAACATCTACTCTTTCCTGGCTATACCAGAACATGGCTTCTACCCTGGCTCTACCAGAACATCTTCTCTATCCTGGTTCTATACCAGAACATCTATTCTACCCTGGTTCTACCTGAACATCTTCTTTATCCTGGTTCTACCAGAACAACTCTATCCTGGTTCTAATCCCAGAACATCTTGCCTATTATGGTTCTGCCACACCAGAACATCTTGTCTATCCTGGTTGTAATACTAGAACATCTTGCCTATTATGGTTCTACCACACCAGAACATCTTATCTATTCTGGTTCTAATACCAGAACATCTTGTTTATTATGGTTCTACAACACCAGACCATCTCGTCTATCCTGGTTCTAATACCATAACATCTAATCTACCATGGTTCTACAGACCAGAACATCTCGTCTCTCTAGTCTCAAGAAGCAGGTTCTCCTGGTTCTTCAGATCAGAACTTCCTGGGTCAGAGGTCCGAAGTCATTAAAGGGTTTGTGCTCCAGAATGTACAGCAGAATATGAGCATGGATGCTTCAGTCTGAATGTGAAAGTATGTGACCTTGTGGAAACAAAGCAGCAGGTGCTGTGGGAGCAGTCAGCTGAACAGGCCTCCATTTTCCACTGGATCCAAAATGGTTTCCTGCGCTGACTCATCGTGAAGCTGTGCCACCGCTGTTACCATGGTAGCCGCGAAATGTTGGACTAGTGTGCCTGAATACCCTGCACATGGAGGCTGCTTGACCCGCATGGCAACGCAATTTCCGTTATCTATGAGAACCTTGAGAACATGAGAACAAGGCAACAACAAAGAGAAGGAGAACACATTGAAGTGCTTTGACAAAGCACTTCTGATATTGGCTAACCAATATCCAAAACATGGAACATCCCTCTGTCGGAAGTCCCTCCCTCTCTCTCACCACCAAACCCATGTAACCCATGTAACAGAAACTGTTTCCTGCCTTGGCTCTCGCTGAGACTGCCCATGTGGAGCCCAGCTCCAGAAGTTCTGAAATGGGAAGCCCATGAACAAGGCTAGTGCGCACTGATTGGAGCCCTGCAACGTTTTGGTGGTTTCAATGTGGTTGCAAGTACCCAGGCTGCACCCCGGGGGCCCGGTCCGGGGGCCTGGGTGGGGGGTCCAGGTGGGGGGTCCAGGTGGGGGGCCCGGGTGGGGGGCCAGGGCGGGGCGACCCCCCCTCAGCCGGTCAGTCGATGAACTCGGCGGACAGACTGCGTGCGTAGCGGGCCGAGCGGAACCGGAGTTGGTGGTAGCACTGGACGAAGCTGTGGTACAGGAAGGTGATGGGCAGCGCCAGCAGCACGATGCCACTCACCACGCAGGCCCCGCCCAGCACGCGGCCCGGCACCGTCACGGGGTACATGTCGCCGTAGCCCACCGTCGTCATGGAGATGATGACCCACCAGGAGGCGGCGGGGATGCTGGCGTAGTCCGGGTTGCCTTGGTCCAGCCCGTACTCCAGCAGCTGGGCCAGGGCGCTGAAGATCGCCATGGCGACGAAGATGAAGACCAGCAGCATGACCATCTCGCGGTAGCAGCGGCGCAGCGTCAGCCCCAGCGTCTGCAGCCCCAGGAAGTGGCGTGCCAGCTTGATGACCCAGAAGATCCTCATGATGCGGAGCACGCGCAGAGACATGCCGGCCCGCTGCAGCTGGGAGTTTTCCCCCGTCAGTGTCGTCACGGCGACTGAGATGTAGTATGGTGTGACAGCCAGCAGGTCGATGGCATTCAGTGGCCGACGCACAAACTCCCACTTGTCACGTGACACCGCGAAGCGAATGATGCACTCCGCCGTGAACCAACCGATGCACACTGCCTCGATGACCCTGCAGTACAGACAGTCGAATCACGGCCTGCCGCCAAACAGAGACCAGTACAGACAGCCAATCACAGCCTGACGCCAAACAGAGACTAGTACAGACAGCCAATCACAGCTCCACTCCAAACTGAGACAAGTACAGACAGCCAATCACAGCCTGACGCCAAACAGAGACCAGTACAGACAGCCAATCACAGCTTGACGCCAAACAGAGTCTAGTACAGACAGCCAATCACAGCTCCACTCCAAACTGAGACAAGTACAGACAGCCAATCACAGCCTGACGCCAAACAGAGACCAGCAGACCGCCAATCACAGCTCAACGCCAAACAGAGACCAGTATGGACATCACAGTTAATCGTCAACATGTAAATTTACTCTGTCACCTTTTTGCTAATTTCCAATATCCGAATGAACATATTGAGAATCTACACCAAAAGATGACCTGTTTCTAAGTGATTCTAAGTGGGGGGGAAAACTTAATTGAGGAAAATAAGGAAAAAGGGGCTGACCCTTCAACCAAAAGACTGATCGTATTCTCATGTCAACATGTTAACTCTAACTCTAAAATACGTCATGAGGTTAGATGTGCCCTGGAAGCCTTTTCACTGATTAGTTTCACGTGTTGACAGCTTCAGCACCACTGACAGCGCCATACACATTACTTGCTTACTTGCTTACTTACTTACTTACTTACTTACTTACTTACTTACTTACTTACTTACTTACTTACTATTACTATTACTATTACTATTACATGTTCTCTAACTTTGATTGTGATATGATCCACACCCAAAGAAACCCGTAAAGTCTTGGACCGGACCGTGTCTCTGGGTCTGACCTGTTCTCCCCCATCGCCTCGCTCTCCTCCGTCCGCCACTCCGGGAGGGTGCTCGCGCAGAGCATAACCATGGAGACCACGACGAACAGCACGGACACCGAGGCGAGGATCTGGGCTGCGACGGACGAGGTCGGCTCCTCGAAGGTCCTCCTCACCCTCTCCAGCCACCGAGCCCACCTCCCCGCCGGCTCATCGGCCAGGAGGAGCTCCTGTTGCCCCCGGGGCCCCTGCGGGGGCTCTCCCTCCTCGGGAAGGTGGGTGTAGGTGTCCGACAAGCGGTCGTCCAGCCTCCGCTGGCAGCAGGGCTCGAGGTCGGGGGTCTCCAGCCCCCAGTAGAGCATCTCGTGGTAGAAGGACAGCTCGCACATCTGCGGCGCAAAGCGCAGCCGGCCACGCCGCACGTACAGCATGATGAAGACGAACGCCTCCGCGTGGCGGTCGAAGAAGAACTCGTTGGTCTCGCGGTCGTAGTCGTCGCACACCTGCAGCACCTCGCGCTCCGACGCGCACCTGTGCAGCCGACTCACGCGGCTCAGCGGGAAGTCTCTGATCACGTCCCGGGAGAAGGCGTACCTCGTCCCGCCAACGTTCAGCACACAAACCGTCTTCCCAAACTTCATCTCGACGCGCTATGTCAACTTGCGCATGGTGCGCCTAACTTCTCTGTGCAGGACGCAACTTGAAGACGCTCCGCTGGGCTCTGCTGCGTCCGCCTGCCGCGCACACACTACAGGGCGACGGGGGGGCGGCAGGAGGAGACCAGAGCGTGATGTGTGCAGTAAACACGCTACGTCACTAGGACGACGTCTACAGAGGGACTAGACTCATTCACTATCTAGACTAACTACCTATACTAGCCTAGCTATCTAGACTAACTAACTAGAGTTAGGCTAGACATCTCATAATCATCTGGTCTGATTGTGCAGTTTAAAAATGGAAGCATCACTACAACATGATGAGAGAGTTTGCCATCGTCATCTTCAATCTTCAATCAATGTTAATGTCTCATTCTAATTCTGAATTCAAACTGTATGGCCCTTTGTCCAGCCCAGAAAAGGATATTCTATTGATGAGTTGTGATATCCCACACCCCTGTAGGCCTACCTGGGCACTCTAGTAAACTCTACTCTCTGGGCGCTGGTCTCTGCAGACCTCCAGGGTAACCTGTGGTGGTCCTCATTACACAGGGCTGTGTGAAGCGCTGTGATACGCCTTAGTTATGAGTGGTTGTTAGGGGGCTGGAAGAGAAGGGGTTGGATACTATCCACTGTCTCACACCGCACAGACGCACAGGTGAGGCTGGTTGGTGTGTATTAGAGGTCTCAGGTGGGGGGATTGGTGTGTATCAGAGGTCATAGGTCCGGTGGGGGGGTTGGTGTGTATCAGAAGTCATATGTTAGGTGGGGGGGGGGGGTTGGTGTGTATAAGAGGTCATAGGTCAGGTGTGTGGGGGGGGGGTTTATCAGAGGTCATATGTCAGGTGGGGGTGGTGGTGTGTATCAGAGGTCATATGTCAGGAGGGGGGGGGGGGGGGGTGGTGTGTATCAGAGGTCATAGGTCAGGTTGGGGGGGGGGGGGGGGGGGGGTTGGTGTGTATCAGAGGTATTAGGTCGGGTGGGGGGTTGTAGTGTGTGGTGGGGGTGTGTCTCTTGGGGTCACCCAGTTCCGTCATAACGGAGGTCAGGATACCGTGGGTCAGGGTATAATCTCCAGGTATCCATGACCTTTGAACCCTGATGATGGCGACCTCACGCTGACAATCAGAATGGGTTGTAGAATATGATGAAAGTTGTCCATTATGTATATAGACAAGAGAACACTGTCTGTATCAACACAACACGTATTGTTAAAAAAAAACTATTGTAGCTTTTTCGATTGTCAGGTAGGACAGAGCTACCCTTCCAGAACACGGGGCGGCGGTAGAGACCGCGAGCTCTACCGCTCTAAGGAGAAGAAGAAGAGGAAGAAGAAGAGGAGGAGGAGGAGGAGAGGAAGCGCAGCAGCACAAGAACAGAGAACAAGTTCGAAGTTTAAAGAGAAGGATTCGATCTTTTTGGTTTGAGACGGAGCGACGAAATACTGGTGTGTTCTTTATTTCTCACTTACACTGTACGGCTCTTCGCAGTTTAGCTGTTAGCTGTTTAGCTCGTAGCGCTTTAGCTGTTAACGTATCCGATTGTTAGCGTTGCGGCTAACGAACTGGCGTTACTTTCAAACTTTACTTTCCGACCAGTTTCTCAACTGATCTAACTTCTCATGTTAGTCCCACTAGTTCGTGTACTGCTCATTTGTTATGTCCTTAAAGTCTTGTAACTACAAAACGTTGGTCGCGCTGTGTGTTTTAGATGTTTAAACTGTGCACTGAGGAGTCGAGGTCTAAGTAAGCTCCACATCTGGGAGCTCTGCAGGTGCTGCAGGCTGCAGAGCTGCTTCACCTGCTGCTCTACCAGATATTTACTTTCTCTTTTAGTTTGGAGAAATTGTTTTGATTGTGTGTGGCTACTCTGCGTTGATAGTGATGGAACCGCTCCTGTAATGACTCACTTCCTTAATATCTCAAATACTACACTTGGTGTGCGGTTAGAGTCACACGCCTCAGTACGCTTGAGAAACTGTTCCCCACGCCCTAGAACACTTCCTCAACTGTTCTCAGTCGTATGGAACACTTCTAACTTCATATCAAAAGCTCATCATTGGGGCTCAAGTAATGTCTGCCCATAAACCCCACGCTGTCTCCGGGGTTAGTGTCCCCTCTTGACGCCGGATGAGTTTCAAAGATTAGAAGTAATTTTGTCTTAAATGGGTCCGGTGGTGGAACAGTTTATTTGCGTTAGAATAAACTTATGGTATTTTCTATTCGCAGTCATGATGTTGGTGTTGCCTTGGTGATGTCATTTTGTTACCATGGTAACTGGTGATTGTGTTGCCATGGAAATGGCATTGTCAGAGAGATGGTGTTGTTGTTGCAATGCTGTGCCACTGTCCATGTAATGTGGAGGGAACACTGCTCCAGTGATATCAAACCAGTGATGTCAGTTATGAACATGTATATTTCATAACACTGCTCCAGTGATATCAAACCAGTGATGTCAGTTATGAACATGTATATTTCATAACATTGCTCCAGTGATATCAAACCAGTGATGTCATTTATGGAAATGTATATCTCATGACATTGCTCCAGTG
This sequence comes from Urophycis tenuis, assembly GCA_036785325.1. NCBI lineage: Eukaryota > Metazoa > Chordata > Actinopteri > Gadiformes > Phycidae > Urophycis > Urophycis tenuis. Next base: position 11,613,058 of record JAXIVH010000004.1, on the reverse strand, counting down.
ATGTTTGTGAGCACATGGTGTTTTTCCTCCATCCCAGCAGGGCCACCATGCACTATTACCGCTATGAGAGTGCCGAGGTCAGCTGCTGCTACAAGTACCTCATGTTCAGCTACAACATCATCTTCTGGGTGAGTACTGGTACTAAGAGAACCAGAACTAAGAGAACCAGAACTATCAGCAGCGTTTGATGGTCTGTAGCCCCAGACAACCCAGGTGTCTGGCACGTCCTGAAACATTCTTACGCCCTTATTCTGGCAGAATTATGGTGAAATACTTATCAGAGTTATTGTGAAAGGATGGGTGTGCTTGATTCCTGGAAACAACTTCCTGAGGTATGGGGCTTCTGAGGCCTCCAGCCCACGCCCTCCCACACCCTCCCAGGCCCGCAGGAGGTCGTCTGCCGTGTTTGTCGCTCCCTTCCACCTTCCTGACCTTTGCTGCGGCTCACTTCCTCCCTGGGATAACCACAGGAAATGATAAGACTCAGTCTGTCGCTGGTTTCCTGTGGGGAAGGGACCACATGTGGCTGTTAGTGTTTGGAGAACTTTCAGTTAACAGGGTAAACAGGACGACATATGCTCAACAGAAATAATGGTGAATTGAAAATATGATACAAATAAAACAAAAAAACAGACTCTGGGAAAGACATCAATACTCAAAATCACTCTTGGCTTTAAGTAGTAATGTTAGAGAATGTGTGATGATGCTGTTTGTATATTTTATTGTTAGTATAGTATGTATTTCATTATTAGTAAATTATATACATATATATTTATTTATGTGCAGATATATTCTATGTTTCTGTAGTGCAGTGATTATGGAAGGAGATAAACAACACTTTACTGATCCCAGAAACTAAGTTCACCCACAGCCACACAAAGGACCGCACATCCAAGCGAAGAGAAGTAAGAGAGAGGATGTCCCATCCCACGCTCATGACCTGACCACTCTGGGCTGTTTGTGTTTCAGCTGGCCGGCGCAGCATTCATCGCCATCGGCTTCTGGGCCTGGAGCGAGAAGGTAAAGTTCTACTGCCCCTCCTCCCACCACATGTCCTGATGCTCCTCAAACTCAAGCCAAAATCAAGAAGTCACCAGACTTCTTCTGAAGCATGCTGCCCACTTTACACCTGACACTCCAGCCCTAACTGCCACTGCTTTCCCCTCCACCAGGGCGTACTGTTGGACCTGACTCAGGTGACCCGTATGCATGGGTTCGACCCGGTGTGGCTGGTCCTGGTGGTGGGGGCCATCACCTTCATCCTGGGCTTTGCTGGCTGCGTGGGCGCGCTGAGAGAAAACATCTGCTTGCTTAAGTTTGTAAGTTTGTTAGATAGTTAGCCCTATAGGGCCATGACACTACACCATGGGTTCCCAAACTCCATCGATGTGGGCCCCCCCTCTGAAAAAAGTGACACCTCCGCGCCCCCCCTCCCCTCCCCGCCACGACAATCATTTTCAAATAATGATATTCACTTCAGTTAAGCCACGTAAATCGGTGCTATACTATGCAATGCAATGAGTTATCAATAAAAATGACAGCAAAACGGAATCTATTCAGAAGAAGCACTTTATCTGGCACTTATTGATATGTAAATATTCCAAACAAGCTGGAGATAAAATCGAGTCTACATTTCAGACAAACATAGGTCTATTTACTATCATATCATATACAATAAAATATAACAAGCTGGATACTTTTGAGCCTTTTAAAATAAAATATGCACCCTCATTTCAGACAAACATATGATATCGTATCAAAACTAACCAAACAATCACTGGTTCAAACAATTTGGATATTTAAACTTTCTTTTCAAATACAATTAAAAAAAAATCAGTGCAATCATATATCATTTTAAAACAAATCAACAAGGCCTAAAACAAGGCCTTTAGGCCCTAAACGCTGTCATAACGCATCAAAGGCTGTAAGCTGCTGTAGGGCTGTAGGCTACTGTAAGATAGGCTACTGTAGATCTGTCACCCAAGACAAGTGCCCTGTTGGACAAAAAAGAGGAAATTAGTAGGCTATTTATTTCACCAATAGAAAGCTACGTCCATATCCCCGAATAAATATTATTCTCACCTTAGTGTGAAGGATGGTGCTGCGCCCTCGTTGCGCACAGGCGACGTATACGGGGCTGCTGAGTGGAGAGGAATAGGCGGAGGTCATCTTCCACTGCAAGCCTTGAACGATCCTTGTTCTTTATGTACGTCAAGGCAGAAAATCCAGATTCACACATGTAGGTGGATGAGAAGGGTGTGAGCTTCATCAGAGCTTTTTCCGTGAGGCTGGGATACTCGTTCTCCACTGATAGCCAGAAGCTTCCGATGGATACGCGCGTAATCTTCTGCTGCAGCTCCCGGTCAGCTGTCAGATCAGTCAGAGCTTCCTTCTCGTGGATGGACAGTCCGTCACTTGGTGTTGGGTTGAACAGGAATGGATTTCGAATCCACTCGTCCTTCACCGTCTCTTCTGTGAAGTATTCACCAAACTGCCGGCACATCCCTCGGAGGTGTTCTGTAATCACAGGCTGTATGCTGACTACAGGCAAATCTGCGCGCGTCATGACATCTTCTACTGTAGAAAACATCTCCACAGATCCCTGCTCCACACGCGTAGCCCACAAATCCAGCTTATTCCTGAAAGCAGTAACACGTTCGTGTGCTACAAACACATTACATTCCTTTCCCTGCAGAGATGTATTAAGCACGTTCATGCGCTCGAAGATGTCGGCGAGGTAGGCCAGCTTGGCCACCCAGCTCATATCTTCCATCTGCTGGAGCAGTGGGGACTTGGCATCTGCGAGAAAAAGCAGTATTTCCTCGCGCAATTCACAGAGGCGGGTTAGGACTTTGCCCCGAGACAACCAGCGGACTTCGGTGTGTAGAAGCAGCCCTCTGTGGTGCGCGCCCATTTCTTCACATAAGATGCTGAACAGACGGGTGTTCAGCGCACGGGCTTTGATGAAGTTTACGATTTGGACAGCTTCGTTTAGGACAGTGCGCAGCTGTTCCGGCATCTTCTTGGCCACCAGGGCCTGTCGATGTATGATACAGTGACTCCAAACAGCGGCTGGGGCCACTTGCTGTACTCTGGTTATGAGGCCACTCCGGCGGCCTGTCATAGCTCTCGCCCCGTCGCTGCATATGCCACAGCAGCGTGTCCAGTCAATGCCATTCTCTCTCATGAAATAATTCAAAATATTGAACATTTCCTCACCAGTCGCATGGGCAGGTATAGGACGGCAGAATAAAAACTCCTCTTTAATATCCAGGTCTTCTCTGTAGCGCACATATACAAGCATTTGTGCACAGCTGGCCACGTCAGTGGATTCGTCGATCTGGAGCGCGAAAAATGTACTCTCCTTGATAGCGTCAATCACTTGGTCCTTAACGTCCAACGCCATGTCCGAGATCCGTCGGGCCACAGTGTTGTCCGATAGCAGTATTGGGTCTAGTTTAGCAGCAGCTGCCTCTCCGACCATTATGGCACACATTTCCTTGGCGAATGACAAAGCGAATGTCTCTCCTATGCTGTGTGGCTTCCCTGCTTTGGCGATGAGCAGTGCACCCCGATAAGAAGCTTCAGTGGCCTTGGAATTCGTTGCGCTAAAATCCCGAATCACTTTTTTTTCTCCCTGTAGCCCCTGAAGTTTTCTTTGAAAGAACTCGGGAGGTTTTTCAGCAAACTCGCGGTGCTTTGTTGTCAGGTGCCTGCGTAGTTTAGCAGGTCGCAGGCTGTTGTTAGCCAGCACCTCTTTGCAAATGACACACTGCGGGCGAGGGTTATCAGTGGATCCTGTCCAGGTAAATCCCAAGTTGATGTAGTTTTCATAATATTTTCGACGTTTGGCTTTGTTGCCCATATCAGGCTCGGGCCTTGCAGCGGTTGTGACAAATCTGTCCATTTTAAGTTAGCTAGTTCACTAATGCAAAATTGACTGGTAACTTGCAGCTAGCTCGGCTGGCGGCACTGTTGCTAACGCTAGTTACGTTATGAAGTTCAGCGCAATACATTCTCACACAGGATAGGGATCAATAATACTTTCCACTATCCCAAACATTTAGTATATATATCTTCTATGATTTATTTCGATTTTATAATGTTGACAATTACATAATCATTGGAAAAAAACAGATAGTTCTAAAATGAAATAAACGTTTTTCCTTCTTTTTTGAATCAACCTTCCGCGCCTCCCCTCAAATTATTTGGCGCCCCCCAGGGGAGGCGCGCCTCACAGTTTGGGAACCTCTGCACTACACTATACATTCATAGACCTATAGGGACATGAAGTGGTGCGTGATGGTGCTGAGTGATCAAGCTGTACAGGTACTAACCCACCTCCAAACGTTATTGAAACACCGCTCAACTACCTCAGCTGGTCGACTGGTACATCCATTACTAAAAGGAGGAAAGGTCGGATGGCGAAATCTTAACTCTTCTCCGTTTTGGCACTGCAGTGGTGGAACGAGCTCCCTGCCAATGTCAGGACTGCAGGGTCACTCCCCATTTTCTGGAAGAGACTCAAGACCCACTTGTTCAGAGTTCACCTGAACCCTGCATCCTCTTATAAAAAAAAAAAACCTACCCACATGCTCTTATTTTTTGTACGTCTTGGCACTTTAATCGCTCTTTGTAACTTGACACTTAGTCAAAGATGTTGTATACTAGCAATGGTTAACCTAGCAATTGAAATGCTTGAAACTTGTTCTGGTGACTTTCTTACTGTATTTACAGCAATGAAATGTTTCACCTTCTTATGACAAATGTACTTTTTGTAAATCGCTTTGGATAAAGTGCCCTAATTGTAAATGGTCTGAGTGACTGTGGTGTGCTCCAGTTCTCAGGGCTGATCGGCTTCATCTTCTTCCTGGAGCTGACTGTGGCGGTGCTGGTGGTGGTGTTCCAGGGTCAGGTCAAGGACTGGATCAACGACTTCTTCCTCAACAACATCAAGGCCTACAGGGATGACATCGACCTGCAGAACCTCATAGACTCCCTGCAGAGACTGGTAACGTGCACACGTGGGCGTAGCCTTGGCAGGTCTGTCAACGTTAACCCAGAAAATCTTAATGAATCAACTTAACGAGCTAATTAGATGAACTCAAGAATGGCTTGGAAAGAGTCAGGACTTGTTAATGGACCTGGAGGACGGGGGGGGGGGGGGGCTCAGCTCTACTGCAGTAGCCTACCTGTGGTAACAGAACATCTGATGTTGGTATGTTTTGTTATGAACAGTATGAGTAGAGACGGGGTAATACGTTTGTAGTTGTGTGGGAAGACAGGTGGTAATACTGTAGTAGTAACGTGGGAGTGTTGGTAGTAACAGAAGGTGGTATGTAGTCGTTGAGGCCCAGTAGTAACAGAGGAATAACGGCGGCCCTGGTGTTTTCAGAACCAATGCTGTGGGGCCCAGGAGCCCAACGACTGGAACCTCAACGTGTACTTCAGCTGTAACGGGACCCACCGCAGCCGTGAGAAGTGTGGGGTCCCCTTCTCCTGCTGCAGGAAGGACCCAGCTGTAAGATCTAGCATTGTCTGTGCTGTTGCTCTCTCTCTCTCTCTCTCGCTCACTGTCTCTCTGTCTGTCTGTCTGAGATTTCTTCAGGTTGTTGCTCTTGTTGAACCGTGTGTTCTTGTCGCCCCCTATAGGACACGGTGATAAACACACAGTGTGGTTACGATGTTAGATTTAAGGTAAGGCTCCTATCTATAGATTATGGCTATATTAGTACTTCTACTTTTAATACTAACAATAGTGGTGTGTTGGGTATAGTGTTGTATTTCTACTGTTAATACGAACAGTACTGGTGGGTTGGGTAAGGTGTTGAACGCATCTGTTCTGTGTGCATACACTGGAGGAAACTATTTGTAACAGTTAGTTACTCAGCTCAGTTAACGGAAAGTACAGCATGAATAGGTGTGTGTGTGTGTGTGTGTTTCAGTCTCAGAACGATTGGAATGATATCTACACCAAGGGCTGCATCCCTGCTCTGGAGGACTGGTTGCCTGGCAACCTGTACACTGTGGCCATCGTCTTCATTGTCATCTCTCTGCTGCAGGTGGGAGACTCTAGACTGGTTAACAAGCTGGATGACCAATTAATTTACAGTAGTAGTTAGTGATTGCCCAGTTGTACCAGTGAAACAGTAACTGGGGGGAAGTGCATGGTGAACTCAGCAGGTGTGTTCTGTCTCAGATGGTGGGGATCTACCTGGCGCGGACGTTGATATCTGACATCGAGAAGGTGAAGTGCAACTACCATTGATGCAGACCAACCACACCGAGGGGGGGGGGGTCTTCCAGAGTCTTCCAGAGTCCTGTGCCTTCTTGTTCCTGTGGGAAACATGTCCCATGCCTTAAGTAGAAACCCTTCCAGACACCGGGAGTTCAGTCAGCTCGGCTTCCCCTTCCTGGGGCGCTTCAAGCCTTAGACCGAATCTCTCCCACCCGCAGGGCTGTCCACTCTGTCTGAGATCATGTTCAACCATTAGATGAACCTCACCACCTGGCCATGTTGTGAGGGGGACATCGCAGAGCACAAACTGATTCTGAAAAATGCATCCTATTACATTTGGCCGATAGGAATTTAAAGAGCCACCAAGTACTAGAACAAAGCCCCAGCCAGCAGCGCCATCTCTGGTGAAACGATGTATGACAAGCAGCTGTCTGTGATTGGCTCAGAATGGAGCCAATCACAAACGGCTTGAGTAATGCATAGTGCTGTCTGAAGCCACTGAGACCAACCGGCAGCTCCGTGTCAGGAACCTCTGAACAACCAAACTGACGTGAACGTCAACACCATTCCTAAGAAAAGTTCAATTTGCTCTACTTTGGATAGACAAATCATTTTTTTATGTTACTGTCTAATCAATAGTTGGCCACAAGGTTGTTGTCAGAAATGAATTGCGCTCTATCACTTTGTAAATAAAAGTTTACTAAATAAATGTAAAGTTTTGACACTGGGGAGGCTAGTTGCTGGAGGCCAGCTGCTTTAAGCTGGGTGGATTTTATTCTGGTTATGCTTTTGAACATACTGTTCTTCTATTCGGTCGCTGTGTCCATTACATCTCAATGGGCCAGAAGCCTGCAGGCCTGAGATCAAAATGCAGTCGTTTCTCTTTGATAGTATTTAAGAGAACTTCCAAATAAACGCTTCATGTACGAAGCTTTGCACACATTCAGCGTTTCAGATCTCCTTGGTAGACATTATGGACTGCCTTAAAACATCTCCACAATCTGTTTACACCTTTTGGAATCACATATCCACATTATACGTTTATAATCAATATTCACAATTGCCAATACGTTCTCAATATTTAGTTGATTGAATGAAGACAACCTTGTCCCATATTAAAAGGGAGTTTTTGTAAATAGTGTTTTTGATTAACATTTTTGTAAGTTGTATGCTTGAATTGTGTGCTTTGTTGAATGCTGTTTTTTACACAATACGTAATAAAGCGTAAGAGAAACCTTGTTAGTTTTCAGTCTTTTGGATGATAGTGATATTCTCTCATTATTCCTGATATTATATTCTTAATGATAATCTCTTATTTTTATCAATGATATTCTTAATTATATTGGTCTCTTATCATTCTTAGTTCTATTTTATTATATTTATTAATGATATTATTCTTAATTATATTATTAATGACGAAAGAGGCATGTAAGATTTCATGCCTGTAATCTTGCTCATGGACTAGATGTAACGATGTAAGGGTTCTGAAGCATTATTGTATTATTGAGTATTATTAGTATTGTTATTGTATAAAATATTAGTAACGTACAGGCGTCAGTTTCTTAATAAACGTGTTGTAAAAGTTGGAAATAAATAGACGGAATGAGTTAGAAAGCTGAACGGACTTTTAATGTATAATCCTACTTCCGTTTCCGGTGCGCGCCGTTGAAGCTGAGGACCACGGAGGGACTTAAACTAGTACTTGTGTCATTAGAGAATGGTCTGGGTCTGATGGCGGAGCGCAGGGACCGGAGCTTCTTCTGCACGGCGGGCGGCGGGCTGGAGAACATTCTGGCCGAAGAGCTGCGGAGCAAACTGGGAGCTGAAGATGTGAGTCTCTTCTCTCTCTGTGCGTCTTGTTGAAGTTCTAGTTCAGGTCCATCTCGCGGACGTATACAGTAGGAAACCCTGGTAATACTAGGGCTATATACAAAGCAGATTACATACCTTTTTATGTTTTTAAGTAACTCGTAACTCCTGTGCACAGATGCTTGTGAAGGCATTCGTGTGTACGCAGGCTACACGGTGCTGGTATTCCAAGCATAATAAAAGCATGAAGGGAGAGCTGGTATCTTACACAATACAGACTAGTACGTTGTGTTACAGTATATAGAACCACTGACCGTGATATTTGATCCCAACTTGGGTGCATCTGTCGTTCAGGTGTGCCAGGTTTCAGGTAAGGTCCTGTTCCGGACCTCCGCTGGGATGGATGCTCTGCGACAGCTGAAGTCTGCGGAGAGGCTCTTCCTGCTGGTGAAACAAGAAGCACCCATAGCCTTACCTGCACACACCTGCCCAGGTAGCTTGCATGGTGCCTTTAATACACATCTTGGGCGGCAGTAGCTCAGTGGATGGAGCGGGTGGACAGAGCGGGTCGTCCACTAACCCTAGGGTCGGCGGTTCGATCCCCTTGATCCCCCTCCTCCAACTGTCCACATGTCGAACCTGACAAATGTACTGATTGTAAGTCGCTTTGGGCAAAAGCGTCTGCTAAATGCGCCTTTATCTATAGTCTGCTCTGCTGGCACTAATGGGTTATTATGGGTTATTATTATCTTGCATACTGGTCACTGTCGGCCTGTGCCTGTCTCTATGTCTGTCTACCTCCCTCAATGCCTGTTTGTCTGTCTGTCTATTTGCCTGTATGTCATAGTTGAGGCCACTTCCCTTCTCCAGTCCAAACTGCTGGGTGATGGGTGTGAGTGGGACGACGCTGTAGTGACATGGAGTCGTCTGCAGGGGGAGACAGACGGTGGCGGGGAGGGGAGAGAGCAGGACTGGGAGAGAGGGGTGAGGAGGAGTGGAATACAGCAGGAAGAGGAAGTGAGTGCAGACAGAAGGAGAGAGAGAGAGGGAGAGGGGGTGAGCCAGACGAGTGATACAGCGAATGTGGAAGTGAAGTGTGGAAAGAAAAGAAAGAAGGATGAGGAGGAGGGAGGGCAGGAGGGAGGGATGAAGAGACTTCCCCCGGGGGTCACCTTCAGGGTCAACTGTAAGCTCTCTGGACCTCTGAGTCGCTGTCTCACCTCCCAGGTGAGTTGAAAACATAGCACCCCAAACACCTTTCTGTCTGTCAGCTGAGTTTAGTGTCACTCACAGCGAGAGACAGGCAGACAGACAGACAGACAGCTACTGCTGTAAGCTTATTATACAGCTGTTCGTGTCTGGTCGCCATGGTGACTGTGTTTGCGACTGTATTCTGGGATGTAGGATCTGAGCCGTGTGATTGGCTCAGGACTGTGCAGACTGCTGGGCTGGAAGGTTGAGCTAAGGAGCCCCCAGCTGGAGGTAAATAAACTAACGCACCAAAACAATCCGAACACACTCCAGCCAGGGATCACCTGGGATCACATCCCCTATCTCCATTGTAACCTTAACCACCTACCCCCCGCAGGTGAGTGTGTACCTGAGTGGTGACCACAGCATCCTTGGGATTCCCCTCACCAGGTCAGGAATGTCCCCTCTTACCCCTGGCCTCCGTGGGGTCGAATGGTCAGTAAACACCAGAGTGTGAGTGTGTGACCACTGGTACCTAATGTTGTGTGTATGTGTGTGCGTGTGTGTTTGTTGCAGACTGCCCCTAGCTAGCAGGAGCTACATGAGGACCACAGGACTCAGGGCGACAGTGGCCTGGGCCCTGGGCTCCCTGGCCCGCATACAGGTGCTGTGGAGATGATCTTTTAATGTACTGAGTAGTGTGTATCAGCCAGGCTGGTGTGTGTTACATTTTGTGTATTGTGTGTAACAGCCAGGGTGGTGTGTGTTAGACCCAATGTGTGGAGTGGGTACCATATTGCTGGAGGCTGCACAGGAGCACAAGGTCAGGACTGCATTACCCAGAATGTTTATGTTTATGTTCCTGTTTATGCCCAAGGCCATCAAAATATATTGAAATGTATTCTCCTGCAGGATGTCCATTTCCTGGGCTTGGACATTGATGACGGACAGTTGCAGAGGGCCTATGAGAACATACAATTTGCTGACCTGAGGACGAGGATTCACCTAATGAAGGGCTCATGCTCTGGTACCACTTACACACCTTCATCATCATCATCATCATCATCATCATCATCATCTTCACAAGCCTTCACCTTTATTTATGTATTTGTGTGTGTGTGTGGCAGGTCTCCCTGTGTCCAGCTGTAGCATGGATGCGGTGGTGTGTGACTTACCATTTGGCAGGAAGTTCAACACCAAGACCAACATGGCTGACAGTCTGCACTGCATCGTCTCAGAGATGGAGAGGTGTGTGTGTGTGTGTGTGTGTGTGTGTGTGTTTACATTGTGTGTTGTGTTTACATTTGCTTATTCATGCTTGTGTGTTTGTGTGGTTCCAGGGTCCTGCGTCCTGGTGGTTCTTTGGTTCTTCTCCTTAGCCCTCCGATGTCGTGTCAGCTGAAGAAGCTCCAGGCTGGGGCTGGCCCCATCACTCAGTCTCCCCAGGACCCAGCGCTCCAGGCTGGGTCTGGCCCCATCACTCAGTCTCCCCAGGACCCAGCACTCCAGGCTGGGGCTGGCCCCATCACTCAGTCTCCCCAGGACCCAGGGCTCCAGGCTGGGGCTGGCCCCATCACCCAGTCTCCCCAGGACCCAGCGCTCCAGGATGGGGCTGGCCCCATCACTCAGCCTCACCCTCTCTCTACCCTCCAGCTACAGTCCACACACAGACTGAGCCTGGGCGCTATAGATGGCCTGATCCACTCTTACATTAAGATAAAGACAAGCTCTCCACAGACAAACAATGACCTCTAGTTTTTTAATCAAATGTATTTTTATAACTGTTTGAATAAAATGCTTCTTAAAATGTGACTGTTTTAAATGATTATTGAAACGATTTAGACATGGGTAACAACTTTCAGTGTTATTTTGAGAAGAAGTTAATCTGTACCACTGCGACGTGGTGCAGGCTAGCCAGCTCTGACCTCTGACCTCTTCTGTCTGCTTATTGCTGTTCACTCCAGTGAATCTTTAGGGTTGACAATCAATGATTATATTTTGGAAAGGTTCAGGATTATACATCGAAATGTTACATGGTATATTTTATGTTGCACTTGATCTTTCCTTAGTCCAGCTATCTGAACATGGATTGTGTGTCTCGGCTAAAAGAAAATCAGTGAGACATTTACACAAAAAACCAGGACATCAGAAAGACTTTCTGTAAGGTCTTTGTGGTCTCAGTGTAAACTTTGTGTAAACACATTTTACACATTTTATTTTCCATTTCAATGTCTACTGCCATGACCAACGTTTTCAGATTGACAAGGCAAGTAACATACTTACTCAACAAACGAATAAGAAACTATTAGTTTTATGACTCTTGTTGTGATATGATGATGATGAAAATGTTTTTCATGTTACTGTGATGTGAGTGTTGTGATGTGTTATGTTCCCACTGAAAGTCGATGGAGAATGTACGCCAGAATGTCTGCGCATGCGCACTACGCACGGCAGCCATGTTGGAGCTCCAGTGGTGATGCTAGGATATTTGGACGCCGTATGTTTTTAAACCCTCGTCCTCACGTCTCTCCTCCGTGCTGGTGTCCTTCTGCCGTCCGCGGCCGGTGCCCTGAACGGTCGTCCGCACCATGAACTCCAGCGTGGACCTGTCCCGGCGGAACCCGCAGGAGGACTTCGAGTTGATCCAGAGAATAGGAAGCGGGACGTACGGAGATGTGTACAAGGTACTGCACCGAGGCTAGCTAGCGGCTAGCGGCTAGCTGACAACACCAACTCAACCCATAACTCAGCACGCAGACACCAACTCAATCCTATAACACACATACACACACAAACTCAACCCATAACACACACACAGACACCATCTCAACGCCATAACTCGGCGCACAGACACCAACTCAACCCATAACTCGGCACACACACACACCAACTCAACCCCATAACACACACATACCAACTCATCCCTTAACACAGCAGACGGCTGACAGCTGGGTCCTCTGGTTCCCATCCAGCCAGGTTGGACTAGTTTAGAGACACCACTGGTTTAGACTGTTGTTCTGACACGGCGAGGGAGAGACCTAGAAAGGAGCAGCCGAGAGGAGAGCTGTTGCTGGCGGCTGTGGTGAACATAACAAGGCCCTCCGCTCCACACACACACAGATGACAGCTCGGCAGGAGTCTGGGTCCCAGCCTCTGGACTGGTCTTTGTTGTTTACAAGGACGCTGGTCGGTTTATGTTGTTTGCTATAAACTTTGTATCTGTCAGTCCTTTCAAGGAATGTATTCATCCTAGCTCCGCTGGAGATTCTGGGATTCATTAAGTCGACATGATGGTCTATGGTTAGCTCCTGTTTCATACACCGATGAAGTAAGATCTCATGTTCACAGGTGGTTATTGACAGGGATGCTCTCTAAATTACCTTCTGCTCCAGTGTCCTTTTAAACAGCATTCTGTTGCTCTAAAGAGTTACTTTCTCTATGAACAAATTGTGTTGCTTGTTTTGAAGTCCATTCAAATGCACATAGTAAGGTACGTGGATATTTCAGGCCCACATTTGTTTACGGTATTGCAATGTATAACTACATTACCTAAAATATGTATGATATAAAATTCATTATCCAGTAGAAAGTCATCAACACATTTGGAGTAACTGGTGTTTGAACTGATGTGTTGCTGGTTCATACTAACCCCTCTAGTAAAGTAGGACTACCAGCAAATCTAGTACAGTAGGACTACCAACATCTAGTACAGTAGGATTACTAACCCCTCTAGCACAGTATGACTACCAGCAAATCTAGTACAGTAGGACTACCAACATCTAGTACAGTAGGATTACTAACCCATCTTACACAGTAGGACTACCAACATCTAGTACAGTAGGACTGCTAACCCCTCTAGTACAGTAGGACTGCTAACCCCTCTAGTACAGTAGGACTACCAGCAAATCTAGTACAGTAGGACTACCAACATCTAGTACAGTAGGATTACTAACCCATCTAGTACAGTAGGACTACCAACATCTAGTACAGTAGGACTGCTAACCCCTCTAGTACAGTTGGATTACTAACCCCTCTAGTATAGTAGGACTGCTAACCCCTAGGATTACTAACCCCTCTAGTACAGTAGGACTGCTAACCCCTCTAGTACAGTTGGATTACTAACCCCTCTAGTATAGTAGGACTGCTAACCCCTCTAGTACAGTTGGATTACTAACCCCTCTAGTATAGTAGGACTGCTAACCCCTAGGATTACTAACCCCTCTAGTACAGTAGGACTGCTAACCCCTCTAGTACAGTTGGATTACTAACCCCTCTAGTATAGTAGGACTGCTAACCCCTAGGATTACTAACCCCTCTAGTACACTAGGACTACCAACACATCTAGTACAGTAGGACTACCAAAACATCTAGTACAGTAGGACCACTAACCTAAGACATCTAGTACAGTAGGACCACTAACATCTAGTACATAACACATCCGTACCATACTAATGTCTGTATGCTAGTACAGTACTAATGTCAGTATTCTAGTACCGTACTAATGTCTGTATTCTAGTACCGTATTAAAGTCTGTATGCTAGTGCCGTCCGAATGTCTGTATGCTAGTACCGTCCTAGCATCTCCAACCTGATTGTGTGCTGCAACAGGCCATGACTGATGTTGCTAAGCAACCATGTTCAGCCTACCACGGAGCGATTAAATCACTAACCTTACTAAGCACTTAACCTCGTCCAGGGGTTCTCCTCCAGCAGAATGCCTGCAGCTAGGTGCTCCAGATGAGGGCGGGACTTTCAGTTCCATGGGTTAGTGACGAGAGAGGGGGCGGGACTTCTGACAGTGTTTCCGTTACATGATTCGGATGTCACTTTATCGAAATGTTTCTAAAAGAGCGATTTATTCTGCTTATCGTTGCTGTTGTTCTTCTTGCCACGGTCTTACTATGTTCTCAGGCAATCGTAATAATGCTCCACTCTGTGTCCTTGTGTCAGCCTGCTGAGCACCACAGCAGCTGCCTGTCTATGCAGGCTGCTTCAGTCACTGTGTTGCTGGTTCATAGGAACCAGTAATACTGGTCTCTCCCTGTGAGGTCCCAAACCAGCAGAGAGGGGGTGGGTGGCCGGCAAGCGTGTTCTGTCACGCCGGTCGGCGAGTTAGTCAGAAAACTAGCTAGTCAACTAACTGGCCAACAAACGAGCTTCTGGTTAGCCACACTGGACCTCGCAGGCCTTTTATTCACACTATTCACTGAGGGCTTTGACTCATGAACACATGCACCAAGCCAGACCGTTTGCAGGCTGTCTTTCACTCCTGCTTTTTGAAGCACATGCTAATAGGCTAGTTGCATGTAGCCCCGCCCCCTAGGCACATGTAGCCCTGCCCCCTAGGCACACGTAACCCTGCCCCTTAGGCACATGTAGCCCCGCCCCCTAGGCACACATAACCCTGCCCCTTAGGCACATGTAGCCCCGCCTCCTAGGCACACGTAACCCCGCCCCTTAGGCACACATAACCACGCCCCGGAGGTGCATGGTTAATGCATCTCATGTATAATTTCTACTCTCACAGCTCTATAAATAGCATGAATAGTTCCGCAGCCTATCCAGGAAAACGAGAGAAAGTGATGCACACACAATGTACATTATGTACATACATACATACAATGTACACACAACATGTACACAATGTACACACAACATGTACACAATGTACACACTATATACCTGCAACATATATGACATGCAAACCAACACTAACAACCTGAATGTGTGTTTGTGTGTTCCAGGCTCGTAATGTCAACACAGGAGAGCTGGCTGCTATCAAGGTCATCAAGCTGGAACCTGGTGAGAACCTCCTACACCTCTCCTCTGCACCTCCTGTCTCCTCTGCACCTCCTGTCTCTTCTGCACCTCCTGTCTCCTCTACACCTCCTCTCTCTCCTACACCTCCTCTCTCTCCTACACCTCCTCTCTCTCTCCTTTACACCTCCTGACTCCTCCAACACTTCCACCTTCCTGTGGAAGTGTTCCTGTGTGTGTGTTGTGTGTATAATGTGTGTGTGTGTGTGTAATAATGTGTGTGTTGTTTATGTTATAACCTGTATGTGTGTGTGTAATAATGTGTGTGTTGTTTATGTTATAACCTGTATGTGTGTGTGTAATAATGTGTGTATTGTAACGTGTGTAGGTGAGGACTTTGCAGTGGTCCAGCAGGAGATCATCATGATGAAGGATTGTAAACATTCCAACATTGTGGCCTACTTCGGAAGCTACCTGCGGTGAGGGTCTGCTCAGTGTGTGTTCACGTGTGTGTGGTTTTATCAGTGTGTGTGTGTGTGTGTGTGTGTGTGTGTGTGTGTGTGTGTCACGTGTGTGTATTCATGTTTGTGTGTGTACATTCATGTGAATTTCAGGAGGGATAAGTTATGGATCAGTATGGAGTACTGTGGAGGAGGATCCCTACAAGACATCTATCATGGTAGGAGCCACCTTCTCCTCTCCTTCTCCTCTCTCCTTTCTTGGCTGCTCATTTTCTGTTCGCCTCCTCATCATTCTATCACACAGATTGTATAAAGTTCAGAATCTGTATGGTATTTGGCATAGATTATATATAAAATAGATTGTATATGAGGCAATATGGTGTCGCTTGTATCTAGTGTTAAAGGGTCACTTTGTATTCTTTATATCTCATATTTAATATGAGATCATGTAGGTCTATGTTATTATGCATGATATTATTATTATCATATTAAGGTAACCATGTCCTGTGTTCCTAGTAACGGGGCCGCTGTCAGAGTCCCAGATTGCCTACATGTCAAGAGAGACCCTGCAGGTAGGGCTGAAAGACACCCAGCATACAGTATATATATATATATATATATATATATATAGGCGTGAAATGTGTGGCACCTTTTCATGTTTCTCTGTCTGTCTCTCAGGGTCTCTATTACTTACACAACAAAGGCAAAATGCACAGAGACATAAAGGTAAGTCCTGGACCTGCAGTCCATCGTATACATCATTATTAACATCAACATGTATGATGCTATAAAACATCTCAGCTACCTTTCTACATCTGGACATAACGCCGGACATAAAGCTGACGTGTGTCTTCCACAGGGAGCCAACATCCTGCTAACAGACAATGGATACGTTAAGTTAGGTGAGTTTCTCTCCCTGCTCTCTAGCTGGGCAACATGCTTGAGCCACCATTCGTTGGATCGTTCTGTGATGAAATTGCGCAAGTGAAGTTGAATCTCCCTGTGCCCCCCCTCTTCCCCCCCCCCCCCCCCCTCCTGTCTCCTATCCTCCCCCCTCCTGTCTCCTATCCTCCCCCCCCCCCCCCCCCCCTCCTGTCTCCTATCCTCTCCCCCCCTCCTGTCTCCTATCCTCTCCCCCCCCTCCTGTCTCCTATCCTCCCCCCCTCCTGTCTCCTATCCTCCCCCCCCCTCCTGTCTCCTATCCTCCCCCCCTCCTGTCTCCTATCCTCCCCCCCCCCCTCCTGTCTCCTATCCTTCCCCCCCCCCTCCTGTCTCCTATCCTCTCCCCCCCTCCTGTCTCCTATCCTCTCCCCCCCTCCTGTCTCCTATCCTCCCCCCCCCCTCCTGTCTCCTATCCTCTCCCCCCCTCCTGTCTCCTATCCTTCCCCCCCTCCTGTCTCCTATCCTTCCCCCCCCCCCCCCCCTCCTGTCTCCTATCCTCCCCCCCCCCCCCCTCCTGTCTCCTATCCTCCCCCCCTCCTGTCTCCTATCCTCCCCCCCTCCTGTCTCCTATCCTCCCCCCTCCTGTCTCCTATCCTCCCCCCCCCCTCCTGTCTCCTATCCTCCCCCCAGCTGACTTTGGGGTATCAGCTCAGATTACAGCCACGCTGGCCAAGAGGAAGTCCTTCATAGGGACGCCCTACTGGTGAGTTTGTGGGTGGGTATGAAGTAGGCTGAAGGGGTCTACTACCCCTCGTGGACGTGTACTGATGCCCCATCCCCCCCCTCCCCCCAGGATGGCGCCCGAGGTGGCGGCGGTGGAGCGCAAGGGCGGCTACAACCAGCTGTGTGACATCTGGGCGGTGGGCATCACTGCCATCGAGCTGGCCGAGCTGCAGCCCCCCATGTTTGACCTGCACCCCATGAGGTACACACACACGCATGCACACACACACACACACACACACACACACACACACACACACACACACACACACACACACACACACACACACACACACACCCCTTGTCAGCCATATAGTAAGTTACTTCGTTTGACCTGCACCCCATGAGGTATACACACACACTGGTTCATTGTTGCTGATGGTTATGATTTTGTAGCTATACAAATTGGTTAACAAAACCTTTATGCTGACAATGAGAGAGAGAGAGAGAGAGAGAGAGAGGTGACGCTGGTCTCTTCCTGCAGGGCTCTCTTCCTGATGACCAAAAGTAACTTCCAGCCTCCCAAGCTCAAAGACAAGGTCAAGTGGTAAGACTCCTCATCCAATCAGATCACAGTATGCTGTGGCCATTTAGACATTTTTTCTATATTATAGCAGCTTCATACAGACTGTTGGTAATATACTATTAAAGCAGCTGCATACAGACTCATGGTAATATATTATTATAGCAGTCCTCATGGTGATATGTCTCTCTCTGTCTCTCTGTCTCTCTCTTTCTCTCTACCTGTGTGTCTGTCCAGGACAAATAATTTCCACCAGTTTGTTAAACTCTCACTGACTAAGAACACAAAGAAGAGGCCCACGGCTGAGAAGCTGCTGCAGGTAAAATGTTCTATTTTAATGTTCTTTGTATGTCATGTATGTTAATCTTATGTGTTCTGACGTTCAGTAGAGATGGTGATGCTATATAAGATCAGCCTGTAACTGATTGGCTGTCCGTCCTGTTCCGTCTCCTCTGATTGGCTGTCCGTCCTGTCCATCTCCTCTGATTGGCTGTCCGTCCTGTCCATCTCCTCTGATTGGCTGTCCATCCTGTCTATCTCCTCTGATTGGCTGTCCGTCCTGTCCGTCTCCCAGCACCCCTTCGTGTCCCAGCCCCTGAGCCGCACGTTGGCCGTGGACCTTCTGGACCGGGCCAACAACCCAGACCACAGCACCTTCCAGGACCTGGAAGACGAGGACCCCGAACCAGAGGTCAGAACCCAGCCCTGTTGTTGTGGGGACCACTGGCGGGTGGTCCAGTAGAGGCCGTTTACCATTCATTTTTCATTTTGTTTTCGTGATATTTCATCTATTGACCACAGTCACTTTATTGTTCTTTTGTTTTTGTGTGAAATCGAATTGAATTGACTACAATCACTTTTAGTTTGAAGTAATTGAATATTGACTTTAGTCCTTCTTCTGTCTTTATTCTCCTCTTCACCCTCCGTTCTCTCTCCTCTCTGTCCTTCATCACCAACTGTCCTCATCTTCCTCCTCTGTTCTGCTGCCGGTAGGGCTGTTATTAGTCCTCCGGTGTTTAGCAGTCCTCTGGTCGTATTGTGTTGTGTATTACTTTAGAAATTGGCAGCATTAAATATTTTAATACTGTCACTAAAGCCTTTCACGTTGAGTGTAAATACTGTGAGAAGGACTTGCTGCAGTATAGTCGTATGTACATCACAACATATAGCATCTATACATATAGCATCTATACAGTGACACATCCAGAGAGACCAGCAGCACATCACGGCAACAACATCAGGACCAGAGACAAACCTGGGAGGGGTTAGGGGTTGTCATGGAAACGTTATTTCTGTTTTACGTTTCTTCCCTTCCTCCGTGTGCTTGTCTCCTTCATCCTGCTCTCCTTCCTTCATCCTTCTCTCCTTCATCCTGCTCTCCGTCATCCTGCTCTCATCTTCACTTCATCCTTCCACTTACCCCCCCCCCCCCCCCCCTCCCCCCCTTCCCGCTCAGTTTAAGTATAGAGGTCATTTTTTACCCATAAGCCCCGGCGTGCGCCGCGCCCCCTGCTTCGTGGCACACCACAAGGTACTGAGTGACCAGCAGCCCCCCGCTCCAGACACACAGGTCTGCCAGGTTTCCTCTCCAGCTCTTGAGAGAACCAGCGGCAAACCGCGGGGCGGACCTGGGTTCCCTGGACCGGGGTCCTAACGTGTCATGGACTGCTAACGAGTGGAGTTGTTTATGGGGTCATTGGTTGGTGTGTGAGTGTTAGGGATGCTATGCCCCCCCCCCCTACCTGCCCTTGCCACTCTACCTCCTGTTGCATGAAGCGAACTGAGACCTTTGGCAGTTTAGGGTAAGTTTAGTAGGTTAGGTTTATTTTAGTCTAGTTTTTTATGACTAACTTCTCATGCATGGTTTGAGTTTGTTGTGTTTTCAGAGCTCAGATCTAAGAAAGTTAAGTTAAGGTTAGCCTCTTGCTAAGCAGTATCCTCTGTGTGCTAAACCAAGGGTTAGACTGTTGCTAAGCTAAGTAGTGTCCTCTGTTAGCTAAACTAACGGAGGCCTATGACCTGCTGCAGAGGATGGGCTACGACCCTTTCTTACTGGTTTTGCTGGTCTGGGGTTCAATTCCTAGAGTTGCTCCACTGACGAAGGATCAACTTCTAGTTTAACTTCATATCATCTCCTGTGTCGCCCAGCTGGTAGAGCAAGGTGCTCAGCGCTGCCAGAGTGAGGGGTTCGATTCCCTGTGCAGCGCAGCAGGTATTCACTTGAAGTTGCCCGTCTGCTGCTGCTGCTGTGCAGGTTGTGTGGTCATGGTGCCTTGCTGTGATTGGTTGTTCTGCTGTGTCACGAAATCATTGTTTTAAACCTCCTTTGGTCCACCAGTAGATTGTTTCCTCATGTGTATCTACCACTCTGTGTGTGTCCTCAGTCTCCAGTGTCTGTCCCACACCGCATCCAGTCCACCAGTAGGGGCACTAGAGAGGAGAAGACACTGTCAGAGATCAACTGTGAGTGGTATCACACAACAGAACATAACATAATGCATAAAGAATATAACACTACAGAATATACCATGCTGCAGAATATAACATGCTGCAGAATATAACATGCTACAGAATATAACACTACAGAATATAACACCACGGAATATACCATGCTGCAGAATATAACACCACAGAATATACCATGCTGCAGAATATAACATGCTACAGAATATACCATGCTGCAAAATATAACATGCTGCAGAATATAACATGCTGCAGAATATAACATGCTACAGAATATAACAATACAGAATGTAACACAACAGAATATAACATGCTACAGAATATAACATGCTACAGAATATAACGTGCTACAGAATATAACATGCTTCAGAATATAACACTACGGAATATAACACTATGGAATATAACACTACAGAGTATAACACTGACTATAATGTCAGAACCCTGCGGTCATGCTCCAACACTTTGTAGATGAGCAGGCTGGCATAACAACCCAGGTTGTTCTCTCTCTCTCTCTCTCTCCAGTCGGCCAGGTGAAGTTTGATCCTCCGCTGAGGAAGGAGACGGAGCCCCACCATGAGCCGGTGAGTTCTGAGCCCCGGGACACGGCCTCACCCCCTGGCCTGGGTCCGAAACACGTGGTGCTCAATGTCCTGCGCAGCTCGGTGGGGTCGCGCGGGTTTTTCACACTAACCAGGTGGCTTTGTGGTTTGTTTCCCATGGAAACCGCACTCTACCGCAACATGGATCCGAGGGAAATAGTGGTTGCCACTGTACAGTCCCGGTAACCATGGTTACTACTGTACAGTCCCGGTAACCATGGTTGCGGTCCCCAAAACATATCGTGGTGGATGGCTATTTAAGGAGTGTTTTCCAGGAAGTGAATGGGAGAGTTGTTCTGCATGACTACCTCTTTCCCTATCCCTCTCTGTCTCTATATCTCTCTCTGTCTCTCTCTCTCTCGCTCTCTCTGTCTCTGTCTGGCTCTCGCTCTCTCTCTGTCTCTGTCTGGCTCTCGCTCTCTCTCTGTCTCTGTCTGGCTCTCACTCTCTCTCTTTCTCTCTCTCTCTCTCTCTCTCTCTCTCTCTCTCTCTCTCTCTCTCTCTCTCTCTCTCTCTCTCTCTCTCTCTCTCTCTCTCTCTCTCTCTCTCTCTCTCTCTCTCTCTCTCTCTCTCTCTCTCTCTCTCTCTCTCTCTCTCTCTCTCTCTCTCTCTCTCTCTCTTTGTCTGCCTGTCTTCTTCATCTATCCTTCTACCTTTCTCCCTTCCTTCCTTCCGAATTATGTTACATTGCATTATCAGTTTCTCTTAATCATCCAACCCTCAGATCCTCCATCCCTCCAAATCTACTGGATATTTTAGAACCATCTATGAGCAAATAAACCACGTCTGCTCCTTCATCTGTATTTACATACGGCTGTCAAGCTAGCCACCTATCTATCTATCTGTACAGCTAGCTATCAGCTATCAGATAGCTATCATCTTTTCTCCTTGTCACCTTGTCCAGCACTTTCACCCCCATCCTCACAGGCAGGTGATTAGTTATAGCAGGCAGAAAAGAGCAGTTAGTAGGTCGCTGTTAGCTGGGAGTAATTAGCTAGGAGCAGGTGGCTGCTGGCTGCGATCAGTGGATGCTAGTTGTTAGCAATTAGCTGAAAGCAGGTGGCAGATAGCAGTTAGCTGCTAACCGGGAACAATAACTTCCCAAGCACATATGTGTTGAGGCAAGGAGCAGGTGGATATTGGCAGGAAGCTGCTAGCTGATAGCAGGAGGCTGCTATCTGTTAGCAGTTAGATGTTAAAGGTAGCTGCTCACTGTTGGCAAGTAGCTGCTTGCTGGTAGCAGTTAGCTGCTATCCGTTAGCAATTAGCAGCTATCGGTTAGCAGTTAGCTGCTATCTATTAGCAGTTATCCGTGAGCTGTACTAATGTGTTGTCTCTTGTTCTGTCCTACTGACCAGCGAGCCTCAGAGCCGTATCTGGACTGTTTTGAGGAACTCTACTATACTGCAAGATCTAACCTGGTACTACTCTATCTCTCTCTACCTCTCTCTCTCTCTCTGTCCGTTAGTCTGTCAGTCTGGCTGTCTTGTCTATCTCTCCTTTCACTTCTTTCACCCCACCGTTCCTTCTGTTGTGGGGCCTTCTCTTTCAGCGTATCATTTGTTCTGGTGTCTGTATATCTCTTCATCATTCTCCCTCTTGGTTCATCCACAGTCTTCCTCGCTCTCAGGTCTGTTCACCCCTCCTTGTTTGACCGCAGGGGCCTTTTGTTAAGTTGCTTCTCTTTCTCAGTTTAGCCTGTCACTGGGTGATGACTGGTCAGGACTGATTACATTGATTATGTGTGGTTAGGACTGGCACTGAGCAGACTGTTATGTCTGCTTAGAAACTGGTAACCAGCGGTTGGGTCTAGTTGAGACTGCTTTCAACTCCTTACAGCTGGTTATGACAGGCTCCAACTGGTAACGTCCAGTTAAAACTGTACATGACACCCATGTTAAACTAGTGATGACTGGTTATGACACCTTTTGATTGGTTACAACTGGTTCCTACCACTTGATGCTGGTTAGGACAACTTTAGACTGGTTTAAACTAATTTAGACTCCTGAAGACTAGTCTAAACTGGTAACCACTTGTTGTGGCTGGTTACTGACGGTTATAAACTAGTTAGCACTGGTTTAAGCTGGTTAGCCCTGGTTTTAACTGGTTATGGGTGTTTATAGCTGGCTAGGAACGTAACCACTGGTTACAACCGGTTTAAGCTGGTTACGACTGGTTTAAACTGGTTATGACTAGCTGCAGTGATTATGTTTTGGTCAGCACTGACTGCCTCCCACCCTGGGGTGGTTGTGGTCATCAGTGTGGATCCCTGTGAGCTCTCGGTGGTCACCGCTGCAGGGCTCCATACACTCTGCCGTCTTCTGACCGCATCCCTGTTGGGTTTCATTTGTCATTTTCTTCTTTCCTCTCTCCCCATACAAACTACACACCCTAACAACTACACAGCCAGACAAACTCCGCAGCCTACACCCCTGACAGCTACACAAACTACACAACCACTAGAACCTGAAAAAAAGGAAACGGCCAACAAAACACTATGGGCTCCTACTGCTGGCACATATATTACTAATACTACTGATGGCATATGACTAATACTACTGATGGCATACTGATGGCATACTGATGGTATATTACATATACTACTGATGGCACATGTACGACTGCTGGTGCATATACTACTAACACTACTGATGGTACATGAACTACTAACACTATTGATGGTACATGAACTACTAACACTACTGATGGTACATGTACTACTAACACTACTGATGGTACATGTACTACTGATGATACATATACTACTAATACTACTGATGCTCCATACACTACTAATACTACTGATGGTACATGTACTACTTATACTGGTGTCACTCTTTATCCATCTGGCTTTAACCATTAGAGACTACACTCCTCGCTTCTTGAGCTCTCTGCATCATTCCTCTGGTATCACGCTCTCTTAACCTCTTAACCTAAACTTTGTTTGTGTGCGTTGCCTGTGCGTTTGTGTTGCCTGTGTGCGTGTGTGTCTGTGTGTGCTGGCTTTGTGTGCTGGCTTTGTGTCTGTGTGCATGTATGTTTTGCGTTGTTTTCTGGGTGGTGTGTGTGGCATGGCTCTGTTTCTGTCCCCCCCGCTGGGAGTTAAACAAGACTGTAGCTCATGGAGTTAAGATAATTAAACAGAACTTATCAAACATGACTTATTCAGCATAACTTACCGGTATTCAACTTTATTTATTAAACTTATATTATGAAACATTACTTAAACGTAGCTTATTAAACCTTACTTCTATCTTACTTTCTAATGTAATTACAAAATCTACTGTATAAAACTCTAATGTGCATTTTTATTCATTCTGAAATGAGTTAAAAATTACAATTGTAATAAAATGTGCACTTTTATCTTCTCAGGATCTGCGGTCAGAGTATGGACATGAGTCACCAAGTCTCCTCAGTGGCAACAAGTAAGTGTCTCTGTCTTTCGCTTTCTGTCTCTCTGTCCAGTTCTGTTGGTCTGTCTGTCTCTTTAGTCACTTAGTTTGTTACAACCCAGTGACTTAGTCACTTAGTTTGTTACAACCCAGTGACTTAGTCACTTAGTTTTGTTACAACCCAGTGACTTAGTTACTTGGTTTGTTACAATCCAATGACATGGTTACTGAGCTCGTCTTAGCCAAGTGACTTGGTTACTGGGCTCGTCTTAACCCAGTCACTTGGTTACTGAGCTCGGTTAGTGACTTGGACTAACCTCTCCCTCCAATAGGAGTCTCCTGAAGTCTGTGGAGGAGGAGCTACAGCACAGGTGAGTCAGCCCCGCCCACTCCCCGATGCTCTTGTGGCCAATCAGCCATCATGATTAACGCCAGCTTACAATCGGCCGATCCCGTGTGATTTACATGCTGCTACTGCTGCTGGCGACCTGCTCTGCTGCTGAATGTTCTGGAAGGCTTTGAAACACCCTGGCATGGCTCTCTCACACACACACACACACACATGCATGTGGGCTCTGTTCCTATGTAGTATCACTTTCTCAGTGAATCCTAATCAGTGCTTTAATTCATATGTAATTTGTTTTAATTTCTGTATAACTGTGGAGTTGACCACCAGGGTAAGCTGGTGAATTTCTCCCATCTTGGATAGCTAGCTATCCTTGAGAGGTATCAAAGAACCATCCTAGCAAGGAGGGTTCCTAGATGGCTATCAATGTTATAGGAAGCACCCTAACAAGGAAGATTCCAACACGGGTATCCAGTAGTTGGGGCGCAGCCAGGCGGTGAACCTCTGTAGGAAGGGAGGTGTGCATTTTTGTTGCGCTAAACGACGTCAGCCTCCAGCCGGTCAGCAGCGGTTGGCGGCGCTGCATCCTCGGCCCTGTCTGACCACATATGTGTTGGATCAGCACGTTGTTGCCACCACCCACCACAGCTCCGCTGTCTGAGAGATGTATAGGTTACAATACATGACCCTCCAAGCTGAAACTAGTGGTATTTTGAACACTAGGAGTGATATTATCTGTGATATTAGAAACACTTGGAGTGATATTATATAGTAGGGTTGCACCGAATCCAGTATTCGGGTTCGGATTCGGCCGAATATTGGGCTTTTTTGAGGGGTTCGGGTTCTGCCGAACCTTGGCATTTTTTTCCACCGAACCCGAATCCTACGCTTTCACTGCGCGCGCCACGCTGGTCGACGTAATTATCTGTTTACAAAAAAGTAGCGCGTTGGAATGCAGTGGCTATAGCTGCGAGAAAGCGAAAATGGAAGTAGTGAACAGAAAAAGTGTCGTTTGGCAGTTCTTTCAGATAAAAGAAGGCGATTCAAGTCGAGCTACATGTTCAATTTGCAATGCCGATTTGTCTCGTGGTGGCAAGGAACCTAAACAATACACAACATCCCCGCCGTTAAAGCATTTGCGTATGAAACATCTGAAAGAATACCAGTTGTGCACGAAGGAAAACTTCTCATCATTGCCTATGATCTAAACGAAAAAAAAAACAGCCTATTATCCATGTTTATGGATTAAATGTTCAATAACATTCATTTCAGTTAAGTCACCAAACATATTCTGTTTGTTTTCTTTGTTGTTTTTTTTAAGAAAAACACTTTACTTTGCAGAAAGTTGCCTATTTTTTCCCAGTGGAAATTAAATAAAACGAAAAATACACTGATGTTGACGTTGTTTACTTCATTAATGTGTTTAGTGTTAATGGAGTAGGATGGGAGTAGGATTCGGTATTCGGGTTCGGATTCGGCAGAATCTTAACCAGTGGATTCGGTATTCGGCAGAACCCTAAAAATCTGGATTCGGTGCATCCCTATTATATAGTGATATTTTAAACACTTGCAGTGATATTATATAGTGATATTAGAAACACTAGGAGTGATATATAGTGATATTATACAGTGAAACACGAGGAGTGATACTATATAGTGAAACACTAGAGTGATACTGAGGTAAAGTCCAGTTTTGTGTCTGAAGGGAGAGAAAATTCTACTGGCTTTACTGAGTTCTCCCTCCCCCTTCTCCCTCCTCGGTCTCTTCCTCCACTCTCTCACCCCCCCCCCCCCCCCCCCCCCCCAACCATCTCCCCCTCATCCCTCTCCCACTCTATCCCTCGTTCCTGCCTACTCCCTCTCCCCTCCTCCCTCCTCCCTCTCCATCTCTAACTCTCCCTCTCTCCCTCCCCGTCCCTCCCCCAGGGGTCACATGGCTCACTTAGGGGATGATGATGATGAGGATGATGATGGTGCTGATGATGATGAAACTCACACCCAGTAAGTCCCTCCCCAGTCTCAAAGTGATTCCCCAGCCTGCCCCCCCCCCCTTTTCCTCCATGAGGAGAAGGAGGATGCTGATGATGCTCCTCTCTCAGTTTCATCAACATATCTTCATGCAGAAGACACCATCACACCACATGCATTGTGTGTGTGTATGTGTGTGTGCGTGCGTGCGTGCATGTGCCTGCGTGTGTGTTTCTCGACTCCCTGTGTGGATGCTAACCTTGATGCTAACTTGAAGCACCAGTAGCTAACCATAGGGCAGAGCCTGATGATGTCCCTGACCCACCCCCTGCTTCAACACAGGAGGTCCCTGCGGTCTGGCTTCTACATTACAATCTGGAGAGACAAGACAGGCAGACAGACAGTAATGTAGAGAGACAGGTGGGAGTGATTGATTGGTAGAGAGAGAGGGGTGGAGAGACACAGACAGAGAGAGGGGTAGAAAGGTAAAGAGACAGATGGGTAGAGTGAGACCGTCTGGTTGAGAGACACAGTGAGATAGTAGGCTGAGAGACAAGACAGACGGGTAGACAAAGATAGAGAGAGACAGACGGGTGGACAGGAACCTGATGTCTATCTCCTAGTCGTGACGTCCACCTATGTGTGTGTGGGTGTGTGTGTGTGTGTGTGTGTCTGTCCTCGCTCATGCTTCTAGCTTGTGTTGCTTCTGGGTCCAAAGAACCAGTCAGACCAGAGACACCACCTGGTCTCTCCTGGCAATAAGGAACCATTAACACACTTGGTGTTAATGGTGCCATCATTATTCATATTCTAATTATTGATATCATATATAAGGGATTGTGGTTGTGGACCGCTCTCGCTTCTGCAGGCTTCATGTTGCCTGGCTGCCAAGCTCTGTCATCATTATGACGCCCATATAAGGGCTTCCACGTCACCTGGCTCGCTACATGAGAGAGTTCCTGCTGTGGCCCCTCCTGACAGCCCAGGTGTCAGTGGGGAGGTCTCGGTCCTCAGCAGCCAGTGTCATGTGGAAGCCTGGACCGCGTGGTGGTCTGAGGGATGAAATCTACCAACTAACCCTCATGTATTATTCATTTCATGTGCTATTAACTTTACGTCATGATTAACTGATATTTTAAATGTTAGGTTTTATTAATCATACTTTTGGTCTCACCTCACCCTCCTTTAACTGTCCTTTGACTACACTTTCAAAGCATCCATGCCTGTCCATCAAATATGAAACTCCTCCCCCTTCTCCCCTTTCAGCAAATCAAGCACCATCATGAGACCCAAGGTCCCGCCCCCGCTCCCTCCCAAGGTAGGAACAACCAATGAGATGCCGCCTGACTCGCTGTTGTCTGGTGGTTGGTTCACTGGTTCACAGTGCGACTGCAACACAAGTTTGTGATTGGCTCAAGTTGGCGGGAGATGTCAGCAGCATGCACAACCCTGCTCTAGTCTACCTGTTGATCCCCAATGTCAACTGTAGGCGCCCTAGAGGCTAGATGACCCCTGACCCCTACCTGCCCCTTAATGATGTGCTTCTGATGTATTGCATATCAGAAATATATATCTCTTTGAGCATCTGCTAAATGACTAGTTAGTAGGAAGATGTTTACTACTAGCGAGTAGAAAGATGTTTGCTACTAGTGAGTAGGAAGATATTTATTACTAGTGAGTAGAAAGATGTTTACTACTAGTGAGTAGTAAGATGTTTACTACTAGTGAGTAGGAAGATATTTATTACTAGTGAGTAGTAAGATGTTTACTACTAGTGAGTAGTAAGATGTTTACTACTAGTGAGTAGTAAGATGTTTACTACTAGTGAGTAGTAAGATGTTTACTACTAGTGAGTAGTAAGATGTTTACTACTAGTGAGTAGGAAGATATTTATTACTAGTGAGTAGGAAGATGTTTACTACTAGTGAGTAGGAAGATATTTACTACTAGTGAGTAGTAAGATGTTTAATACTAGTGAGTAGGAAGATGTTTACTACTAGTGAGTAGGAAGATATTTATTACCAGTGAGTAGGAAGATATTTATTACCAGTGAGTAGGAAGATATTTATTACCAGTGAGTAGGAAGATGTTTACTACTAGTGAGTAGAAAGATGTTTGCTACTAGTGAGTAGAAAGATGTTTGCTACTAGTGAGTAGGACGATGTTTATTACTAGTGAGTAGGATGATGTTTATTACTAGTGAGTAGGAAGATGTTTATTACTAGTGAGTAGGAAGATGTTTTATAATGACCAACTAGGGAGTTGGAAGATGTTTATGATGACCAACTGGTGAGTAGGAAGAAGTTTTTGATGACCAACTAGTTAATAGGAAGATGTTGGTTGAGGTTTTCTTGTAACACATCCTCTCCCCTTGTCTCCTTCAGCCCAAGTCCATCTCCCAACCACCACCGCAGCATCCGCAAGTTCAGAAGCACGACGACAGTCAATCACACAGCGAGGATGACAGCGGAGGGGGCGGGACCATCAAGCGCTGTCCTGTCCCACTGAGCTCCAGCCCGGCCAAGCCCTCCAATGTTCCCCCGCGGCCCCCGCCCCCCCGGCTGCCCCCCCACCGCCGCAGTAGCCTAGGTAACGAGAGCGCCGAGGGCGTGGCCGGCGACCTCACCGCCCCGGGGGATGATGGGAGTTTTAGACATTTCTGGGAGTGGCTCCACGCCCCTCATACTGAGGAGGAGCTGGAGGAGGCCTGGGAGGTGCTGCAGGAGGTGAAGGAGGTGAAGGAGGAGGAGGAAAAGGAGCAGGAAGAGAGTAAGAGCAGCTGATTGGTAGTTTAGACCCCAGATCCCTGTTGTCTCTTCCATAGTCCCATTAACCCCAGCCTCTGATTGGTCCATATTTTTCCTTAGTCACTCCCACTCATCTGTTTATGTTGTCTGGTTTGTGTGTTCGACAGCTCCATATGCTGCTGGTAGCTATAACCACTTGTACCCTTGACATCTAGCAATCTAGCATACTGTGTGTTTACACATGAAGGACAAGACCTGTTAGCATGCTAGTTAGCCAGCATGCTCTGTAGCATCCAACCCCCGGCCTCCTGCTGTCTCATTGGCATCCAGAGCTGGTTGGGGAGGGGCCTAACTGGTGGAACAGGACCAATAGTTGTCCTCCACTGATAAATACTGAAGCTAGCTGCTAACTGCTGCATATCAGAGTGGACACATTGTCTGTGTAGCTTTGCTTTTGAATGTGCATAGCTTAGCTTATAGCTGTGTTTGTACTATCGATTGTAGCTTTGGTATACCATAGATTGTTGCTGAGCTTGTATCTTAGCTTGTAGCCTAGCTGGTACCTTAGCATGGCCATGCCCTTTAAAATATCAAGCTGATTTCTATAAGATTTGGGTGTGGCCCCCCTAAAAGTGAGGTGGAAAACTAGAAAGCTAGAATAAAACCCAGCTATCCTCAGCCTACCTGTCAGCATCCCTGAGCTACCTGTCTCTGTACCGTCTAACCCCTACCTGCCCCTTAATGACCTGTCTCTGTACTGTCTAACCCCTACCTGATCCTTAATGACCTGTCTCTGTACTGTCTAACCCCTACCTGCTCCTTAATGACCTGTCTCTGTACTGTCTAACCCCTACCTGATCCTTAATGACCTGTCTCTGTACTGTCTAACCCCTACCTGCCCCTTAATGACCTGTCTCTGTACTGTCTAACCCCTACCTGCTCCTTAATGACCTGTCTCTGTACTGTCTAACCCCTACCTGCCCCTTAATGACCTGTCTCTGTACTGTCTAACCCCTACCTGCCCCTTAATGACCTGTCTCTGTACTGTCTAACCCCTACCTGATCCTTAATGACCTGTCTCTGTACTGTCTAACCCCTACCTGCTCCTTAATGACCTGTCTCTGTACTGTCTAACCCCTACCTGCTCCTTAATGACCTGTCTCTGTACTGTCTAACCCCTACCTGCCCCTTAATGACCTGTCTCTGTACTGTCTAACCCCTACCTGCCCCTTAATGACCTGTCTCTGTACTGTCTAACCCCTACCTGATCCTTAATGACCTGTCTCTGTACTGTCTAACCCCTACCTGCTCCTTAATGACCTGTCTCTGTACTGTCTAACCCCTACCAGCTCCTTAATGACCTGTCTCTGTATTGTCTAACCCCTACCTGCTCCTTAATGACCTTTCTCTGTGCTGTCTAACCCCTACCAGCTCCTTAATGACCTGTCTCTGTGCTGTCTAACCCCTACCAGCTCCTTAATGACCTGTCTCTGTGCTGTCTAACCCCTGGCAACTCTCTCTCTAGGTAACGCGTTGAGCTCGTCCCAGAATGGAGAGCGTGGTGGTCCATGTGAGAGACAGTCCACTCTGCCCCCTGGTGTCCCGGTACGGAAGGACAAGAAGGACGTCCCGGTACGATCCTCAGGCCGACATGACGCCGGAGGGGAGGAGCCAATCGTCCGCTCCACTCCGGGCGGGGGGGGGGGGGGGGGGTCACCCGCCAATCATCGTGAACTCTTGACAAATCTTCAGGAGAATGTTTCTGTGGCGCCACACAGATCTGTTGGAAGCTCTGGACCTTTTATCAGCCACGCCCCCTTTGGGCTGACGGCCGTGAAGGGAACCACTTCTTACTGGGCCACCTAGTGGTGGGCGGGCTTTAGACATCACACCTTGGGTGGGGAAAACACCTCCTTGATGAGGTGATCATGGCGGTGATATATGACCTTTCATGGAGTGTGTTTTTGTCTTTGTTTCAGAAGCCCATCAGTAACGGTCTCCCTCCAACACCCAAAGTGCACGTAAGTCCTTCATTAATAACATGTCTAGCATGTTGTTATCACTATCTGGCCTCATGTGATGTTATGTAGACTGTTCACCGTGTGTGTGTGTGTGTGTGTGTGTGTGTGTGCGTGTTTGTGTGCGTGTTTGTGTGCGTGTTTGTGTGCTTGCGCGTGTGTGCTCAGATGGGAGCGTGTTTCTCAAAGGTTTTTAATGGCTGTCCTCTGAAGATCCACTGTGCTACTTCCTGGATCAACCCTGACACCAGAGGTAGCCAATCAGATACTCTCCAAGCTCTCTAGCCTGTCCTCATTTGTCCATATGTGTGTCTTTCACCTGCTACTGGGCGTTCTGGTCCCCTATAGAACTGCTGTTTACTGTGTGTGTTACAGACCAGTACTTGATATTTGGGGCAGAGGAGGGCATCTACACTCTAAACCTCAACGAGCTTCATGAAACCTCCATGGAGCAGGTATGCTATGTTAGCTACGCTAACACATCATCATACTTATAGATTCAAGATTCAAGAAGTGTTTATTGTCATCACATCCAGGACATGACGAGATTGTAGTAGCTGCCACAATAGTAGTGCATTCGATTATTGTTTTTAAAACAAAACAAGAGAAGAGAGAAGGTATGCTAGGCTAGCTTCTACGCTAACACATCAGCATACTCTATAGAGAAGATATGCTATGTTAGCTGCCACGCTAACACATCCTAACTGAAGTATTATCACGTTAGTTAGTTGCCACATGAATGTATGATTATGTTCTCTAGAGCAGGTATTCAAGGCTAACAACACTTACTAGACCGAGTGCACTAGACAGGGTCACTTGGTTTGACATGTGGCTCTAGCGGCAGCATGGGGGAACAGTAGTGGTTTGTCACCATGGTAACGTGGTGTTGTTCTCTCAGCTGTTCCCAAGGAGATGTACGTGGCTCTACGTCATGAACAGCTGCCTGCTCTCCATCTCTGGTAAGACTCCTACTCTGCAAGCAAGGTTCACCCCTGTGTCCAGCTCTATATGTAGGGTCTAACGCTATATGTTAATCCTCTGAGTGTAACTATGTGTTAACTCTGTATGTTAACCCACTGTGTGTAACTCTGTATGTTAACCCTCTGTGTCTAACTCTAGGCAAGGCGTCCCAGCTGTACTCCCACAGCCTCCCTGGTCTCTTCGACCACGCCAGGCACATGCAAAAGCTCCCGGTGGCCATCCCCACGCACAAGCTCCCCGACAAGATGATTCCCAGGTAACTGAGCACCGCTGCACAGCCTTGCTATGCTAAGCTACGCATAACAACGCTACGCTAAGCTACACATAGCAGCGCTACACTAAGCTACACATAGCAGTGCTACGCTAAGCTACACATAGCAGCGCTACGCTAAGCTACACATAGCCAGCGCTACACTGAGCTACACATAGCAGTGCTACGCTAAGGTGCGCATAGTAGTGCCATGCTAGACTAAGATGCATTGTTGAAACCTTTCTTCATCTGCTATGTTTGACAGGAAGTTTACGGTGACCAATAAGATTCCAGACACTAAAGGCTGCCAGAAGTGCTGCGTAGGTGAGTCAGCTCCTCACACTGTACTATCCTAAATATACTGAACTATATATATATACTGTACTGTACTATATGTATACTACATACACTGTACTATCCTAAATATACTGAACTATATATACACTGTACTGTACTATATATATACTATACTATATACACTAGTATATATACTATATGTTCTATAATATATACACTACGATATATATAATATTTACTGTATACGTCCTGTGCTACATATATTCTAGACTATACACAGATATGTATAACGTTGTATTGTGTGTGCAGTGCGTAACCCCTACACAGGTCATAAGTATCTGTGTGGAGCCTTCCAGTCCAGTATAGTTCTGTTTGAGTGGGTCGACTCCATGCAGAAGTTCATGCTGATCAAGGTTTGGAATAATAATGTCATAGTAATGTCATAATACTGATGATAAAGTGGTGATGAGATTGATAACCAACCCAACCGTACTTCCCCCACCAGAACATGGACTTCCCGCTGCCCTGTCCTCTGGAGGTGTTTGACATGCTGGTGGTCCCAGAGCAGACCTACCCTCTGATCTGCGTGGCGGTCAGCAAGGGCACTGAGGCGAGCCAGGTGGTCCGCTTTGGGACGGTCAACCCCAACGCCACCTCATCCTGGTTCACAGAGACCGGTAAGATGGTGCCTAGACCCAGAGCACCCCAGCAATACGCCTTCTGTACGATGCTGTCTAAAGCGTCTGTCTCTCTCTCTCTCTCTCTCTCTCTCTCTCTCTCTCAGACACTCCTCAGTCGTGTGTAATCCACGTGACGCAGTTAGAGAGAGATACCATCCTGGTCTGCCTAGACCGTAAGACACACACACACACACACCCACACACACACACACACACACACACACACACACACACACACGCACACGTTGTAATGTTTAATGGTTTGTTCTCTCTCACAGGATGTATAAAGATAGTAAATCTCCATGGGAGGCTCAAGTCCAGCAGGAAGCTGTCAGCAGAGCTCACCTTTAACTTCCAGATCGAAGCCATAGGTAGGAAAACTACCATGAACTACGTCTGCCTCCACCCATGCATTTACAGGGCAGTGTGTTTCCTCTCCTGCCGTGTCCTGAGTGTGTTTACAGGACAGTGTGTTTACTCCCCTGCCGTGTCCTCAGTGTGTTTACAGGACAGTGTGTTGGCCTTCTGGAGACACGGTATGCAGGGCCGGAGCTTCAAGACCAATGAGGTACCACCACCGGCCTGTAGGTGTTAGAGGGGGGGACACTAGTGCCGTGCTATCGTTACTACAGACTGTCTCCCTCTGCCCTGGTAGATCACCCAGGAGATCTCTGACAACACGCGCATCTTTAGAATGCTGGGTTCCGACAGGTGAGAACCCCACCACACTCTCACTCATTCACCATATTCACAGACACTCACTCATTCACTCATATCCACAGACACTCACTCATTCACTCATATCCACAGACACTCACTCCTTCACTCATATCCACAGACACTCACTCCTTCACTCATATCCACAAACACTCACTCATTCACTCATATCCACAGACACTCACTCATTCACTCATATCCACAGACACTCACTCCTTCACTCATATCCACAGACATTACTCATTCACTCATATCCACAGACACTCACTCCTTCACTCATATCCACAGACACTCACTCATTCACTCATATCCACAGACACTCACTCATTCACTCATATCCACAGACACTCACTCCTTCACTCATATCCACAGACACTCACTCCTTCACTCATATCCACAGACACTCACTCATTCACTCATATCCACAGACACTCACTCATTCACTCATATCCACAGACACTCACTCATTCACTCATATCCACAGACACTCACTCGTTCACTCATATCCACAGACACTCACTCGTTCACTCATATCCACAGACACTCACTCCTTCACTCATATCCACAGACACTCACTCATTCACTCATATCCACAGACACTCACTCATTCACTCATATCCACAGACACTCACTCATTCACTCATATCCACAGACACTCACTCATTCACTCATATCCACAGACACTCACTCATTCACCATATCCAGACACTCACTCGTTCATCCATATCCACAGACAGACTCAGTCATTCAGTAACGTAGGTTTGTGTGTGATGGTTTGAAGAAGCCTGGAGGAGGTAGACCCAGAGCCCGGGAACCGCAACCTGCTGGCCAGGTACCCTGTCTGTTCCCTGGTACACTCATCCCCTCTGCTCCCTGGAGCTCCTGTTGCCGACCTGCCTACTAATGGGGACTCTGAGAACTCAATAGCGTGTGTGGGTGTGGGTGTATGTGTGTTTGACTCTTCCCTTTGTGTGGATGAGTGACTTTGGATGCTTGCTTGGTGTTTGTGAGCAGAGCTGAAGTCCAAGTCCGCCCAGTGGTCGTCTCTGTTACTACATCCCCTCTGGCTCTCATCCCTGGTAGACTCTGTGTCCCATGTAAACACACCTGACCATCCCCCACATTCAGAGGGAAAATCAGGAGTAGGGAGGTTTTGTAGATATATTGTAACCAATTAAGTTTTACATACATACATACATACATACATACATTTGCCAATATACAACATAAATGATTCAATTATATCCTCAAGGCCCTTAGCATTGAGGCACCTAGCAACCATCAGCATCCCTGGTAACCAACCATCAAGGCCCCGAGCAACCATCATGACCATTCACAATTATTGGGGCCCTAAGCGCCCATCTGGGCCCCTAGAAACCAACAGGGCCCTTAAGACAAGAGCAGGTCCCCAGAGACAATTGTCCTCGAGAAGAGAGTCAGACTGTGTGATCTCCACCATCTTTCCTCTGCAGTGTTGGTGGTGGAAACAAAAGGACAATACTGTTATGTAAACGTGTGTGTGTGTGTGTGTGTGTGTTTGTGTTTCCGTTTCCAGAGTGGTGGTGTTGGAGAGCCGGCCAACAGACAACCCCACGGCTCACAGCAACCTCTACATCCTGGCCGGCCACGAGAACAGCTACTGACCACACACACTACAACACACTACACACACACCACACACTACACACACACCACACACCATACACTACACACACACACACACTACACACACACACACGCACACTCCCCAGGCGTCCTGTGGAGGAGCTGGCTGGTCCCCGTGGACAGATGGATCCAAGATGGTCGCCTGCCCTCCAGAAATCCAACTCCAGCTAGATTTACTCAGTCCACGATCCTGCAAGGCATCCCGGGAATTCATCCTCTGCTTTACTTCCCTGCAAAGCATCCTGGGAAACCAGCACTGCAACTGCTATGGCTAGCGCTGCTCCTCTGCTACAGCTAACACGGCTACTACTCCTGCTCGCGCTCCTCCTGTCCCGCTGCTCCTCTTCCTGTTCTGGCTGGACCACACCAGAGCTACGCTAACCCCCCCGCCTATTTAAAGGATGTAAATATGAAGCCAGTATTTTTTGGACCCCGATGAACACTAAGGACCCCTGTAGATACGCGGTTCTCTCCAGCTCTGAGGGACGGAGGCGGCCAGCGGGGGAGTTTGGTCACTTCCTGGTTCAGGTGTAGCTTCTCGTTTCCATGGGGACGTGGCCAGAGTTGGGGAATGTGGGAGGCCTGGAGTTGCCTCATCTGAACACTTATAGAAACATTATAACATGTGGGATATAATATGATTGTATCCTAAATATTATAATATAACATGATTATATCTTATAATATAGGATGCCATGTTGTGGAGCTCATGGTCTGGCTGGCGATACACAGGAAGTGAGCACTGTTTGGCCATCTTCACTGCATGCGTCACTGTGGTTGTCAGTCCTTATATGGGCGTTGTAACTTCCTGGTTTGCGTCCGGGTGAGGCAGAGGATGTGTGTGTGTGTGTGTGTGTACGTGTGTATTTATGTGAAACATCATGAGAATCAATTGTATTTTTTAATCACCGTTTTAATACTTATCTGCTTCCCCTTGTCTGATTTTATGTTTTTTTTTAAGACTTTGGAACCACTGGTGTTGACAGTTTGCACAAAGAAGAGGTGTTTGATACGCAAATGTGATGTCAATATAATATATGAACGTGTGTGTGTGCATGTGTGTGTGTGTGTGTGTGCGTGCGCGTGTGTGCGTGCGTGTGCGTGTGTGTGTGTGTATGCGTGTGTGCGTGTGCGTGTGTGTGTAAGAGAGAGAGAGAGAGAGAACAGTATTGCATAAACGAGTCGCTGAAGGTGTGTTTATCCCCGTTGCCTGCTGGGGGCGCACCTGAACAAACCTGACAGGTAGAACATGAGGCCAGAGCTCTTGTCCCCAGGGCGACTGGATGTGAGGTAGACTCCCAACACTCCTTACTCCCGGGTGAAGGATGGTGATGCCACACTCTCAACGTGTAATGTGATGACGTGATACACTAACAACTCACTTCTGTCCGCAGCTTTTTTTCTTTCTTTTTTTTAACCTTCCTCACAACCTCTTTCTGAGTGAACCTTCTGCGCTCATAAGCTCATGTTTTTCCACCAGCCCAGAGCTGAGCCGGGTCTGAAGCTGGATGTCTCTGTCTACCTGTGTGGAGTAGCTTGCTAACCAGCTAACCAGCAATGTGGGTCCATGGGATGGTAGCTTGTTATGCCAGGTAACCAGCCATGTGACCCACATGGCTCATTAACCGGGTAACTAGCCGTGTGGGTGGATGGTAGCTCATTAACCAGCTAGACAAACAGATGCATTTGCTTTGTGGTCCTCATCATTTCTGCCTTGTTCAACACCAGAGCTTGCTCCTGTTTATAGCCCAGAACCGACCCCAGACCGACCTGACCACAGTACTGACCGCAGTACTGCTTTGTCTTCATAACACTATCCCAATGCTTTCATGACGTCATAACACTATCCCAATGCTTAAACGATGTCATAACACTATCCCAATGTTTCATGTGGCGCACACATTCTAATCTGTACATAGTGTAAAATAAAATCTGTTGGTTTTACATATTGTATAATTGCCTATATTTTGTTTGGGAAGTGTAACAGATTGAGATGGCTGGCTAACACATTAAAGAGGAAACTAAAGACAGAGTATTGTCCTTATTACTTCAAAGTTACCATTTTTGTTAGTTATGTATCATGTTTTGTTGTGCATATAAAAGTCTTTGGTATAGAAGTAATCATTTATTATGAATAGGGAAAAGAAAGTTGTACTTGGAAATAGTTACTTTCAATAAGCATAAATAATGAGTATACTTGATGGTATATTTACCATTTAGTTAAAGTTGAACCCCTATTCTTTTCTGTGGATTCTGACCACAGTCTGCTGTTTACAAAACAAATTTCTCTGAAATGATTGGAGCACAGATTTATGGTCCAGGTGAACAACATGTTATGATATTTATAAAGAGGCAATCACATGCTCTGATGCAAGAGTCACAGTCTGCTGTTCACCTGTGATACCACCATAAATCATAAATAAATAAATCATGAATCATAGATTGAAGATGGTGCGTGGTTACGCTGCAGTACCGCGGTCAGCCACCAGGCGTGTGTGTGGTTACACTGCAGTACCGCGGTCAGCCACCAGGCGTGTGTGTGGTTATACTGCAGTACCGCGGTCAGACTCCAGGTGTCCGGGTCTCTGACTGTTACTGGACTCCTGATCACTGGTCTCACCCTTGTCTTTCTTATCCTCCACAGTTCTATAGAGAGACAGACAGGTATTTAGGCAGACAGACGCAACATGTAGGCCTAGAAGAACAGACAACATGATCATGGAATTTCGTGAACTTCTCAGAAGACAAGCATTTGGTTTGTTTAATGTTCTTGAAGGTTGCCAGGTGGAATGTTTTCAATGTATCATATTAACACACATATGATATGAATAGATTTTGATCACAATATCATCAGGATGTTGCTATTTTCCTACTTCTTCTTGAAGAGTCTCTTGAAGGAACTCCTGAAGCCTCCTTTCTCCTGCTTCCTGCTTCTCTCATTCAGAGGGGTGTGGTTTATCTCCTCAGCCCCGCCTCTCCACTTAGGCTCCTCCCCCCACACCTGGCCCCCGGGGTCCTGGTGGACAGGGATCAGACTGTACAGGGATCTGGTCTGGATGTCAGCAGGCAGCGCTGTGATTTACTACGGGAGGACGTTCTGGGCAGAACAGGTAAGTACTTAGCAGCTTCTGACAGCTGACGTAGTTTTGTGTTTGTTATTGTATTATGTTATATTGATGTGTTTTTATATACCATGGTGATGGTGATGTGATAATATATGATATGATATGTTTTTATATGATATTAAATTTAATTGGTTGTATCATGTATTGATATTCCCTGTCAGTGGTGATGTCTGATCAATTATGACACTATATGATATATAACATAGTTGTATACATGTATGATATCATATAGTTATATATATATATATATATATACCTTGGCAGTGGTGAAGTGTCTTTCAGAGTCCATGGCGTGAGGGCTGTTTCCCTGGCTGGTCTGGCCCCTGCGTGTAGGCGTGGGACACCCCTTGTTGCTGCC
Organism: Urophycis tenuis; assembly: GCA_036785325.1. Classification (NCBI taxonomy): domain Eukaryota; kingdom Metazoa; phylum Chordata; class Actinopteri; order Gadiformes; family Phycidae; genus Urophycis; species Urophycis tenuis. The sequence continues at coordinate 11,573,806 of JAXIVH010000004.1, read as the reverse complement.
CTGTCTCTCCAGCGCCCTCCTGTGGCCGGGGTCTGGACCGGAGTCCACGCAGCTCACTGTGCTGTCCAGCTGCAGACCGTTCAGAGACTGATGGAGGACACAGTGTCACACGACTATCCCACCGTTATCACTTCAACATCACATCACTATCACACCATTCTCGCGTCACTGACATCACTATCGCCTCGCTACATTCAGTCATCACATCATCATCACATCACATCATGACCCCCCCCCCCCTCGTCCAGCCCTCACCTTGCTCTTCCTCTGGCCGGCCTGCAGGGGGCGATGGGGGCTGTGGCGCATCATGACGGCCTCGTCCGGGGACACGCAGCTCCTCCCGGGGGGCCTGGCGGGGCGGCCGCCCCAGTAGGCCTCGCGGGGCGTGGGCACGTTGGCGGCCAGGGCCCGGCGGGGCGCCGCGGAGGCCCGGGGACACCTGACGAAGGCGATGTCGATGGAGGAGTCCGAGGAGCCGGAGGAGCACTGGTCAAAGACCGAGCCGTCGTGGGGGGAGTCTCCGTCCCCGTCGCAGAGCTCCCCCGTCTCGGGGGCCTCCCCCGGCAGGAGGAACTCCCCCAGGGCCTGGGCCAGTGCCGAGCCGGCCGCGCCCGGCTGGGGCTCCAGGTGCTGACGGGACCCCTCGCACCCGGCGTGGCTCTCCGGGATGCTGCGTAACCCTGGAGACGGTTGCCAGGCGTTAGACCCCCGCGCCACGCTGAGCGAGCAGCTCTGAGGACCTCTGTGTGGGGTGTCTGGACCTGTCTGCTTGCTGCTCCGTGGTTCTGGTTCAGGGCTGAAGTAGGGCAGCAGGGTGGAGCGCTCCTGGTGGTACCGCTGGGGCTCCGCGTCCCGACCCCATTCGGGGTACTCCTGGTAGTCCTGGTAGGGGGTCCGGGCCCGGGACTGGATCTGTTCCAGGAGCCGCTGCTTACTGCGCTTCACCTGGCTCACGTGTTCTCTACAGGGGGTGGGAGGGGGGAGGGGAGTGAGGGGAGGGGGAGGGAGGAGGGGGGAGAGAGGAGAAGAGACAAGGTGACAGCCGAGGAGACGGCAGAAAGTAGTAGAAGAGAGGGGAGAAGGGGAGGAGAGGTTTCCAGGTTAGATGGGGGAGCAGGGAGGATCTCCAGGCTCCTGGTACCCTAGGAGGTGAACAGACAGGTGCAGGGGGCCTCACATCATGGAGTTGCTGGCTGGACTCAGGGAGCCCACCGAGTTTGTTGGGATCCCACACTCAGTAAACAGCTGCTTCGTGGTGGACCTAAAGGAGGACATGGAGAGCATGGCTCCACCTCAGTCCTCAGCTTCTTCATCTTTTCTTTTTTTTTAGAGAGAATCATGTTTGAAAGATTTTAACTGATTCATGAAAGAGCAAGTAGGGGTTAGACAGTGCAGATACAGGTCATTAAGGAGCAGGTAGGGGTTAGTAAGTACAGATACAGTTCATTAAGGAGCAGGTAGGGGTTAGACAGTACAGAGACAGTTCATTAAGGAGCAGGTAGGGGTTAGACAGTACATAGACAGTTCATTAAGGAGCAGGTAGGGGTTAGACAGTACAGAGACAGTTCATTAAGGAGCAGGTAGGGGTTAGACAGTACAGAGACAGTTCATTAAGGAGCAGGTAGGGGTTAGGCAGTACGTAGACAGTTCATTAAGGAGCAGGTAGGGGTTAGACAGTACAGAGACTGTTCATTAAGGAGCAGGTAGGGGTTAGACAGTACAGAGACAGGTCATTACGAAGCAGGTAGGGGTTAGACGGTAGAGACAGGTCATTAAGGAGCAGGTAGGGGTTAGACGGTACAGAGACAGGTCATTACGAAGCAGGTAGGGGTTAGACGGTACAGAGACAGGTCATTACAAAGCAGGTAGGGGTTAAACAATACAGAGACAGGTCATTACGAAGCAGGTAGGGGTTAGACAGTACAGAGATAGGTCATTACGAAGCAGGAAGGGGTTAGACAGTGCAGAGACAGGTCATTACGGAGTAGGTACTGGGGCGGCAGTAGCTCGGTAGGTAGAGCGGATGGACAGAGCAGGTCGTCCATCAACCGTAGGGTCGGTAGTTCAATCCCCTTGATCCCCCTCCTCCTCCGACTGTCCACATGTCGAACCCCACAAATGTACTGATTGTAAGTCGCTTTGGACAAAAGCTAAATGCCCCTTTACCCTTTAGGTAGGACCGTTAGACAGTACAGAGACAGGTCATTAAGGAGCAGGTGAGGACCTGTTGGGGCCCAGCAGGTCCTGGTACAGGGAGGTGAAGGACCTGAGCTGCTGGATGGAGACCAGGATCAGGTAGTAGTCAGGGTGGTCCAGCTCTGTGTGGCCAGCAGACCCTGTCAGACGGGTGTAGAGACGGGTGGAGACAGACGTGTGTATGTAGCACACAAACACATAGAGAAAACTGTGTGTGTGTGTGTGTGTGTGTGCGTCTGTGAGTGTGTACCTGCAGCAGCAGTGTGTATTGCTGGATCCTCTGGACCGGCTGCATCAGCAGGGTGTGGAGCGACGGCCGAGTTTCGTCTCCCATCATGTCACACTGACAGCCAATCACAGCCAAGGCGGGACGGGCCAGCCAATCAGAGAAGACGTGGCGGTACACAAGCTCGGTGTTAATATCAATAACAATATATAAAAGCAACACACAGGCTTCCAGCCTAGTGGTGCTGGTTACAGAGTCAGGAGCGAATGGGTCATGTGACGTCATGTGACGTCATGTGACGTCATGTGACGGTACCTCCAGCAGAGCAGCTGTGTGCGCCGAGCTGGAGGTCAGCATGCTGACCACCGCCAGACAGTCTGGAAGCTCCTTCAGGTATGACACGTAGAAGTCCAG